>BPLQ01003142.1:0-10185 GCA_021605075.1 Caerostris darwini
GAACCTTTCTAGTTTTATTTTGGAGGATTGTTTTGGTGAGGTAAAATATCGTATCTTTGCAAACATGACGCTCACAATAAAAATGCTTTAAAAAAAAAAGACGAAGTCCTTAAAATCTCAGTGATCTTGTGGAAATTTAAAAAATTTGATTTAATTTTGAAAGATAAATTTACCACACTATTCAAGAAACTGCACAAAGAAATTTTATTAAAAAATCTAAATATGTTATGAACAGAACATTTTATAAATTTTCCCACAAATTCTGAAAACACATTATCTCAGTCAATATTTGTTACCTTGAAATATAGTTAGGGCAATTTTTTAAAGCAAGTAACTATCACGATAATCTTCCTGCAACGCATATATAAAGCTGAAATCTCCAGCTTAGTGTAATAACCCTGGCATCTTTATTTCTAACACACAGATTGAAAAGAAACAAAGGCATCCTAAAAATGTCAAAAAAACTATTTTGACACGTGTTGTTATCATTCTTTGTGACACAGGCCGCTAGGGGGTGAAAAAGTATTCTGAAACTTCATTCTTCGGAAAGAAAAGAATATGATAACGGTATATATTTTTTTAAACTGCGAAGAAGAGTGCAGAAACGCAAGTAGAACTGAAGGGAAGTGGGGCGAAAAAAATGATGGCGGACGGAAAATCTTTTATAGAGCTTGTAGTAAGCCTAACAATGCAAACTCTCCCGGGAATGGCTGAAATTATTTTACTATTTATTATTTTATGTCTAGAATAGGAGAAAATATATCAAGTCACCAAATATCTATTTATTTTTCGCCAAAGAGATCTTCTCAGTAATAAATCCTCAGTTGTTTTAAGTATAATGGTGCAACATTTTTCTCTTATGAAAATAAATTTTAGAACTTTTTCTTCGAATTACCTGAGCACGACTAATGATGCGATGATGGAGACTTTTGTAGAATGTCATAAAAGTTTTAATACTTTTTCTTCGAAAAAATAATTAGTTTTCTATAGAAAATTGTTTTGGAAAAATAAATATAATGATAGCGATGGTAGCTAACAAATTTGTATCAAAACAACGCAAGACAAAGAATTTAAGTTAATTAAATCCATAACAATGAAATAAAAACTGATTAATTTTAATTAATCAAATTTAAAAAAAAATACTCTCCTTATCTGTAAAATAATACATTTTTTTCGTAATGTTTTGTCGATAAGTTTAAGCTTATTTTTAATTAATTTCCATTTCATTTATTATTTTGTTAAACTTAATTGAAATACGAATTTTATCTATTATTTCTAACTAATGTCCCTTTGTTTATCAATAATGTTTTCAAATTTTAATAAAGTTAAGCGATAATTTCTGTTTGTATTCATCATCGTCATCATCATAGGGAAAAAAGCCCCAAGATAGGCCAAGGTTAGAAAAAGATACGATACGCAACTGAGGGACAATTATAAGTCCTTTAAAAAAAACGCTTCTTCCAATCTTTTAAGAGCCGTTCGTGGCATATATAAATTGAAATGGATGTATAAAAGATTATTATTATCTAGGAGAAAAAGAAGCAAATGCAAAACCACGTTATAGAAATCAACGGGGGGAAAAAACCCACTAATATCCCAACATCAGAGCTTTTATATTTTAATACCTCACCCCTTCTGAAACATGGCGGATTGATAGCCAATTAGCTGGCTGTAGGTACCACAGTCTTCAGATTCGAATTCTGATGGTGACATGCATGTTTGTGAGTGGTTCGGAATCCACTTTAAACTGTAGGTCTCGGTCGAATTAGCATAAAACGTTGCAAAAAAATGACAGTAGAGCGACAAACCAGTATGAAACAAGACCCATCGAATAGCATGTCCTCTATTTCCTCTTTCTTTCCATAAAAGGGATAATTAGAGATAGAATAAATGCCAAGGTACAGGTAATTCAAAAGCATAATTTTATTGAAAACAATATTATTCATTTAGCATTATCATTTCTCACATCTGAGATTTATTTACTGTTACAAACAAATCCACAAATTTAATACAACATTTCACGCAAAATATTTATTATTATATATTGTGTCTTTGCAAACATAGCGTCCACAATAAAAAATACTTTAAAAGAAATTACAAAATCTTTAAAATCTTTATGATCTTGTAGAAATTTAAAAAAATGTGATTAAATTTTCTTAATCAGCAGCATAAATATACCATATTATTCAGAAAACTTCACAGGGAAATTTTATCAAAAAAACTAAATATGTTACGAAGATATCATTTTACAAATTTCCCAATATATTCTGAAAACACATTATATCTGTCAATATTTGTTAGATTCCCATATAATTTAGGTACAATAAGCAATTTTTTTAATGCAAGTAACTATCGCGATAATCTTCCTGCAACGCATATATAAAGCTGACATCTCTCTGTTAGCGCAATAACCCTGGCATCTTTATTTCCAACACACAGATTGAAAAGAAACAAAGGCATCCTAAAAATGTCAAAAAAAGTATTTTGACACGTGTTGTTATCATTCTTTGTGACACAGGCCGCTAGGGGGTGAAAAAGTATTCTAAAACTTCATTCTTTGGAAAGAAAAGAATATGATACGGAATTTTTTTTTATCCTGCGAAGAAGACTGCAGAATCGTAGTTGTTCGAACTGAAGGGAAGTGGGGCGAAAAAAATGATGGCGGACGGAAAATCTTTTATAGAGCTTGCAGTACGCCTAACAATGCAAACTCTCCCGGGAATGGCTGAAATTATTTTACTGTTTATTATTTTTGTGTCTAGGATAGGAGAAAATATATCAGGTCGCCAAATATTTATTTTATTTTTCGCCAAAGAGTTCTTTTCAGTAATAAATCCTTAGTTGTTTTAAGTATAATGGTGCAACTTTTTCTTTTATGAAAGTAAAGTTTAGAACTTTCTTTTCGAGTTACCTGATCACAACTAATGATGCGATGATGGAGATTTTTATAAAATGTCATGTAAGTTTTAATACTCTTTCTTCGGAAAAATAATTAGTTTTCTGTAGAAAATTGTTTTGGGGAAAAATAAAAATAATAATAGCGATGATAGCTAACAAATGTTTGTGAAAACAACTCATTCTATATAAAAGACAAAGAAGTTAAGTTAATTAAATCCATAACAATGAAATTAAAAACTGTTTAATTTTAATTAAATAAAGAAAAAAAATATACTTTTCCTATCTGTAAAATAATGCATTTTTTTTTCGTAATGTTTGGTCGATAAGCTAAATGCATATTTTTAATTTATTTTCATTTCTTTTATTATTTTGTCTTAATTAGAAAAAGAAGTAAAAAAAAAAAAAAATTAAAATACAATTAATAAATAAATTTTACTATTTTAACTATTATTTCTAATTAATGTTAACTTTATTTATTAATATTTTGAGACATTACTGATAATAATTAAATGATAATTTCTGCTTTTATTACTTTTAAAATAATATATTTAATAAAGTAAGCAAGATATTAACAAAAATAAATTAACACATTATATTAAGAGAAAATTAAAACAAAAATGTTTAAGGATATTAATTGTATGAATTTTTTAAGGCACTAAAATTAATTTAATATCCATTTGCTTATAAAAAAAGCACTAAAAGCTCATATTTTTATCAGACGTGCTTCAATTTAATATTTTTGTTTATTATATTTCCATTAAAATATTTTTAACAGAAAACATATTGTCACAAGTTTAAAGAGAACAATAAAGAATAGTCAAAGTTAAAAAAAAATATTATATTAACTGTTAATATTTAAGGGGCCTGATGGCGAGTGAATGGTGCTCGTTGCCGCTAGTTTGGGGTTCGAGTCCCGGAGATGTCATGGATGCTTTTAATAGTTTGGAATCTACTTTAAACCGTACACCCCGGTCTAAATAACTATAAGGCGTAGGGCTGACAACGCTACCCCGTAAAACAAATATATCTCCTGTCTCGAAATTTGCCAATAGACAGACGGCTTTGGCCCACCATGAGGTTGTTGGGTTAATGAACAAGAAGTTAATATATAAAGAAAATTCGAGTAACAACTATTGACATTATTCAACGACTAATAAAAGTATTCCCCTAATTATTATGCGAAAATACTTAAATGTCTTGAAATGTGACAGACGGATTATGACAGACGTGTAAAACAACACATTCTATAAAAGAGAAAGAATTAAAGTTAATTAAAACCCTAACACTGAAATAAAAACTGATTACGTTTTCTACCTATCAGATTTTAAGCCTGTATTGAGTATTTGTAATTTACAATAATATGACGATAGAAAAAAAGAATATAAACTCATACCATAAATTCATAAACACTTACGAAGTTCTATCTTATCTATACGCTCCAATTAAAAGAAATTAAAAACTAAAGGTCTAGATTGATAATTGCTTTTACTTAAAATTAAACTAAAATCCTTTGTAGAATTCAATTTATCAAGTGTAAATATATTTTAATACTTATTTTAACAATGGAATTTGAATATACGATCTTAAGTGGTTGTTAGATTAACTTTTTACACACAATTTTGAAAAAAAAAAAAAATTGAAACAGTAATTTGTTAACATTCTGAAAACAAAACAATTTAAAATGAAATACAAAATGCACGTGAAATGAAATATCGGAAAAATGAAATGAAATACACAATGCACGCGAAATGAAATACGTGAAAAAAAGAAATGAAATACACAATGCACGTAAAATGAAACATATGAAAAATGAAATACACAATGCAACATGCACGTGAATTGACATTGGCAAATCTTAATCTCACAACACGATTTCAGGTAAATTTTAAAGCACGAAATGGCAAATTGTTGTTTATTTTAAATTTAAAAAAATTTAAACAATCCTTGGTTACGTGATCAAACCTATGTTCGATCTCCCAGTCATTATTTCTTTCCATGCAGCAGACCATTTTTCTTCAAATTGCGCCTTTTGTAATTATTTTTGCCTTTTATTACCTAAGCAAATTCTTTGTTGTTAAAAAATTTGTTTAATAATTTAGTTTTAAAATACTATTATTATTTTTTTTCTTTTGTTTACTTTAGGCTGTAACTTCCATACATACTTGCTTTAGTTGTCTCATGTTTCTTGTGCGAGCCTTGTTATTTGCCTTAAATAATATCACGTTTTTTACCTCCTGCTATGTTTCCTCATCACCAAGACAAGAATTTAAGGCATCTCTGGGCCAATCTACATACTCTGTAAATCCAAAAGACGAGGACGAAAAAAAAAATTTTTTAAATGAAAGTTTTCACGTAGTGCGAGAGAAAATTAATCTGCTTTAAATAATAACTTACATTCTAGTTCTTAGTTATTTTCCTTGTACGCCTCGAAACTCGCAAAAGAACAATGTTATGTTTCACACATGATAAAAATCATAATATTTTAGAGTTAAAAAATTAAAATCCTTTTTTTTTCCGTATATAAATTTTATAAATGCTTCATTATTTTAAAACTAACATTATTGTAGCATTTTTTCTCAGGGTAAGACTTCTGGCATTTCATTCCCAGAAGAGAGGAATGTATATTCTTTGACAAGTATATAATAACAACCCATCACTCATATTTAACAGCAGATAAAAAGTTTTGTGGATATTTATATTACATGGCATTAGCGTTTTGAACTAATGAGAACAACCTGTCACTCAAATCTGATAGATAGCAGATATTCAGTGTTATGTATAATGAAACTCATGAAATTAGCGACTCTCTGTGCAACCTTCACATGTCGAAACAATTACAGATGGAATATGGACTACACCATGAGTTGCTCCATCGTGATTGGTGACAAACCATGAGTTGAGAAATGTCTACTCTAATGAGAAGTGAAGGAAACTGATCGCCCTCCTCTTGACGGATTTTCTTAAAGGGAAAATTTTGGAGAAGAATCGACAAAAAGTGTTGTTTTTATCTTTTTCGTTGAAGGGACAGAACAGGCCGGAGATTCCACCTGTTTACAAAGTGAGCCTCTTATGGTTTCGCGCATCACGTCGTGTGATAATTAAGGTTTGTCGTAAACCACGTGTTTTGAGATTCGACATCGACTCTAGAACTCTAAAAATCTCCGACTTTCGTGTAAACTGTACTTGTGATTTAATTGTACACTTGTAAATTTAGTTACATTTATATTTTTAATTTTCACTTCTTTGTATAATAAAACAGATGTCATTATTTGTATATATATATAGTGCTTGTGAAGAAAAATTAAAGTGTTCCCATGAATCTGAAAGTGACCCTCTTCTTGAAGCCATTATAGGTCTAGTATAGGCCGAGACGTTACAATAACATAAGACAAAATAAATAAAGAATTTTCAATGATGTCTTATGTTATACTAAGTTCATGATAACAATATCTAATAAATGATTTTTTTAATAAACCAGATTTGCAAATAGCATATTTTTATGTAGCTTAAAACAATTAAAGACAGCTAAGAGCTCTCAGTCACTTTCTTCAATGATTACTTGAGTAGAAACAAATGGTTCTAAACACAAGAAACGGGAATTTATATTTGAACGAAAGCGTTTAGCGTGATATCATACCGTTGAAATGGATTGGTACGTCTCCTTTAAATACAACAATTACTGCACCGCTCGCTTTGGACTCCGTGCCAGAGACAGGGCCATCAATAAAGGATGAATGTAATTGTCAGATTTTAAGTCTCGGCCCATTTAGTATGGGAATGAGAGGGAAGAAAACTCTGCGCTCCGAATCAGGGCTATCTCGTAATTGATCTGAAGAAAAAAAAAATACTCCTTTTTTTCAGCCCTACATTTTTTTTAAAAAAAGAGTTTTTTTTTAAAAAAAAAAAGAGAGAGGGATGATTGTGAGACTCTAGTAAAGTATGATTGCAAGGGAAAAGGAAAAGAAAATTAAAGAGAAAAAAAAAGATAGGGATAGTTCATTTGGTATTTTTAATGATCTTGAAAGAGTTTCGGTAGTTAGTTAGAAAAGAAGATTTTGCTTCTTACAAAAATAAATAAGATAGCAGAAAAAAAGAATTTAATTCTCAAAGGTGATAAGTTTGATTTATAGAAACAAAAGACAGAATTTTAGATATATGTAAACAATTTAAAATTATGTTCTCACTAAAATGTCATCGTATTTGAAAAGAAAATTTTAGTATAGGAGTTTAATAAATTATTCACTTACATTTATAAAATATTGAAAGTGAATACTTTATTATACTCATATACTAGAATTTACTCTACAATAAATCAAAGATTATACTCTACAATAAATTAAAGATCATACTAGATTATACTCTACAATAAATCATAGAAAGTAACTTTGATTTTAATGCAATTAAGAATATAAGCTCAGTACTTAGAAAAGTAATATCTTTTCTTTAAACTTCAATAAAAAAATTAAAGATATAAATTGATATTGATTTTACTTAAAACTAAAATCATTTACAGAATTTAATGTATTATCTGTAAACATAATTTTTAGCCATAATTCAGTTCTAGCCATATTGTGTCTGACATGTCAGGGTCGACAAAGGATTTGGCATTTACAATCAATTCGAAATCTTTTACTTCATTTTAAAAATAAAATATTTCTGAAAACGAAGCTTGTCATGCAAAATATCAATGACTGAGATGGTCTTACAAGACGAGCTTTTTCCTTTATGTTCAATATGAAGCAAATCGTTATTGCCATTGAAATAAGGAATTCATACATGCGCGCACATCCACCGCAGCTTAATTTCATAGCCATATTATTCTTAACAAGTATGGTAGACAAAGTATATGGCGTTTACGATAATTTCTTTGAAATCTTTTGCTTCAGTTTGTAATAAATTATTTCTGCAAACGAAGTTTGTAATGCAAAATATCAATAACTAAGATGTCCTTAAAGATAGCAAACCGTTATTGCCATTCAAATAATGAATTTATCCATGGCCGCACACCCTCCTTTTATCCTTTGTAGTATAATTGCATGTAGCATTCTATCGTTTTCATTTCTCAAAACCAATGAGGACAGCGTCGTTCAAACAAGTTTACTGAAAGTAATGCGCAATATAAACTTATTGTTTGAGTTGCAGTTTATTTTAAGTTTAAAAAAAAAAACGAAAAAAGCTTGGGTGACATGTGTTTAATACAAGTAGTTTAATAAATTCTTTCAATAAAATTATCGACACATTAGTAAATGTTATGAGCCAAAAAAAGCATCATTATAGAATCAAACATTTGAGAATCAGCCAATGAAATTTAGATAAGAGACAAAATTGGAGCAGAATAATGACATTCTCATTCAAGTATACTACGTATTAAATCATACCATAAATAATTAAAAAGATCTTATAATCTTTAATTCCTCTTCATTAATAATCCTCTCAAAATCATTGACATAGCAAAGCTTATTTATTCATAAAACTGTCAATTTTTTTGGCCGATACCTGTTTCAAATTCCATCAGCTCCGTTTGAAAATGGCAACAGTATCATTCTTCGTTCTTGATTTGTTTATTTTCTTTCACGCGTTTCCATGGCAACACCCAGCTATGCAGTTTGAATACAACTGATGATGCCATTTGGTATTTGAAGAAAAGAAAATGGAATTTTACTCTCTGCTTTTCTATGTGACGCAATTAATTATTTAAGACAAAATAACACTTTCTTTAAAATCAATTTATTTCTCGCCTAAAGAAAAAGTTTTTTTAGCATTCGCAGTAATGTTAACTGTGAATTTATTATCATTATTTAGTTTAAGGAAAATAAATGTTTAGAAAAGCTTGCTAATTGCATGTTTCAGAAATAAGGCAGTAAGAAATAATTAATATTATTTAGCGTATACTATTTATTAATATTTTAATAGAATCAAGAAGATTTTACATGACATTGGCAATCCTGTAAATTACTTTTGCGTTATGAATATTTTTACTGTTAATTTATAATAATAAAAAAAAGATCTTTACATTTTATTGCTAATAGCTATAGAAAACAAACCGTGGTACACATTTGGCAATAAATATACTATTCTGGGCCTGAATGGCTGATTTTCTAGGATTCATGCAATTTTGTTGTTGTTGTTGTTTCTTATCCCATTTGGCTGGCCAAGCCCACGAGCCCATATGGACTCATGATTGAAGGGGAAGGAAGCAGCTTCTGTTGTGATGGAGCACCCGTAGGTAGAAGCCTGACTTTTGCTCCGTGACGCTCTTACAGTCATAGGAGACCGGGACCTACGGCTTAAAGTGGATTCCGAACCACTACAAACATCCATGGCACCGCCGGGATTCGAACCCGAAACCTGTGGCACCGAGCGCCAGAGCGCTAGACACTCGGCCATTCAGGTCCCAAATTTGCCAATGGCACGCAGTGTTCCCAGGTGGTCACCCACCCAAGTACTGACCGCGCCCAATGATGCTTCACTTCGGTGATCTAACGTAAAACCGTTACAGCCGTTGATGTTCTATTTAATTTAGTTAGGTAAGATAGCTATGTTATTTAAAATAATATGAATTCATGCAAATCAAGAATTCATGCAATTTTAAAACCTTAACGTTGTATGTTTAAAACCATGTAATGATTACAATATTTATGTGAAATTATTTGATTTTAATAATTAATGAATTTAGTTATTCTATTCAAAAATATACGATTTGGAGAAATAGCAATATTCAGTAAGCAATAGAAATATAGCAATAGCTGTGGGCCTTCATAGGAAAATTAAAATGGAATAAATATAAGCATTGCTGTATTTTTTAGAATAGGGTTTCGTAGAGTAGGGCATGTCTGCTGATGGCTGAGTGGCTAGCATTCTGGCTCTCGATACCACAGGGGTCGAGTCCCGGAGGTGCCATGGATGTTCGTAGTGGTTCGGAATCCACTTTAAGCCGTAGGTCCCGGTCTCATATATCCGTGTGATCATATCGTGTGCTATTTTACAGATAAGAAAAAGTATTATTTTTTACTTTAAATAATTAAAATTAAACAGTTTTTAGCTCATTGTTATTGATTTAATTAACTTAAATTCGTCTTTTATAGATTGCTTTGTTTTCATAAAAGTTTTACCATTTTTACGAGTTTTTTTTTTTTTTACCTTTGACTTTTCTTTATTTGTTTCTTAAAAATTTATGATTTTTGGTAAACATGTTGTAATTGGAATATAATAAACAAAAATATCAAATTTAATACGCGTCTGATAAAAGTAGCAGCTTTCAAGTGCTTTTTTAAAAGCAAATGGATA
>BPLQ01003146.1:0-323926 GCA_021605075.1 Caerostris darwini
AATGACGGCTCATACGTAAAGAAAAATGGAGCTTATAGCAAGCCGTGCGAAATACCCTAAACTAATGACGATCGAATATCTGCCACATTTGGCCTTGTTCCTTTTTCTTTTTCCCACAGAATAAGTAAATACTACAGACGAAAAAAAAGGTGTTGAGGCCAGAAGCAGTATTGGTATGCACCTTTAGCAGGCCCAGAGAATGGAAATGGAAGTTTGCCAACACAATCTCGTCGAGCTCTGTTAAAATAATTAGCCTCATCTGCTAGGGATCCTAATTCTGTTAAGGTGACTCACTCAAAGAGATTCTTTCTACCAGCTTTTTGGGCGCGCGTGATTGCTTAAGCACCGTTCAATTAGTATTCCTCATGGCAATCGGCTGGAATTAATAACAATATGGATCCCTTCCATTCTTTCTTTTTCTCAGTCTATGCGTAAGGTAATTTCACCCGAGAAACTTACTAATTTTTCTCCCAAGAAGATTTGGATGATTAATAAAGGGATTCAATGAGGTTGTATCATTGAATTCAAGGGTTGAGGAAAGAATGGCGAGGAGAGAATACATTGACTTAACTCTATAAATGAGACCTGGGGAATTCTTTGTTGCAACTTGTTATACGAGTATTTTATTTTTATATCTTTCCAGACTTTTTATTAATTCTATTTTGTAGCTCGTCAGGTAATAAGTTTATCTTTCAAGTTGTATACAAGAATATTTCAGCAATCGTTTTATCTTTTATGCTGTGTTTGTAAACTAGTTATCAACTTATGCTAGTTTGAGCTAGGTTCGGAATTTTATTAATTGCTACATTAATATGAGCTGCATATACTCTGTATCACTTTACACGCTACAAAATAAATAAAGAAAAAATTTCCATGCATAAATGTATAAATTTAGTGTTATCTTTTGTTATGTAAAGGCGGTATCTAGGAATACTTATAACAAAAATTAACACAGCATGCATTTATTTTGTTTATTACATTTAATATACTGAATCTAATTTTATCTGCGTAACCAAAACATAATTCTAAACTTAAATCCAGAGCGGCTTTTCAAGTACAATTTAAAACAAAAAAAGGTTTTATTTCTTCAATTTCATTCCACTTTGAACATTTACTCAGCAATCCCGGCTATACAAAAATCCATCCATAGTTCATGCCGAGTTGCATCCAGAACCACCTTCTATCTCAGTGCTTCGAAAATGTATACTTCTAAAGGCATCAGTAGCACGAGTCAACTACTTCATGCTGTCTCAATCTCACACATTTATGGGTGTCTTATTCTACATGGAACAAAGAGGAATGCACTGTTCGCTTTTCAATACATTTGATATACAAAAAAAAAATATATTAAATATAATGCACATTGTACTTTTATATATTATTATTATTATATTTTGATTTAATTTAGAATATTTATTTGATTGAAAAATTAGAGTTTGTATGACTTAATTATTTTTAACAGTGTAATTTCAAAATTTGTAGCAAAATTTAATTTTGAGTATCAAATAAATTTGAATCTGTAATGGTAAAATAACTCCAAAAATAAATTAGAAAATTGAGGTTTGCACAAAGTATTGAAAGCAATCATTAAATGAATAAGTACAGGATCACTCCAATAATTATGATAAGAAATTCAGAGACACCTGGTAAGTGTACGAAAAGCGAGAATGACGGCTCATACGTAAAGAAAATGGGCTTATAGCAAGCCTGCAAAAAATACCCTAAACTAATGACGATCGAATATCTGCCACATTTGGCCTTGCTCCCTTTTTTTTCCACAGAATAAGTAAATACTACAGAAAAAAAAGGTGTTGAGGCCAGAAGCAGTATTGGTATGCACCTTTAGCAGGCCCAGAGAATGGAAATGGAAGTTTGCCAACACAATCTCGTCGAGCTCTGTTAAAATAATTAGCCTCATCTGCTAGGGATCCTAATTCTGTTAAGGTGACTCACTCAAAGAGATTCTTTCTACCAACTTTTTGGGCGCGCGTGATTGCTTAAGCACCGTTCAATTAGTATTCCTCATGGCAATCAGCTGGAATTAATAACAATATGGATTTTTTTCCCTTCCATTCTTTCTTTTCTCAGTCTATGCGTAAGGTAATTTCACCCGAAAACTTACTAATTTTCTCCCAAGAAGATTTGGATGATTAATAAAGGGATTCAATGAGGTTGTATCATTGAATTCAAGGGTTGAGGAAAGAATGGCGAGGAGAGAATACGATATTAACTCTATAAATGAGACCTGGGGAATTCTTTGTTGCAACTTGTTATACGAGTATTTTATTTTTATATCTTCCAGACTTTATTAATTCTATTTTGTAGCTCGTCAGGTAATGCAGTTTATCTTTCAAGTTGTATACAAGAATATTTCAGCTTAATCGATTTTATCTTTATGCTGTGTTTGTAAACTAGTTATCAACTTATGCTAGTTTGAGCTAGGTTCGGAATTTTATTAATTGCTACATTAATATGAGCTGCATATACTCTGTATCACTTTACACGCTACAAAATAAATAAAGAAAAAATTTCCATACATAAATGTATAAATTTAGTGTTATCTTTTGTTATGTAAAGGCGGTATCTAGGAATACTTAAAACAAAAATTAACACAGCACGCATTTATTTTGTTTATTACATTTAATGTACTGAATCTAATTTTATCTGCTTAACCAAAAGATAATTCGAAACTTAAATTAAGAGCGGCTTTTCAAGTACAATTCAAAACAAAATAAGTTTTTATTTCTTCAAATTCATTCCACTTTGAACATTTACTCAGCAATCCCGAAAATACAAAAATCCATCCATAGTTTATGTCGATTTGCATCCAGAACCAACTTCTATCTTAGTGCTTCGAAAATGTATACTTCTAAAGGCATCAGTAGCACTAGTCAACTACTTCATGCTATCCCAAACTCACACATTTATGGTTGTTTTATTCTACTTGAAACAAAGAAGAATGCACTTTTCGTTTTTCAACACATTTGATATATAAAAAAAATATATTAAATATAATGCACATTGTACTTTTATATATTATTATTCTTATATTTTTATTTAATTTAGAATATTTATTTGATTTAAAAATTAGAGTTTGTGTGACTTAATTATTTTTTAACAGTGTAATTTCAAAATCTGTAGCAAAATTTAATTTTGAGTATCAAATAAATTTGAATCTGTAATGGTAAAATAACTATAAAAAAAAGAAATTGGAAAATTAAGCTTCGCACAAAGGATTAAAGATTTCATTAAATTGAATAAACACAGCATCGACCCAATAATTATGATAAGAAATCCACAGGCACCTGGTAAGTGTACGTAAGTGTACGAAGGAGCGAGAAATGACGGCTCATACGTAAATGAAATGGGCTTATAGCAAGTCTGCGAAATAACCTAAACTAATGACGATCGAATATCTGCCACATGTGTCATTGCTCCCCGTTTCTTCCACAGAATAAGTAAATATTACAAACGAAAGAAAAAGGTGTTGTGGTCAGAGGCAGTATTGGTATGCACCTTTAGCAGGCCCAGAGAATGGAAATGGAAGTTTGCCAACGCAATCTCGTCGAAATCTGTTGAAATAATTAGCTTCATCTGCAAGGGATCCTAATTCTGTTAAAGGGACTCACTCAAAGTGATTCTTTCTACCAACTTTTTGGGCGCGCGTGATTGCTTAAGCCCCGCTCAATTAGTATTCCTCATGGCAATCGGCTGGAATTAATAACAATATACATTTTTTCCCCTTCCATTCTTTCTTTTCTCAGTCTATGCGTTAGGTAATTTCACCCGAAAATTTACTAATTATCTCCCAAGAAGTTTTGGATGATTAATAAAGGGATTCAAGGAGGTTGTATCATTGAATTCAAGAAGCTGCGGAAAGAATGGCGAGGAGAGAATACGATATTAAGTCTATAAATGAATTCTTTGTCGCAACTTGTTATATGATATAACTTGTTATATGAACAACTTGTTCTTTTTATATGTTCCGGAGTTTATTAATTCGATTTTGTAGCTCATCAGGTAATGAAATTTATATTTCAAGCTGTATACAAGAATGTTCCAGCTTAATCGATTTTATCTTTATGCTGTGTTTGCAAACTAGTTTGAGGCTTGGTTGGGAATTTTAATAATGACAGCGTTAATACTACTATATACTTTGTATCACATTACTCACTACAAAATATATAAAGCAAAAATTTCTATGCTATAACATTATAAATTTGTTATCTTTTGTTACGTAAAGGCGGTTCCAATGGATATTTAAAACAAAAATTAACACAGAAAAGTATATCTTTTTCAATACATTTAATACACTGAATGTAATTTTATCTTCTAAACCAACAGATAATTCGAAACTTAAAACCAGAGCGGCTTTGCAAGTATACATTATAACACTTTACACTCTACAAAATAAATAAAGCTAAATTTTCCTGCTGTAAATTTATAAACTTAGTGTCACTTTTTGTTATGTAAAGCTGGTATCAAGGGATACTTAAAACAAAAATGAACATAGAATGTATTTCTTTTTTAATAAATTTAATATACTAAATGCAATTTTATCTTTTTAACCGATATATAATTCGAAATTTTAAAGTAGAGCGTCTTTTCAAGTACAATTCGAAATGAAATAAGTTTTAAATTCAGCCAATTCATTCCACATTGAACATTTACTCAGAAACCCCGACTATACAAAAAACTTTTTCCATAGTAGATGTCGATTTGCATCTCGGACCACCTTCTACTTCAGTGCTTCGAAATGTCTACTTCTAAAGACATCGGGAGCACGAGTCAAACTACTTCATGATTTCCCAATCCCCCACATTTATGGGTGTCTAAAGCTCCTAGGATCAAAGAAGACTGCACTGTTCGTTTTTCATTACACTTGATATACAAATAATCTATATAAATTATAAATGCACATTGTTCTTTTATACATTATTATTATAATTATATTTTTATTTAATTTTGAATATTTTTTTGATTTTAAAATTAGAGTTTGTACGATTTAATTACTTTTTCTTAACAGTATCATTTCAAAATATGTAGCAAAATTTAATTTTGAGTATCAAATAAATGTGAATCTCTAACGACAAAATAGCTCCAAATAATAAGTTAGAAAATTTAACTTTGCGCAAAGGATTGAAGCATTCATTAAAATGAATAGGCACAGCATCGCCCCACTAAATATGATAAGAAATCCAGAGATATCTGGTAAGTGTACGAAGAAACGACGAAATAACGACGGCTCATATGTAAAGAAAATGAGCTTATAGCAAACCTGCGAAATACCCTAAACTAATGACGATCGAATATCTGCCACATGTGGCCTTGCTCCCCCTTTTTTCCCACATAACAAGTAAATACTACAGACGAAAAAAAGGTGTTGAGGTCAGAAGCAGTATTGGTATGCACCTTTAGAAAGCCCAGAGAATGAAAATGGAAGTTTACCAACGCAATCTCGTCGAGCTCTGTTAAATAATTAGCCTCATCTGCTAGGGATCCTAATTCTGTTAAGGTGACTCACTCAAAGGGATTCTTTCTAACAACTTTTTTGGCGCACGTGATTGCTTAAGCACCGTTCAATTAGTATTCCTCGTGGCAATCGTCTGGAATTAATAACAATATGCTTTTTTTTCCTTCCATTCTTTCTTTTCTCAGTCTATGCGTAAGGTAATTTCATCCGAAAACTTAATAATTATCTCCCCAAGAAGTTTTGGATGATTAATAAAGGGAGATTCAAGGAGGTTGTATCATTGAATTCAATTAGCTGAGGAAAGAATGGCGAGGACAGAATACGATATTAAGGCTATAAATGAGACCTGGGGAATTCTTTATTGTAACTTGTTATATGAGCGTTTTCTTTTTATATCTTTCGTAATTTATTAATTCTATTTTATAGCTCATCAGGTAATGCAGTTTATCGTTCAAGTTGTATACAAGAATATTTCAGCTTAATCGATTTTATCTTTATGCTGTATTTGTAAACTAGTTTGCGCTAGGTTCTGAATTTTAATAATGGCTACAGCAATATGAGATGCATATACTTTGTTTCATTTTACATGCTACAAAATAAATTAAATAAAAATCTTCATTATTTATACATTGTTAAACTATGTCTCAGAATATAACTGGTGTTATAATTATGTTTACCAAATATCTCACTCAATGAGTGTTGTTGGAAGAATATTCATAATTTGCGTACCAGATGTGAAACAATCTGGCAATATCCTAGCAGGCTTCCAGACTTTTGATTATAAAGTATACACTGAAGTGACAAAAGTCATGGGATAGCAATATGCAAATTTTCAGATGGCAGTAGCAACGCGTAGAACAGGCATAAATGCTCAGTGCTTTCGCAGAGCTTTCATTTCTGTTCAAGTTATTCATGTGAAGAGGTTTTGACGTGATGATGACCGCACGACGGGAATTAACGCGGAATGTTAGTTGGAGCTAGACGCATGGGTCATGCCATTTCGGAAATCGTTAGGGAATTCAACATTCCCAGATCCACTGTGTCAAGAGTGTGCCGAGAGTATGAAATTTCAGGCATAACATCCCACCATGGACAGCACAGTGGTCGACCATCTGCACTTAACGACCGAGACCAGCGACGTCTGCAAAGAGTCGTAAATTCTAACAGACAAGCAACACTGCTTCAAATAACCGCAGAAATCAATGTGGGACGTACAAGGGACTTGTCTGTTAGAACTGTGCGGAGAAATTTGGCTTTCGTGGGCTATTCCAGCAGAAGACCGACTCGAATGCCTTTACTGACAGAACGACATCGCTTGCAGCGACTCTCGTGGGCACTTGAGCATATCGGTTGGTCCCTAGATGAATGGAAAACCGTGGCCTGGTCCGATGAGTCACGATTTCAGTTGGTAAGAGCTGATGGTAGGGTTCGAGTGTGGCGCAGACCCCACGAAGCCATGGACCCAAACTGTCAGCAAGGCACTGTTCAAGCTGGTGGTGGCTCCGTAATGGTGTGGGCTGTTTTTCATGGCATGGACTTGGTCCTCTGGTGCGACTGGATCGAACATTGACTGGAAATGCTTATGTTCAGCTACTTGAGATCACTTGCAGCCATTCATGGACTTCATGTACCCAAACAACGATGGGATTTTTATGAATGACAATGCGCCATGTCACCGGGCCACAACTGTTCGCGATTGGTTTGAAGAACATTCTGGACAATTTCAACGAATGATCTGGCCACCTAGATCGCCCAACAAGAATCCCATCGAGCATTTATGGGACATCATCGAGAGGTCTGTTCGTGCCCAAAATCCTGCACCATCAACGCTTTCACAATTATGGACGTCTATCGAGACAGCATGGCTCAATATTAATGCAGAAGACTTCCAACGACTTGTTGAGTCCATGCCACGTCGAGTTGCTGCACTTCACCGGGCGAAAGGAGGGCCGACACGATATTAAGAGGTATCCCATGACTTTTGTCACTTCAGTGTATATGTATACAAACGGAACATATACTCTATCCTATTGGATGTCATTAATAGGCGTTTTTTACTTGCGGTATACGTATGTTTAACAGTTTTTAGTTTCGTTATTTCAAATTTATGCACTTTGCATATTATATAAATCCATTTTCCCTTTTTTTTAAATTTTTGGTTAATTTTATGCGTTAATTTTTTAGTATATAATAAGTGTATATGTTATGCAATTACACGTCTGTAATTAACAAAGTGATTCTCTTTTGGAAATGTCCGTGTGTAAATTTTGTTTTTATATTTCTTTTGATTTTTTATTTTCTGTAATTTTTTATGTAAAACGTACAAAAATGCTATATTTATAAATCTAGTAAATTTTCCCGTTCTTTTATTTTATTTCTTTTCCGTTCAATTAAATATAGTACTATATTTTGTGTTTATATATATTTAAAAGCGGTATCTAGGGGTACTTAAAACAAAGAAGATCAGAGTGTTCTTTTTTCATTGGATTTAATATACACTATCTACTTGTAGCTTTTTTACGAAGGAATAATGCCAACTTCAAGAAAATGTGACTTTTAGATTCTTAACCATTATATAATTCGAACTTAAAACCAGGGCGGCTTCTGAAATACAATTCAAAACAAAATCAGATTTAGATTCTTCAAATACATCCCACTTTCAACATGTATTAAGCAACGGTGGATATAAAAAAGCTGATGTGGATTTGCATCTAGAGCGACCTTCTCTCTCAGTGCTTCGAAAATGGCTACCTCTAAAAACATCGGGAGCTCGAGTCAACTACTTCATGGTGTCCCTATCCCCCTCATTTATGGGTGTCAACTGTGTCTAGAGCTACTTGAAACAAAGAAGAATGCACTGCGCGTTTTCCATTAAATTTAATACACACAATCAACAACTACATTTACAATATGAGAACATAAAGTTTAACATCATTAGCTATCTCAATTAACATGAAATATTCATTGTCACTTCCGTTTTAACAGTCATCTCCTGCCAACCTCGCTCTCTTCTTCTCTCTTTCTCCTAATTTAAAATTCGGAGTTCTAAGTTACCATTACGGTAGAATCTATCTTTATATCGAAACAATAGTCATGTGTTACTATCTGCATAATGAAATATAAATCAAAGAAATCCTACATATTAAACCTTGAAAGGCACTGATTTTAAGAACTTTGAAACACAAAAATATTACATAGTTTGAGAATTTGACTCACTGAAAATGTAATAATAAATTTAAATAATAAAAATAGCAGAAAAAAATATAAAAAATGCTTATAAATGCTACAAAATAACAATAAGTTACAATAATACCATATTTTAAAATATAAAATGCAAATTATACTAATATCAAAATGAAAAATGAATATACCACATATAAGAAAAATATTAATACTCACAAAAATTTTTTATATCAGCAGAAGTAATAGTTAAGATTATGAATGCGGCTCCTTAAACTGGTTTTTACATAAAAGGATAAAGAGAATTCTTTCTTTCCCTAGAATGTCCTCAAATGTATCTAGTAGAGTTTGAATTTCCCTTTCTATTAAAATATTTCTTTTGAATGATTCCGCTATATGTGCATGGACCCGAGCCACTTAAATCCAGTTGATATATCCTGTCTTTTAGATAGTCGAATACAGGTATGAAGAAATATTCTGCCAATTCATGATATGATATTTGACGATTCAATTGCCTATACCACTGCATTGGTCGGCTATCACCAGTTTTCACAAAACTCTGAGAAAAGTAGTTTTCCGTATGACGATGAAGATTAACCAGATTATGATTAAGATTAAGCTTATGAAATAAGATTAAGATTTCATTTTATCTCCAGATTGTATGCTTCCATCGCTTTTAACTTCAGGCATTTGAAAGAACAGCATTTTACCTTCTTCTACTTCTTAAAAATAAAAATTATAATTATCTTTGATTTTTATCAGTTAGCATAAAATGTCTATAACACGCACATAAAGTTTTATTAATAAAATAAACTAAATGTCACTCTCTTCACACACTTAAAATAACTCTTCCCTTCCCATTACAAAATAAAACAGAATAAAATAATGTGATTGTATAATTATTATAAAATTTCATTAGTTAATCTTTATCCTTGGAAAACAAATAAACAAACAAAAGGAAACAGATAACTCAAGGAAAAAAATATAATATAATAAATAAATTATTCAGCATTAGTCGGAAGAACTGACATTCAAGAGCAAATGAATTATAATTAATTCCTTCTAAATTAGTATTGGAAGTAATTATATAAAATAAGCTAGTTTGATTGAAATGAAGCAAAAAAATTCAAAAAAAAAAAAAAAAAAATGTAAGAGTAAGTTACATTATGTTACAAGTAATCGAAATAAGTATTTGAAGTGAATAGGGTATTAGAAATGAATAATAATATTAATAGTGTTTTAGACATCAATGAAAATAACAATTGTATATGACTATTTTTCTAAAATAGCATTTTAAGTTTAAACACAATAGAAAAAAATTATTACTTTCTCATAATGTTTCATTTTTAAGAGAAAAAAACCATAATATTAATTAAGATTAAATCTTTTCATATAAAAAATAGGAAAACAAAATTATTGTCAACTTGTGAAACACCTGGAATTCCTCTTGGTCGAAAACGATAAATTTAAACATCCAGGTAACAGAAATATAGCAAAATAGAAGACTTCAAATCAGAGCAGTTCTTGCCTGGAAATAGGGATTTCCAGCAATTTTTTTTTTATCTTATAAAGAACAGTTCTTCACTTAAATATAGCAACATTTAGTTAATTTACCATTAAATTCCAACTTCAAGCCAGAGCAACTTTTAGCTTTTTGACCAATAAGTAGCTACCAGGGCAGCTTTCAGAAAATTTTCAAATTCATCGCACTTCAAACATTCCCTAAGCCTATCCAAAAAATTAATCTATAGTTGATGTCGATTTACAACCAGGACGGCATTCTATCTCAGTGTGCTTCGAAAAAATTCGCTATATATAAACGCACCAGTCGTACGAGTCAACGAGATCATGCCGGCAATATTCCCCTCTTTTATGCCTTTATGGATATCGGTGGTATTTAAAATAAATGTAGCAAAGAAGAATTGACTGTTCCTTTTTCCATTACATTTAATACATACTGTAACTATACTTACAATATGATAACATAAAACTTAATATCATTAGCTATCTCAATTAACATAAAATGTTCATTAGTATTTCCGTTGTCGACAGCGTCAGCAGCCATAGTCTGCCAAACTCACTCCCTTCTCTCCTTCTCATAGGTTCAAAGCTCCCACACAGGAGAACCCAACTATTTTTACTCAATGTGATGATATAGTGATGCATTGTTATGATGATATATATATATATATTATGATATTGTTATGAAATTAATCTATACTGCCCTCCAAAAGTTAAGGAACAACTGATTTTTTTGCGCCTTATTTGCAAATGGATGAATTTTGAAGCACCAAATTTAGATGTCATATGCACAAAACAGTTATGTATTGATTACAACCTAGAAGTTTACATAAGAAAAACGCAAAAATGATTTACAACAAAAAAAAAGCAATTTCGCTGAGAAAGTCCATTCTTGGAAAAAATAACGGTCACAGTATTATGTGGTAAAATGTCATAGAAACATAATAAAAATAGATTTTAATAAGGGATATGCCCACCCCTGGCTTGAATGCATTGGCGGCATCGACTTTCCATTCTGTCAATTAAGTTGTCGGTTACCGAAATGGGAAGCGAAGACCAGACACGGAGTAAGCTTTGTTCGAGCTCTCCTAAAGATCTTGAAGAAAGAATTAAAGCAGCAACCTGTCTACCAAGATAGTTCCAAAGATACTCTATCGGATTCAGGTCTGGAAATCGAACTGCTATTCGCTCCAAAACAGGACCCTCAAGATATTTCTCAACTACTACAGCTCGGCGAGGTCATGCATTATCATTCATCAAAATGAAAAAAATGCCAATTGCACTGGCATATGGGTGGACATATGGATCAGGGATCTCATCCCGACATCTCAAACCAGTCACAGTTCCGCCATGAAACACATGCAGGTCAGTGTAACCACCGAGTGAGATACCTGCCCAAAACATCATTCCACCATCTCGGTAACTGTGTCTTTCAACAGTGTTGGGTTGATGGTATCTGGTGGTTTGTTCCCTCCAAATGAGCAGACGTCCTGAATTGCTCTCCAGTGTGAATCTGGACTCGTCTGTAAATAGTACAGGAGCCCAACATTGTGTGGTCCAGAAAACGTGTTATGTTAGATAAGCGGGCCCTTCTTTGTCGTCCGTTGAGGGGAACTCGTACAACAGGTCGCCTTGCATAGAGACCTGAATTGTGAATTCGCACCGTACTAGAGGATATTCTTCTTCCCTCATGCTACAGAGTGGTCTTCAACAAGTAGCGACACAGAAATGATTCTTCTTCTTCGAGCCGAAAGAGGTATGAAACGATCTTCTTCTGGTGTTGTAGCTCGTGGTGTACCTGGAACATGTCTTCTGGACATAGAATCTTCATATTGATTACAGAGACGGTGGATTAAACTGCTAGGTACATTAAGCCACATAGCAGCATTAACCTGGGACAACCCCATTTCCATCCATCCGACCGTCCGCCACCTTAACGAATCGAACAAACGACTGCTCTCAGACATTGTGGGACCCCACTGCCTATTGTCAACGAATCTGCTAACAAAAGTTGTAAATCAACAAAAGTCGGATTACAAAAGTCGGATATTTGCATATTTTTCTCTCACTTACATATACCCGTCCTTTTTTATAAAAAAAACTGGTAGCTATCGTTTCTGCATAATTTTGCATAAAGTTCGTTTTTATCATTTATATAAATTATGAATTTTATTGTTACTGTCATTTTTTTATTTTACGGGGAGCTTCGAAAAACATGTTGCTTCTTAACTTTTGGACGCCAGTGTATTTTGGCTGATACTTTTACAAGCATTCCTTTCAAACTCTTTCATGCTTGCTTATTTTCTTAAGTCTTCTTTAATAAATCAATTAACAAGTTTTAAGAAGAATTGTCAATAAATCAATGTGAAATGCATAGCTTAAAAAACTACAGAGAATTATAATACAATTTGATTAAAACTGAGGAAGAGATTGGTGAGCAGTCATTATCGGTTGTTAGGGAAGAATACAAATTTATTACTGGAGTGGATGTGGGCGTAGTATAACACGAATTTCTCTTCCTGATTTAACAATTTACAATAATTAGATTCAATTAATGCACTAATCCCTATTTACCTTGTGTTCTCATATTCTCTCTTCACAACAACTAATTTCCTTATTTTCATTTCTGTAATTAATTAATCGCTTACTTATAATTTTCGCTTATATACTATCTTCGTTTCTCCCTTTTACATGTACTGCAATACATTAACCTAAATAATTTAATGACTTGTTTTATATGAAACATTTTTCTTAGTATTGAACGTAATGCTTTTCTCTCTTCCGTATCAGCCCGTTAAATTCCTAACTCCTGTTAATAAAATGAATTAAAAAGACGCGTTATTTCTCACTCATTAGCTTAATCCATTTGGCATTCGACTACACTTCCCAGCAGCTAACTTACTTGCCGCACAGATTTGGCAGGATGTGCAGATTTTTGAAAGAAATTTGAGTTAGAATGCAGTCCAGTTTTGGGAAAGGTTTCTGTAATTCCATCAGAATTTTTTCGGTTGTAAGCCTCTACTTCTTTTTTGTGTGTTCTAGTTTTGGAAACTTTCCACCGGTTCTGCTGTGTGCGTCTTGTTCCAGTATTGCAGTACTTTTTATGAATCCCCTTGGACTTGATTCACCTGTTTTTTCTCTTGTCTATTTTTTCAACAGTCCTAGATGGCTGGTAGTTGTCTGCAATTCTTTGTTTTGCTACTCACCTTCCTACAGTGTATTTTCCAATTTCCGGAGTTTAAAAAAAAAGTAAAATGGGCTGGAAATGTTCTCCTCCAAGCGTATTTATGACACTGAAAAATGTTTCGACAAACTTTAAGAATAAAAGTAAGCAGTGAATGAAAATGTAGTTTCATAATCTGTAGCAACAAAAGTGAATAATTAGAAAAACACAAGTATTTAAAAGGTGAACGGCTAAAACAGCGTTGGCCGATGAGAAAAAAAACATAAAATTAAATTTATACAAATAATTTTAAAAAAAATTAATTTATACAAAACAATTGAGTAGCAATTGAGTGGAATAATTTGTTGTCCGTTTCAAGGTCACTTTTAATTAGCAGCGTGGGTAAAAGTAATAAAGGTGTTGAAATTGATGGAGTGTTATTTCTTGGAAGAAATGTGAGAGAAGCACCCACATTTTGGAAAATGAGTAGAAATTGTAAACTATGGAATTTTTTCATAATAATAAACTGGGATAACCTAGATTAAAAAGCACTGGCTTAGAAATGTTTCTGAAATACTTCTATAGGAGCTTTCTTAAGTCCGTTCCTTTATTGCTGTTTGAAACTAGTATTGTTACAGATAAAATAAATTCTGAGCAAATGATTAATGGTGATATTACGATGTATTTTGATAATGATATTGCAATTCAAGTGTGTATGTGCCTATTTATTATGAAGAGTAATTACTTTCTTATTATTCCAATATATTAGTTTGTGCGAGTTGTGAATAGTAATGTGTGAAAAATTAGTTTTAAAAGTTATTTGTATTAGTCGTTTTTAAAATAAGCATTATTGTGAAAATGACAGAGATTTTTTTAAAGTTTGGATGATTAAATAGAGTTAGGTAATATGCATAATTAAAAGCATATTTGGAAATTAGACAATGGTAATATTAAAATAGTGTAGGTAAAAATTAGGTAATATATATGAATATGTAATTCCTTGTGGATTACCTTCAGTTTAGGTGTAAAGAGTGTCATTATTGTTGATGTACTTACTGAAAATGAAGAGATTACAGATTTTTATCCAATAATCGAAGTTTACTCTTACAATAATCTGATATTTATTGTTTAAGCTACCTTGGAAGATTTTAAGACTAAAAGATCCTTAACATCAACGGTATCAATAGAAGAGATATTGTTTGAAGTGTCACTTAAAATTTTTAAACAGGTTTATGGTTATTAGTACCCCTGTATATTAAACTGTCATGGTGACATTAAGAATGTTGTTAAGAAGATTAAAATATAGCTCGCTAGGTTTGTATTTATAAAGTAGTACCAAAAGTGATAAATTGATAAGTTATTACAGTTTTGTGAAGTTTTGGATATATAATATGTAGTCTGTGGTGTTTCAGTTTAAAGGTAAATCTATTAAGAGAAAACTTAACTCAGGTTCCTTAATTATTAAGAGATTAAAACCATTAATAAATTGGGAATATATCATTCAACTTTTAGGCTTCTAACTCACTATGCAAAAAAATTTAAACAGATTTTCCTGCTTGACAAATGTATTCATATTTTTTTATGAAATATGCAGATTACCATATTAAAATCGTAATTTTACTCAAAATGTTTTATATTTAACTGTAAGGCCTTTTCAAATTCTAAATACGGTTTGCAAATGGTTGAAAGAAACAAAAAAATGACTAAAATTAGAGTTATCTTTCATGAATTCAGAAAATTCTGACTAACGTAAGGTTAAAAAAAAAATTTGAATAACAAGGTTGCAGCATAAATAAAACTTTTTAGAAGGTCATGAATTAATGTTTTTTTTAGTAAAGCCCATTTTTACTTCACCGTAATTGGTCGGTAGTTAGGAGGTTCACTATCAAGGCTAGCCTCTTAGGAAAATGACTTTTTCTCTTCGTAAGTAAAAGAAAATTGCCGTAAAATTTATCGAAAAAAGAACTTAAGTCATGGTTAAAAAAAAAAAAAAAAAATATCCTCCAGCATAACATGCTACCCTTACTTTTTGGGGTTCTTCTGGTGAAAACGTAACAGGTCACTTAATGAAAAATGAAAGAAAAAAAAATGAGGAATGCGGTGAATAGTTAGAAAAAATTATCTTGAGCTTAAAGGAAGAAAAAAAAAGAATGTATCGTAAAATAAATTGCCCTGAGAAAAATAACGGTTGTGAGGGAAAGAGATTAAAATATTCTGCACAAAGTAAAAATAACGTCACGCTATTGTGAAATTATTGGTTATCAACCAGCCAGATTTACGCGGGGATAATTCATTTCAACTACTAATCGTATTAATACAAAATGATTTTTTTTTCTTTTCCTATGTATGAATAATTTTTAAACGATTATTTTTTTTTCTAACTTTATTTAAGGCAATGCAAGAAATGTTTACAAATTAATCGAATTAGTGGGATGGCTTTATTCAGGGAGGTTTCATAAATATATTCATTTTTCTTAATTGGTTTGCATGCTGTAAGATTCGTTTAAAACTCTTGTTTCCTCTAAGCACAAAGTAGACACGCAAACAATTCGGAGTAAATAAAACGAAATTATTTAATCAAAAAATAAATAATGTAAATATAGTCATTTAAAAATTTTATGAAAACTGAGTTTAAATTCTGTTATTAATTAATAAAATAGATGAAATGTAAGATAAAAATTTCTCTTGTGAAAAAAAGCGAATTCTAACGAACGAAAGCAGTTTTTTATTATAAATACAATATTTTACATTTACTTGTAGTATATTTTTGTATGAATAAGCATAGATATTGTTTTGCAGTTAGCGATTATTTCTCCTATCAAAAAGTGCAATATTTAAAATTAATCTCTAATTATAAATTCAATTCATTTATACAATAAATAACTTAATATAGATTAAATATTTGACGTAATAAAATGTAACGTATATTTGATTAAAAAATCATCTTATCAACTTTTATTTAATTTTTTTATAAAATGGAAAATAATATATTTAGCTTCTTATATATGTACAACAGAATACTTTAGTTGATTTTTTCCTATTATGTATAATTAAAATTAATACAATTGATTTGAATTAACACATGTATACAAATTCAGTGAAATGCAAAATTAATTTAGAAATCAAATTCATTTAAGCGCGAATTGATTGAATATAATTTTTTAGTGAGCTAGCATAAAATCAAAATTATAATTTCACTATTTAATAATAAAATTTAAAAATTATTCGTACGAAACCCGAACAAAATATATTAAATATAATGTAAATTGTTCTTTTATGCATTATTCATATTATGTTTTGATTTAATTTATAATATTTATTTGATTTAAAAAGTAGAATTTGTACGATTTAATTACATTTTTACCAGTGTAATTTCGAAATATGTAGCAAAATTTAAAATTTGAGTATCAAGTAAATTTCAATCTCTAATTTCTGAAATAACTCCAAAAAAAAAAAAAAAAAAAAAAAAAACAACGAAATTAGGAAATTAAGCATTGCACACAGGATTAAAGCCTTCATTGAAATGAATAAGCTCAGAATCGCTCCAATAATTATGATAAGAAATCCAGAGACACCTGGTAAGTGTACGAAGGAGCGAGAAATGATGGCTCATACGTAAAGAATATGGGCTTATAGCAAGCCTGCGAAATACCCTGAACTAATGACGATCGAATATCTGCCACATGTGGCCTTGTTTGCCTTTTCTCCCACATAATAAGTAAATACATACGAAAAAAAAAAGGTGATGAGGTCAGAAGCAGTATTGGTATGCACCTTTAGAAGGCCCAGAGAATAAAAATGGAAGTTTGCCAACGCAATCTCGTCGAGTTCTGTTAAAATAATTAGCCTCATCTGCTAGGGATCATAATTCTGTTAAGGTGACTCACTCAAAAGAGATTCTTTCTAACAACTTTTCAGGAGCGCGGGATTGCTTAAGCACCGTTCAATTAGTGTTCCTCATGGCAATCGGCAGGAATTAATAACAATGTGCTTTTTTTTACCATTCATTCTTTCTTTTCTCAGTCTATGCGTAAGGTAATTTCCCACAAAAAATTACTAATTATCTCCCAAGAAGTTTTAGATGATTAATAAAGGGATTCAAGAAGGTTGTATCATTGAATTCAAGGGCTGAGGAAGGAATGGCGAGGAGAGAATACGATATTAAGACTATAAATGAGACCTGGCGAATTCTTTGCTGTAACTTGTTATATGAGCGTTTTCTTTTTATATCTTCCGGAGTTTATTAATTCTATTTTGTAGCTCGTCAGGTAATGCAGTTTATCTTTCAAGATGTATACAAAAGTATTTCAGCTTAATCGATTTTATCTTTATACTGTGTTTGTAAACTTTGCGCTAGGTTCGCTTTAATTTATTCGTTTATTTTAATAATGGGAGCATTAATATGAGATGCTTATACTTTGTATCATTTTACATGTTACAAAATAAATAAAGGAAAAATTTCTATAATATAAATTTAAAAATGTAGTGTTATCTTTTGTTTTGTAAATTCGGTATCCTGGTATACTTAAAACAAAAGTGAACACAGAATGTATTTCTTTTTCGCTACATTTAATATATTGAATCTTATTTTATCTTCTTAACCAATAGATAATTCGAAACTTAAATCCAGAGCGACATTTCAAGTACAATTCAAAACAAAATAAGTTTTAAATTCTTCAAATTCATCCCACATTGAACATTTACTCAGCAATCGCGGCTATACTAAAAATCCATCTATAGTTGATGTCGATTTGCATCCAGGATCACCTTCTATCTCAGTGCTTCGAAAATGTATACTTTTAAAGGCATCAGTAGCACGAGTCAACTACTTCATGCTGTCCCAAATCCCCCACATTTATGGGTGTCTAATGCTACTTCGGACAAAGGAGAATGCACTGGTCGTTTTTCATTACATTTGATATACAAATACTGTTCGTTACCTTTAATGAAATTTCTTCTTGTATGTGTTACTATTATTATATTTTGATTTAATTTAGAATATTTATTTGATGTAGTAATTAGAATTTGTATGATTTAATTACATTTTTTAACAGTGTAATTTCAAAATATGTAGCAAAATTTAATTTTGAGTATCAAATAAATTTGAATCTGTAGCGGTAAACAAACACGAAATAAAAAGAGAACAGAAAATTAAGCTTTTCACAAAGAATTAAAGCCTTCATTAAAAGGAATAAGCATAGCACCGCTCAAATAATTATGATAAAAAATCCAGACACACCTGGTAAGTGTACGAAGAAGCGAGAATTGACGGCTCATACGTAAAGAAAAGGGGCTTATAGCAAGCCTGCGATATACCCTAAACTAATGATGATCGAATATCTGCCACATGTGGCCTTGTTTGCTTTTTCTCCCACATAATATGTAAATACATACAAAAAAAATGGTGTTGAGGTCAGAAATAGTATTGGTATGCACCTTTGGAAGACCCAGAGAATGAAAATGGAACTTTGCCAACGCAATCCCGTCGAGCTTTGTTAAAATAATTAACCTCATCTGCTAGGGATCCTAATTGTGTTAAGGTGATTCACTCAAAGAGAATCTTTCTACCAACTTTTTGGGCGCGCGTGATTGCTTAAGCACCGTTCAATTAGTATTCCTCATGGCAATCGGCTGGAATTAATAACAATATGCTTTTTTTTTTTCCCTTCCATTCTTTTTTTCTCTGTCTATGCGTAAGGTAATTTCACCCGAAAACTTACTAATTATCTCCCAAGAAGTTTTGGATGATTAATAAAGGGCTTCAAGGAGGTTGTATCATTGAATTCAAGGCGTTGAGGAAAGAATACGATATTAAGGCTATAAAGGAGACCTGGGGAATTATTTGTTGCAACTTGTTATATGAGCGTTTTCTTTTTATATCTCCCGAAGTTTATTAATTCTATTTTGTAGCTCATCAGGTAATTCAGTTTATCTTTCAAGTTGTATACAAGAATATTTCAGCTTAATCGATTTTATATTCATGTAGTGTTTGCAAACTAGTTAGTGCTAGGTTCGGAAATTTAATGATGACAACATAAATATGAGATACTTATACTTTGTATCACATTACACGCTGCAAAATAAATAAAGGAAAAATTTCTATGCTATGAATTTATAAATTTAGTGTTCTCTTTTGTTATGTAAAGGCGGTATCAAGGGCTACATAAACCAAAAATGAATACAGCGTGTATTTCTTTTTCAATGCATTTAATATACTGAAACAAAATTTATCTTCTTAACCAATAGTTAATTCGAAATTTGAAACCAGAGCGGCTTTTCAAGCACAATTCAAAACAAAATAAGTTTTAAATTCTTTAATCACTTTAACTTTGAACATTTATTCAGAATCCCGGCTATACAAAAAAATTCATCCATAGTTGATGTCGATTTGCATCCAGGACCATCTTCTACCTCAGTGCTTCGAATATGTCTACTGTTAAAAGTATCGGTAGCACGAGTGAACTACTTCTTGCTGTCCCAATCCCCTAAAATTATGTGTGTCTAAGGCTACTCGGAACAAAGAACAAGGCACTGTTCGTTTTTCATTACATTTGATATACAAATAAACTATATTAAATATAATGCACATTGTTCTTTTATACATTATTATTATTATATTTTGAATTAATTTATAATTTTTTTTTGATTTAAAAATTAAAGTTTGTTGGATTTAATTAATTTTTTTAACAGTGTAATTTCCAAATATGTAGCAAAATTTAACTTTAGGTAGGAAATAAATTTGAATATGTAATGGTAAATTATATATCTCCAAAAAGAAAATTAGCTTTGCAGAAACGATTAAAGCATTCATTAAAATGAATAAGCACAGCATCACTCCAATAATTATGATAAGAAATCCATAGACACATGGTAAGTGTACGAAGAAGCGACAAATGACGGCTCATACGTAAAGAATATCGGCTTATAGCAAATCTGTGAAATACCCTAAACTAATGACGATCGAATATCTGCCGCATGTGGCCTTTCTCCCTTTTTTTCCCCACAGAATAAGTAAATACGACAGACAGAAAAAAAAAGGGGTTGAGGTCAGAAGCAGCATTGGAATGCACCTTTAGAAGGCCCAGAAAATGAAAATGGAAGTTTGCCAATGCAATCTCGCCGAGCTCTGTTAAATAATTAGCCTCATCTGCTAGGGATCCTAATTCTGTTAAGGTGACTCACTCAAAGGGATTCTTTCTAACAACTTTTTGGGCGCGCGTGATTGCTTAAGCACCGTTCAATTAGTATTCCTCATGGCAATCGGCAGGAATTAATAACAATATGCTTTTTTTCCCTTCCATTCTTTCTTTTCTCTGTCTATTCGTAAGGTAATTTCACCCGAAAACTTACTAATTATCCCCAAGAAGTTTCGGATGATTAATAAAGGGATTCAAGGAGGTTGTATCATTGAATTCAAGTAGCTCAGGAAAGAATGGCGAGGAGAGAATACGATATTAAGGCTATAAATGAGACCTGGGGAATTCTTTGTAGCAACTTGTTATATGAGCGTTTTCTTTTTATATCTTTCGGAGTTTATTAATTGTATTTTGTAGCTCGTCAGGTAATGCAGTTTATCTTTCAAGTTGTATACAAAATATTTCATTTTAATCGATTTTTTCTTTATGATGTGTTTGTAAACTAGTTAGTGCTAGGTTCGGAATTTTAATAATGGCAAAATTAATATGAGATGCATATACTTTGTATCAATTTACACGCTACAAAATAAATAAAACAAAAATTTCCATGGTATATATTTATAAATTTAGTGCTATCTTTTGTTATATAAAGACGGTATCTAAGGATTCTTAAAAGAAAAAAAACACGGAAATAATTTTTTTTTTACTCCATATAATATACTTTGTCTACTTTTAGTTTCTTAGCCAATAGACAATTCGACTTTAAGACTAGGGCAGCTTTCCAAATGCAATTTAAGAAATCAGATTTAGATTCTTCAAATTCATCCCACTATAAACATTTACGAAGTATCAGATGTTAAACGAAAAATCAATCCATAGCTGAAGTCGATTTACATCCAGGGCAATTTCTATCGCAGTGCTTCGAAAATGGTAAATTAAATTAATTTAAGCTCGTATTCAATTAAAAAAAATTAATAGTGAGTCAACATTTAAATTAAAATTATAATTTCTATAATTATTAATAAAATTTAAAAAATAAATTTTTTGAAAACATTGTTTATACGAAACAAAAACAAATTATATTAAATATAATGCAAATTGTTCTTATATGCATAATTATTATTATATTTTCATTTAATTTAGAATATTTATTTGGTATAAAAATTAGAGTTTCTATAATTTAATCACTTTTCCTAACTGTGTAATTTCAAAATGTGTTGCAAAATTTAATTTTGAATAACAAATAAATTTAAATCTGCAATAGTAAAATAACTCCATAAAAAGAAATTAAATTTTGCACAAAGGTATAAAAGCCTTCATTAAAATGAATAAGCACAGCATCTCTCCAACAATATGATAAGAAATCTAGAGACACCTGGTAAGTGTACGAAGAAGAAAGAAATGACGGCTCATACGTAAAGAAAATGGACTTATAGCAAGCCTGCAAAATACCCTAAATTAATGACGATCGAATATCTGACACATGTGGCCTTTCTCCTCTTTTTTTCATCAGAAAAGTAAATACACAAGAGAAAAAAAAAGGTGTTGAGGTCAGAAGCAGTATTAGTATGCACCTTTAGAAGGCCCAGAGAATGAAAATGGAACTTTGCCAACGTAATCTCGTCGAGCTCTGTTAAAATAATTATCCTCATCTGCTAGGGATCCTAATTCTGTTAAGGTGTCTCACTCAAAGAGATTCTTTCTACCAATTTTTTGGGCGCGCGTGATTGCTTAAGCACCGTTCAATTAGTATTCCTCATGGCAATCGGCTGGAATTAATAACAATATGCTTTTTTCCAATTCCATTCTTTCTTTTCTCAGTCTATGCGTAAGGTAATTTCACCCGAAAACTTACTAATTTTCTCCCCAAGAAGTTTTGGATGATTAATAAAGGGAGATTCAAGGAGGTTGTATCATTGAATTCAAGGACTGAGGAAAGAATGGCGAGGACAGAAAACGTTATTAAGGCTATAAATGAGACCTGGGGAATTCTTTGTTGTAACTTGTTATATGAGCGTTTTCTTTTTATATCTTTCGTAGTTTATTAATTCTATTTTGTAGCTCATCAGGTAATGCAGTTTATCTTTCAAGTTGTATACAAGAATATTTCAGCTTAATCGATTTTATCTTTATGCTGTGTTTGTAAACTAGTTTGCGCTAGGTTCGGAATTCTAATAATGGCAACATTAATATGAGATGCATATACTTTGTATCACTTTACACGCTACAAAATGAATAAAGAAAAATTTTCATGCATAAATGTATAAATTTAGTGTTATATTTTGCTATGTAAAGGCGGTATCTAGTAATACTTAAAACAAAAACTAACACAGAATGTATTTATTTTTCATTACATTTAATATGCCGAATCTAATTTTATCTGCTTAACCAAAAGATAATTCGAAACTTAAATCCAGAGCGGCTTTTCAAGTACGATTCAAAACAAAATAAGGTTTTATTTCTTCAAATTCATTATACTTTGAACATTTACTCAGCAATCCCGGCAGTACAAAAATCCATCCAGAGTTCATGTCGATTTGCATTCATTACCTTAGATATACAAGTAAACTATATTAAATATTATGCACATTGTTCTTTTATATATTATTATTATATTTTGATTTATTTTAGAATAATTTTTTTGATTTAAAAATTAAGACTTTGTATGATTTAATTACTTTTTTTAACATTATAATTTCAAAATATGTAGCAAAATTTAATTTTGCGTATCAAATAAATTTGAATCTCCAATGGTAAAATAGCTAATAAAAATTAGAAAATTAAGCTTTGCACAAAGGATTAAAGCCTTCATTAAAATGAATAAGCACAGCAATGCTACAATAATTATGAAAAGAAATTCAGAGACACCTGGTAAGTGTACGAAGAAGAGAGAAATGACGGTTCATACGTAAAGAAAATGGGCTTATAGCACGCCTGCGAAATACCCTAAACGAATGGCGATCGAATATCTGCCCCATGTAGCCTTGCTCCCGTTTTTTTCCACAGAATAAGTAAATGCAGACGAAAACAAAGCGGATGAGGTCAGAAGCAGTATTGGTATGCACCTTTAGAAGGCCCGGAGAATAAAAATGGAAGTTTGCCAACGCAATCTCGCCGAGCTCTGTTAAAATAATTAGCCTCATCTGCTAGAGATCCTAATTCTGTTAAGGTGACTCATTCAAAGAGATTCTTTCTACCAACTTTTTGGGCGCGCGTGATTGCTTAATCACCGTTCAATTAGTATTCCTCATGGCAATCGGCTGGAATTAATAACAATATGCATTTTTTTCATACCATTCTTTCTTTTCTCAGTCTATGCGTAAGGTAATTTCACTCGAAAAGTTACTAATTATCTCCCAAGGAGTTTTGGATGATTAATAAAGGGATTCAAGGAGTTTGTATCATTGAATTAAAGCGGCCGAGGAAAGAATGGCGAGGAGAGAATACGATATTAAGGCAATAAATGAGACCTGGGGAATTCTTTATTGTAACTAGTTATATGAGCGTTTTCTTTTTATATCTTTCGTAGTTTATTAATTCTATTTTGTAGCTCATCAGGTAATGCAGTTTATCTTTCAAGTTGTATACAAGAATATTTCAGCTTAATCGATTTTATCTTCATGTTGTGTTTGTAAACTAGTTTGTGCTAGGTTCGGAATTTTAATAATGGCTACATTAATATCAGATGCATATACTTTGTATCATTTTGCATGGCACAAAATAAAAAAATAAAAATTTAAATTATTTCTGCAGGGTTAAAATGTGTCTCAGAATAAAACTGGTGTTATAAGAATGTTTGCCAAATATCTCACACAATGGGTGGGGATAGAAATATATCCATAATTTGCGCATCATGTGAGAAAAAATCTGGTAATCTTCTATCAGGCTTCCAGACTTATGATTATATAAGTGCAATAAAGTATACAAACGGAGCATATACTTTTTCCTACTGTTTACCCTTATTAAGAGTTTTATAGTTGATGTATATATATGTTTAATAGTTTTTAGTTTCATTGTTCTGAATTTATGTACTTCGCATATTAAATAAATTATTTGCAATTTTTCTTTTCAATTTTTGGTCATTTAAGCGTTATTTTTTGACTGGAATAATAAGAGTACATGTTATGCAATTACATGTTTGTAATATAAAAAGTGATTGTGATTCTGAAAGAACTTCTTGGTAATTTCATTTTCCTTTTACATTTACTGTAGTTTTTATGTATATATGTAAGCAAAAACAAAACATAGCGCACATATTTATAAATCTAGTATTCCTTTTTTGACTTCACTTAAATTTAGTGCTAACTTTTATCTTTATATATATATAAATATGTAAAGTACATTCTGCTTCTTCAAGCCAGGGTGACTTCTAGCTTTTTAACCAATCGATAACTCCAATTTTTAAACAGGGCGTCTTTTCAAAAACAATTCAAAACAAAGTAAATGATAATCAACAAAAATTTTAAAGCATTTAAATATAAAAACAATCATAAATAGTGCTTTCAAGAAAAATTTCTAAGAACGAATAAAAAACATCAAAATGTGTTTCAGTGAGCATCAAATATATATATATATATAAAACATATAGAACTGCATTACTAAAATAAACCAAAAGACACTTTCTTCATACACATATAAAAAACGTTTTCTTTCACATTCCGAAATAAAATAGAATAAAATAGTATGATTGTATAATTATTCTAATATTTCGCTGGTTAATAGTCATCCTTCAAAAACAAAAAACAAAAAGGAACATATAATTCATGGAATAAAATAAAATAAACAAATTATTCAGTATCTTTCGAAAGAACTGATATTCAAGGACAAATGAATAATAAATTATTCCTTCGAGATTAGAAGTAATGATATAAAATAAGCCAGTTTGATTAAAATGAAACAAAAAAAATTCTTAAAAAAATATGCTTACTTTATATCAATATTTATCAACTTACTTACTTATTGAAATACTTATCAACAATAAGTATTTCAAGTGCATGGAATATTAGTAATTATTATTAATAATAATAGCGTTTTAAACAATGAAAATAACAATTGTATTGAACTCGTTTTCTAAAATAACACTTTAAATTTAATCACAATGGAAAAAATAATTAATTGTACACACTGCTTCATTTTTAAGAGAAAAAAACCGTAATGCTAATTAAGATTTATTTCTTTATAAGAGAAATATGAAAACAAAATAACTGTCAACTTGTGAAACAGCTGGAAATCCTCTAGGTCTGTAAACGGATGCGATAAGTCCAGGTTCAGATAACACAAATGTAACATAACAGAGGTATACTTCAACTCAGAGCAGTTCTTGCCTACAAATAGAGGTTTTTCAGAAATTTCTTTATTTGATACAGGACAGTTCTTCATTTAGCTAGCGCAGAATTTAGCTTGTTCACCATTAAATTCTCTTACATTTTTAGCTTTTTGAACAATAAGATATTCCTACTTCAAACCATTGCGACTTTTCAGAAACAAAGTCCTATTTAAATTTTACAAATTCATTCCATTTCAAACATTCACTAAGCCGGTCCAAAAAATCAGTCTATAGTTGATGTCGATTTATAACAAGAATCTATCTCAGACCCAGACCTATCAAAAACAGTTTATTTTAATGTCCTCGAAAAATTTGGCTCTATAAAGACTTCGGTAGTACGAGTCAACGACCTCATGCCGTCTCCGATTCACAATTTTTTTGGATGTCAGTGGTGTCTAGGGATATTTAAAACAAAGAATAACAGTCTGTACATTTTCTCATTACATTTAATGCACACTATCTATAACTATATTTTCAATATGCTAACATAAAATTTAACATCATTAGCTATCTCGATTAACATAAAACGTCCATTGAAATTTCCGTATTCCACAACGTCATCAGACATCCCCTACCAATCTCGCTCTCTTCTCTTCTCTTAAGTTCAAAGATTATTCACTGGAGGACCCAACTCTCCGTCAAAACATAACCGATAACATGTGCTTATTGGTTCAGCAATCAATAAAATACGTTAAATGTATATATATACATAATCTTATGAAATTTTAGCTGATTCTTTTGCAAAAATTCCTTTCAAAGTCGTTAGGGGTTCTTAATTTTAACGACCAATTAACGAGTTTTAAGCAAATTATCAATTGAACAGTGTGAGTACATAGCTTAAATAACATAGAGAAGTATAAAACAATTTGATTAAAACTCACACGAAAGATTGGGGAACAGTTATCTGCAGTTAGGGATTGATATAAATTTATGGTTGGAGTGGATGTGGGCGTGGGCGTAATATCACACGAGTTTCTCTTCCTAATTCTACAACCTATAATAATTAGATTCAATTAATGCACTAATCCCTATTTACCCTGTGCTCTCATATTCTCTCTTCACAACAGCTAAGTTCCTTATTTACTTTTCTGTAATTAATTAATCTCTTATTATAATTTCTGCTTGTGTACTACCTTCGTTTCTCCATTTCCCAAGAACTGCAATGCATTAACCTAAACAATTTAATGACTTGTTTTATACGAAACATTTTTCACAGTATTGGACTTAATGCTTTTCTCACTCCCGTCTCAGCCCGTTAAATTCCTAACTCCTGTTAATAAAATGAATTAAAAAGACTCGTAATTTCTCACTCATTAGTTAAATCCACTTGGCATTCGACTACTCTTTCCGACAGCTACCTTACTTGCTACACAAATTTGGCAAGATGTGTATATTTTTAAACGAAGTTTGGGTTGGAATGGAAATTTTGTTAAAGTTTTATGTGATTCCATCAGTTTTTTTCGGTTGTAAGCCTCTACTTCTTTTTTTGTGTGTTCCAGTTTTGGAAAGTTTCCACCGGTTCTGTTCTGTAGGCCTTGTGTTCCAGTATTGCAGGACTTTTTTTGAATCCCCTTGGACTGGACTTGGATTCACCTGTTTTTTCTCATGTCTATTTTTTCAAAAGTCATAGATGCTGTGTAGCTGTCTACAATCCTTTGTTTCGGCGCTCACCTTCCTACAGAGTATTTTCCAATTTTTGGATTAAAATAAAGGTAAATGTGCAGGAAATGTCTCCTGTATGCTTATTTACAGCACTGAAAAATGTTTTGACAAACGCATTAAGAATAAAATTAAAACAGTGATGGAACGTTTAGTTTAATAAGCTGCAGCAACAAAACTGAAAAATATTAAGAAAACTCAAATACCAAAAGTTTGAACGGTAGAACTGCGTTGGCTGATGAAAAGGAACATAATATTTAAAAATTTATTTAAATAAATTTTAAAAAATTATTTATACACATAAATTTAAAAATAAATTTATGCAAATAAATTAAAAATAAAGTTAAAAATTTTATGCAAAAATAATTGAATGTAATTGAGTGGAATGATTTGTTGTCAGCTGCAAGAGTTCTTTTAATTAGCAGCCTGGGAAAAAAGAAATAATGCTGCAGACATAGATGAAGTGTTATTTTGCAGAAGAAATATGAAAGAAACACCTACATTGTGGATAATGAGTAGAAATATTAAACTATGAAATTTCTCTAATAATAATAATTAACTGGGATATTCTAGATTTAAATGCACTACCTTAGAAATATTTTTGCAGTACCATTTTCTAAAAGAGTTTTCATAAGTGATTTCTTTTGTAGCTGTTTAAAACTATTATTGTTGCAGCTAAAATTAATTATGTGCAGTTGATTACTGATGATATTACAATGTATTTTGATACTGATATTGCAATTAAGTGTGTAAGCGTCTATTGATTATGAATAAATTTATTTTGTCAATTATATTAATTTATGAATAATAATATTGATATGCAGAAAATCAGCATGAAGTTTATTTGTATTAGTTCTCTTTAAAATCAGCGCTATTGTATAAAAGTCAAAACAGATTTTTTTTGAAGTTTGGATTATAGAAAAGAGTTAAGTCATCTACAAAACTAAAAGCATGTTTAGAAAATAGACAGTAATATTTTCGTGATAGTGTAGGTAAAGATTAGGTAACTTTATTGAGTACTTAATTCCTTGTGCATTGCTTTCAGTTTAGTTGTAAAGAATCTAATTATCCTTGATGTACTTACTGAAAATGCAGAGATTACAGAATTTTGACCAGTAATCGAAGTTTACTCTTAGAATAGTTTGATATTTATGGTTTAAGCTACCTTGGTGGGTTTTAAGAGGAAAAGATCCTTAACATCAATGGTATCAATAAAAGAGATATTGTTTGAAGTGTCAATTAAAAATTTTAAACAGGTTTATGGTTATTAGTACCCCTATATATTAAACTGTCATGGTGACCTTAAGAATGTTGTTACGAAGATTAAAATATACCTCGCTAGGTTTGTATTTATAAAGTAGTACCAAACGTGATAAATCGATAAGCTATTACAGTTTTGTGAAGTTTCGAATGTATAATATGTATATGTTGTGTTTCAGTTTAAAGGTAAATCTATTAAGAGAAAACTTAACTCAGGTTACTTAATTATTAAGAGATTAAAACCATTTATAAATTGGGAATATATCATTCAAATTTAGGCTTCTAAATCACTATGCAAGTAAATTTAAACAGATTTTTCTGCTTGACATATTTATTCAAATTTTTATTATGAAATATGCAGTTTACCATATTAAAATCGTAATTTCACACAAAATGTTTTATGTTTAATTGTAAGGCATTTTGAAATTCTAAATACGGTTTGCAAATAGTTAAAAGAAACCAAAAAAAAATGAATAAAATTAGAGTTATTTTTCATCAATTCAGAAAATTCTGAGTAACGTAAGGTTAAAAAAAAAAAATTTGAATAACAAGATTGCAGCATAAATATAATTTTTTAGACGGTCATGAATTAATGTTTTTTTTAGTAAAGCCCATTTTTACTTCACCGTAATTGGTCGGTAGTTAGGAGGTTCACTATCAAGGCTAGCCTCTTAGGAAAATGACTTTTTCTCTTCGTAAGGAAAAGAAAATTGCCGCAAAATTTATCGAGAAAAGAACTTAAGTCATGGTAAAAAAAAAATTCTCCTCCAGCATAAAATGCTACCCTTACCTTTTGGGGTAAATAGGTTTCTGCTGGTGAAAACGTAACAGGTCACTTAATGAAAAATGAAGAAAAAAAAATGAGGAATGCGGTGAATAGTTAGAAAAAATTATCTGGAGCTTAAAGGAAGAAAAAAAAACATGTATCGTAAAATAAAGTACCCCGAGAAAAATAACGGTTGTGAGGGAAAGAGATTAAAATATTCTGCACAAAGTAAAAATAGCGTCACGCTATTGTGAAATTATTGGTTATCAACTGGCAGATTTATGCGGGGATAATTCATTTCATCTACTAATCGTATTAATACAAAAGGTTTTTTTTCTTTTCTTTTCCTATGCATGAATAATTTTTAAACGAGGATTTTTTTTTTCTAACTTTATTTAGGGCAATGTAAGAAATGTTTACAAATTAATCGAATTAGTGGGATGGCTTTATTCAGGGAGGTTTCATAAATATATTCATTTTTCTTAATTGGTTTGCATACTGGAAGCTTCGTTTAAAAATCCTGTTTCCTCTAAGCACAAAGTACACAAGCGAACATATCTGAGTAAATAAAACGAAATTGTTTAATCAAAAATTAAATAATGTAACTGTAGTCGTTTAAAAAATTTATGAAAGCTGAGTTTAAATTCTGTTATTATTTAATAAGATGGATGTAATAATGTAAGGCAAATATTTCTGTTATATAAAAAAAATCAAAACACATAAGAATTTCAATGCTATTTCATTGAAAACACATTATTTAATTTACTAGCAGTCATTTTTTTATGAATAAGCGTGTATATTGTTTTGCAGTTAATGATTATTTACCTTTTTAAAAAAATACAATATTTATAATAATTATTATTATTCACTTATCAATTAAATTCATTCATAAAATAAATAACATAATATAGCTCTAATATTGGATGCAATAAATGTGATGAATTAGCTACAATACAAGAAAATTAAAAAATAATTTCGTGATTCACTCAAAGAGATTCTTTCTAACAGTTCTTTGGACATGCGTGATTGCTTACGCACTTCATGGCAATCGGCTGGAATTACACTCATGTCCATAAATTAAAGTTAATTGAGAATCACACAAAAATTGAACTCTAAAGTAAAAATTTCACCTGTAGAATTATCACACACATCTTAAAGAAAAATATGCAAATTACAGGAAACCCCCAGATGACGCGGATAGTACGTCACAATGACGAGAGTGTAAGAGAGGGGTATATAAGGAATGGTGGCAAAGAAGTAAAATTTTTCACAAGCACTTTACAAGCCTTTCAGTGCAATAACCGCATAGTTATGTCACAAAGGAAGCACTTGGATGATTTTTTTATGTGGTAGAATATGTGGTGTACCGTATATGTGGTAGAATTATCGGACGACTGGAATGTGCATGTACCCAGCTGGAAGTATATAAGGATCTTGGAATCGCCCAGAGTGTCATCTCCAGGCTTTGGCAACGATTCCAAGATGATGGTAATGTGAGTAGATGTTGCAGGACGGGTCGCCCCCGAGTTACAATGCCGAATGAGGACCGGTATTTAGCAGTTACTGCCAAAAGAAACAGACAGAGCACAGCATCAGACCTGTCTCGCCAGCTCTCTTCAGCTACCGGTACGACAATTTCAAGGCAGACCGTGTACAGACGCTTAGAGCACATTGGTCTATATGCTCGTAGGCCTGTCAGATGTGTTCCACTTACCGCAACTCACTGTCTCCTGCGATTAACCTGCAGTAGACAGCATGCATTGTGGACACCGCAACAGTGGTCTGGTGTGATGTTTTCCGACGAGTCCAGGTTTACTTTGCAGTCTGATTCTCGCCGGACTTTCATATGGAGAGCGCCAGGTATCCGTTGCCACCAAGAGAACACCATTGAACGACACCGTTACAGTGTGGTGCAGGATGGCTCGTTTGGGGAAGAATTACTCTTGGTTCCAGAACTGACCTGCATGTTCAGAGTGTAACGATGACAGGCCACATCTGTCGGGATGTCATTCTGGAACAACATATACGTTTATTTCGGGGTGCCATGGGTGCTGAATTTCTGTTTATTGATGACAATGCCCGTCCTCACCGTGCAAACATTGTAGACGAATGCCTTCAATTGGAGGATATCACACGTATGGATTTGCCAGCATACTCACCGGACTTGAATCCAATAGAGCATGTGTGGGATATGCTTGGCCGACGGATTGCAGCCCATCAACCCCCTCCCACCTGTCAACCGGAACTTCGGAAGGCATTGCTTGATGAGTGGTATAATATTCCCCAAGATCAGATTGATAATTTGATACTCAGTATGCCTAGGCGTTGTAAGGCCTGTATTGCATCGTACGGGAGACATACTCCATATTAACCATCATACTAACCATGTTATACTGTTTTTTTGTAAATAGGTTCTTTTTTGAAATTTGCTCCAGGGAGTAAAAATTGCAATTTTTATTAAGTATGTCAAACATATAGCATCTTTTTTGCTCTTTACCTTTTGTTTTATAAATAGACTTTATAAACAAGTCAAATTTGTTTTGCTTATGTCCCTTTCTTTGCCTCAACTTCATTATCCTTAATTTATGGACATGAGTGTAATACCAATATGCTTTTTTCCTTCCCTTTATTCTTCTACTCAAAATATTAAACTCTATAAAAAAACGAAATATAAATCCGCACATTATTAGCCGTATTTTATCAGTTTCCGTAAATGTTATTATCCTGATTTTTTTTTAATAATCGTCATTTTATTATGCACGCTTATTATGCACTCGAATTATCATACTTGGACTTACGAACTGTCCTCATTTATACAAACGTTTCTCAGCCCCTCAAATTTCTCAATATTCGCTTTTAAATTGATGTGTTAAATTGCTTGCCTCACTTTTGTATCAATATATATATTTGGGTTGAGTGATTCGATTGCATTAGCAACAATTTTATTAATTAATCGTTTGGTAATAGACGAAATAAGGTAATAGCGAGGAAAAAAAAAAGATTTAATTTAGAATATTTGTTTGATTTAAAAATTAGAGTTTGTATGATTTAATCACTTTTTTAACAGTGGTATTTCAAAATATGTATCAAAATTTAATTTTGATTGTTAAATAAATTTGAATTTGTAATGGTAAAATAACTCCAAAACTTACTTCATTAATAGGAATAAGCACAGGATCGCTCCGAGAAATGACGGCTCATACGTAAAGAAAATGGGCTTATAGCAAGAATGCAAAATACCCTAAACTAATGACGATCAGATATCTGCACATGTGGCCTTGCTCCCCTTTTTTTCCACAGAATAAGTAAATACTACAGACGGAAACAAAACAGGTGTTGAGGTCAGAAGCAATATATGTATGCACCTTTAGAAAGCCCAGAGAAAGAAAATGGAAGTTTGCCAACGCAATCCCGTCGAGCTCTGTTAAAATAATTAGCCTCATCTGCTAGGGATCCTAATTCTGTTAAGGTGACTCACTCAAAGAGATTCTTTCTACCAACCTTTCGGGCGCGAGTGATTGCTTAAGCACCGTTCAATTAGTATTCCTCATTGCAATCGGCTGGAATTAATAACAATATGCTTTTCTCCTTCTATTCTTTCTTTTCTCAGTTTATGCGTAAGGTAATTTCACCCGAAAACTTACTAATTATCTCCCAAGAAGTTTTGGATGATTAATAAAGGGATTCAAGGAGGTTGTATCATTGAATTCAAGGGGCTGAGGAAAGAATGGCGAGGAGAGAATACGATATTATGGCTATAAATGAGACCTGGGGAATTCTTTGTTGCAACATGTTATATGAGCGTTTTCTTTTTATATCTTCCGGAGTTTATTTATTCTATTTTGTAGCTCATCAGGTAATGCAGTTTATCTTTCAAGTTGTATACAAGAATTCAGCTTAATCGATTTTATCTTTATGCTGTGTTTGTAAACTAGTTAGTGCTACTTTCGGAATTATAATAAAAGCAACATTATTATGAGATGCATATACTTTGCATCACTTTACACGCTACAAAATAAATAAAGCAAACATTTAATGCTATAAATTTTTAAATTTAGTGCTATCTTTTGTTATATAAAGTCGGTATCTAGGGGTACTTAAAACAAAACTTAACACGGAATGCATTTTTTTCTCTCCGTGTAATGTACTTTGTCTACTTTTAAATTCTTAACCAATAGACAATTCGATTTTAAAACCACGGCAGCTTTTCACATTCAATTTAAAAAATTAGATTTAGATTCTTCAAATTCATAGCACTATTAACATTTATTAAGAAACAGAGGTTAAACAAAAAATTAATCCATAGTGGATGTCGATTTACATCCAGGACGATTTGTCTCTCAGTGCTTTTAAAATGGTAAATGAAATTAATTTAAACTTGAATTCAATGAAAATAATTTATAGTGTGTCAACATTTAAACCTAAATTATAATTTCAATATTTATTAATAAAATTTTTAAAAAAGGTTTTCGACTATATTATTCATACGAAACACAAACAAACTCTATTAAATGTAATGTAAATTGTTCTTATATACATAATTATTATTATATTTTGATTTAATTTAGAATATTTATTTGGTATAAAAATTACAGTTTCTAAGATATAATTACTTTTTCTAACTGTGTAATTTCAAAATGTGTTGCAAAATTTAATTTTGAGCATCAAATAAATTTCAATCTGTAATGGTAATATAACTCCATTAAAAAAGTTAGAATATTAAGCTTTCTACAAATGATTAAAACGTTCATTAAAATGAATAAGCACAGCCTCACTTCAATAATTATGATAAGAAATCCAGAGACACCTGGTAAGTGAAGGAAGAAGCGAGAAATGACGGCTCATACCTAAAGAAAATGGGCTTATAGCAAGCCTTCGAAATACCCTAAACTAATGGCGATCGAATATCTACCACATGTGGCCTTGCTCCCCTTTTTTTTCCACAGAATAAGTAAATACTACAGACGAAAAAAAAAAGGTGTTGAGGTCAGAAGCAGTACTGGTATGCACCTTTAGAAGGCCCAGAGAATGAAAATGGAACTTTGCCAACGTAATCTCGTCGAGCTCTGTTAAAATAATTAGATTCATCTGCTAGGGATCCTAATTCTGTTAAGGTGACTCACTCAAAGAGATTCTTTCTACCAACTTTTTGGGCGCGCGTGATTGCTTAAGCACCGTTCAATTAGTATTCCTCATGGCAATCGGCTGGAATTAAAAACAATATGCTTTTTTATCCCCTTCAATTCTTTCTTTTCTCAGTCTATGCGTAAGGTAATTTCACCCGAAAACTTACTAATTATCTCCCCAAGAAGTTTTGGATGATTAATAAAGGGATTCAAGGAGGTTGTGTCATTGAATTGAAGGGCTGAGGAAAGAATGGCGAGGAGAGAATACGATATTAAGGCTGTAAATGAGACCTGCGAAATTCTTTGTTGTAACTTGTTATATGAGAGTTTTCTTTTTATATCTTTCGTAGTTTATTAATTCTCTTTTGTAGCTCATCAGGTAATGCAGTTTATCGTTCAATTTGTATACAAGAATATGTCAGCTTAATCGATTTTATCTTTATGCTGTTTTTGTAAACTAATTTGCTCTAGGTTCGGAATTTTAATAATGGCTTCATTAATATGATATGCATATACTTTGTATCATTTTACATGCTACGAAATAAATAAAATGAAAATCTGCATTATTTATACATTGTTAACTATGTCTCAGAATATATCTGGTGTTATAATTATGTTTACCAAATATCTCACTCAATGAGTGTTGTTGGAAGAATATTCATTATTTGCGTATCATATGGGAAACAATATGACAATATCCTATCAGGCTTCCGGACTTTTGATTATAAAGTATATATGTATACAAACGGAGCATATACTCTATCCTATTGGTTGTCATTAATAAGCGTTTTATACTTGCGGTATACGTATGTTTAACAGTTTTTAGCCTCTTTGTTGCAAATTTATGCACTTTGCATATTATATAAATCCCTTTTCCTTTTTTTTTAAATTTTTGATCATTTATGCGTTATTTTTTTAGTATATAATAAGTGTATATGTTATGCAATTACAGGTCTGTAATAATCAAAGTGAAAGTCATTTGGTGAGGAAAATCCCGTGATGATAATTAAGATTAATTTTTTCACAAAAATATCAAAACAAATTAACTGTCAACTTGTGAAACAGCTGGATATGCTCTCGTCGTAAAAACGTTTGCCACATATACGTCCAGGTTCTGATAACAGAAATGTAGCAAAACAGAGAGATACTTCAAATCAATGCAATTTTTGCCTGTAAATAGGGATTTTTGGAAATTTCTGCATTTGATACACGACAGTTCTTTGCTTCACTAGAGCAGTATTCAGCTTCTTCATCATTAAATTCTAACTTCAGGCCAGGATAATCTTTAGCTTTTCGAAAATTACAATTTCAAACCCGGGACGGCTTTTCAGAAACAAAATCCGACTTAGATTTTTCAAATTCATTCCACTTCAAACATTCGCTAAGCCAGAGCTGACATCCAAAAATATCAATCTATAGCTGATGTCGATTTATAACCAGAATCTATCTCAGACCAGAACTACCAGAACCACTATATATCAGTGTCTTTGAAAAAATTGGCTATATAAAGGCTTCGGTAGTACGAGTGAACGACCCCATGGCTGCCCTATTCTAAATTTTTATGGATGTCATGGTATCTAGGTATTTGAAACAAAGAAGAGCAGTCTATAAATTTTTTCATTACATTTAATGCACACTATCTATAAATATATTTTCAATATGCTAACATAAAATTTAACATCATTAGCTATCTCGATTATCATAAAATGTCCGTTGACATTTCCATAGTCCACAACGTGATCAGACATCCCCTACCAATATCGCTTTCTTCTCTTCTTCTTCTTCTCTTAAGTTCAAGGCTCCCTCACTGGAAGACCCAACTTTCCGTCAAAACACAACCAATAAAATATGCTTATTGGTTCACCAATCAATAAAATACGATATATATATATATATAAATATATATATATCGTATATAATATCATATGTATATATATATATATATTTATATATATGATATTTTTATGAAATTTTAGCTGATACTTTTACAAGCATTCCTTTCAAATTCTTTCTGGATTCTTCAGTTGGTTTATTCTTCTTTAATAAATCAATTAACGAGTTTTAAGCTGAGTTATCAATGGATCGATGTGAAATACATAGCTTAGAGAAGTACAGATAATACAATGTAATACAATTTGATTAAAAATTACAAAGATATTGATGAGCAGTTATTATCTGCCGTAACGGAAGATTACAAATTTTTGGTGGGAGTGTGCGTGGGCGTAATATCACACGAGTTTCTCTTCCTAATTCTACAACCTATAATAATTAGATTCCATTAATGCACTAATCCCTATTTACCCTGTGCTCTCATATTCTCTCTTCACAACAGCTAATTTCCTTATTTTCCTTTCTGTAATTATTTAATCTCTTACTTATAATTTCTGCTTGTATACTACCTTCGTTTCTCCATTTCCCAAGAACTGCAGTGCATTAACCTAAACAATTTAATGATTTGTTTTATGTGAAACATTTTTCACAGTATTGGACTTAATGCTTTTCTCTCTGCCGTCTCAGCCCGTTAAATACCTAACTCCTGTTAATAAAATGTATTAAAAAGACTCGTTATTTCTCACTCATTAATTAAATCCACTTGGCATTCGACTACACTTTCCGATAGCTACCTTACTTGCTACACAAATTTGGCAAGATGTGTATATTTTTAAAAGAAGTTTGAGTTGGAATGGAAATTTTGTTAAAGTTTTCTGTGATTCCTTCAGTTTTTTTCGGTTGTGAGCCTCTACTTCTTTTTTTGTGTGTTCCAGTTTTGGAAAGTTTCCACCAGATCTGTTGTGTACGCCTTGTGTTCCAGTATTGCAGTATTTTTTTTTAATCCCCTTGGACTGGATTCACCTGTTTTTTCTCTTGTCTATTTTTTCAAAAGTCCTAGATGCTGTGTACTTGTCTACAGTCCTTTATTTCGCCGCTCACCTTCCTACAGTTTATTTTTAATTTTATGGATTAAAATAAAGGTAAATGGACAGGGAATGTTCTCTTGCATATGCATTTACAACAGTGAAAAGTGTTTTGACATACGCATTAAGAATAAAATTAAGCAGCGAATGAAAGTATACTTTCATAAGCTGTAGCAACAAAACTGAAAATTATTAGAAAAGGCAAACATCAAAATGTTGAACGACTGAGACTGCATTGGCGAAGAAAAAAGAATATAAAGTTAAATAAACCTTTTAAAATTAAATTTATATAAATAAATTTATAAAAATAGATTTAAGACATAAATTTGTACAAATAAATTTTAAAAATTAATTTATAGAAATAAATTTAAAAAAAAGTATACAAAATAATTGAGTGGTAATTAAATTAATCATTTTAATTAGCAGCGTGGGAAAAATAAATAATGGTGTAGAAATTAAGGAAGCGTTATTTTTTGGAAGAAATGTGAGAGAAACACCTATTGTAGAGAATGAGTAGATATTGTAAACTACGGAATTTTTCTAATAATAGTGAATTAAGATTTCCTAGATTAAAAAGCATTGGATTCGAAACGTTTCTGTTGTACCATTTTCTAAAAGAGGTTTCTTAAGTTATTTCTTTTATTGCTGTTGAAAACTAGTATTTCAGTATTGCTACAGATAGAATTAATTCTGGGTAATTGATTAATGATGATATTACAATGTATTTTGATACTGATATTGCAATTCAAGGATGTATGTGCCTATTGTTTATGAAGTGTAATTATTGTCGTATGTCGAATATATTAATTTGTGGCTAGTTGTGAATATTAATGTGGGGAAAATTAGCATGATGATTATTTGTATTAGTTGTCTTTAAAATATTCATTATTGTGTAAATTCCATAACAAATATTTTGAAAGTTTGGATGACTAAAAGGTCCTCTACATAACTAAAAGTATATTTAGTAATTAGACAATAATATTTTCGAAATAGTGTAGGTAAGTATTAGGTAATATTGATTAATATGTAATTCCTTGCGGGATCACCTTCAATTTAGCTGTAAAGAATCTCATTATTTGCGATGTACTTACTGAAAATGCAGAGATTACACAATTTTATCCAGTAATCGAAGTTTACTCTTAGAATACTTTGATAGCCATGGTTTAAGCTACTTTGGAAGATTTTAAGAGAAATGCTGGGAAAAGATCCTTAACATCAATGGTATCAATAGAAGAGATATTGTTTGAAGTGTCATTTAAAAATTTTAAAACAGGTTTATGGTTATTAAACCCATGTATATTAAAAACTATTATTGTCATAATGACATTAAGAACAAAGTTAAGAAGATTAAAAATATATCTCGCCTGGTTTGTATACATAAAGTGTACCAAAAGCGAAATTGATAAGCTATTGGTGATTTGTGAAGTTTTGTATATAGATATTTAATATATATAATCTGTGATGTTTCATATCTATTGGAAAATCTATTGAATGAAAATTTAACTCAAGTTCCATAATTATTAAGAGATTAAAACCATTTATAAACTGGGAATATAACATTCGACTTTTAGGCTTCTAAACCACTATGGAAATAAATTTAAACAGATTTTCCTGTTTGATAAATTTATTCATATTTTTATTATTAAATATACATATTGCCATATTAAAATTGTAATTTCATCAAAAATGCTTTTATGTTTAACTGTAAGAATTTTCAAATTTAAATACTGTTTTTCAAACGGTTAAAAGAAACAAAAAACAAGAATAAAAGTAGAGATATCTTTCACGAATTTCAAATGAATTTAAATAGATTTTTTGACAAATTTATGAATTTTTATTATGAAATATGCATTACTGTTTTAAAATCATAATTCCACTTTTATATTTAACCGTAAGCATCTGCAAATTCTAAAATGGTTAAAAGAAACAAAAAAACATGAATAAAAATTATCTTTCATGAATTCTGAAATTTTTGAATAACGTAAGGTTAAAAAAAAAAATGAATAAAAAGATTGCAGCATAAATATAACTTTTTAGACGGTCATGAATTAATGTTTTTTTTTTTTTTCAGTAAAGCCCATTTTTACTTCACCGTAATTGGTCGGTTGTTAGGAGGTTCACTATCAAGGCTAGCCTCTTAGGAAAATGACTTTTTCTCTTCTTAAGTAAAATAAAATTGCCGCAATATTTATCGAGAAAAGAACTTAAGTCATGGTAAAAAAAAAAAAAAAAAATATCCTCCAGCATAAAATGCTACCCTTATTTTTTGGGCTAAATAGGTTTCTCCTGGTGAAAACGTAACAGGTCACTTAATGAAAAATGAAAGAAAAAAAATGAGGAATGCGGTGAATAGTTAGAAAAAATTATCTTGAGCTTAAAGGAAGAAAAAAAAAAGGATGTATCGTAAAATAAAGTGCCCTGCGAAAAATAACGGTTGTGAGGGAAAGAGATTAAAATATTCTGCACAAAGTAAAAATAGCGTCACGCTATTGTGAAATTATTGGTTATCAACCAGCCAGATTTATGCGGGGATAATTCATTTCATCTACTAATCGTATTAATACAAAATAATTTTTTTTTTCTTTTCCTATGCACGAATAATTTTTTAACGATGGTTTTTTTTCTAACTTTATTTAGGGCAATGTAAGAAATGTTTACAAATTAATCGAATTAGTGGGATGGCTTTATTCAGGGAGGTTTCATAAATATATTAATTTTTCTTAATTGGTTTGCATGCTGTAAGATTCGTTTAAAAATCTTGTTTCCTCTAAGCGCAAAGTAGACACGCAAACAAATCTGAGTAAATAAAACAAAATTGTTTAATCAAAAAATAAATAATGTATCTTAAGTCATTTAAAACTTGTATGAAAACTAGATTAAACTATGTTATTAATTATTTCTCTTATATAAAAAAAAAAAAAAAACACATAAACATTTAAAAAATTTGTTATTAGAAACATATTATTTTATTTACTTGTAGTTATTTTTGTATGAGTAAGCACGTATATTGTTTTGCAGTTAATGATTTTTTTTTCTCTTATGAAAGAAGTGCAATATTTAAGATTAATCTCAAATTATAAATTTAATTCATTTATACAATAATTAACATAAAATAGATAAAATATTTGAAATAATAATAACATGTAATAAGTTAGATGCAAATAATTTATGTCATACAAAGACCATACTGTAAATGACAAATTAAGAAAAAATTATTTTCGGTATAAAAATAATAGTTCGCCTTATATATTTTGATTAAATATTAGGTATTTAGGATATCCTAAATATGACAATGATAGTTTATTGTATATAAAGTGACGGCTATTTTCCATTACATTAAGTGATATATAACACCTTTCTATAATTTTTTAAAAAGGTTTACGATATTTTACGCAATGGTAAATTAAAAAAAATGAAATACAAACAAATACAATAATCGCTTAAGAATTTTCTTGTGTATATACAAGCAACTTAAATCTTTTTAGCAGCTTCTTATATGCTCTTTGCGGAACATAGCAATTTTTTACAGCTTTCTTTGAAAAATATTTTTGAAATATTTGTTCTTCTCGGTGAGGTAAAAGCAAACTTTATTTGAACTAGTTACATATGTTAGCACATAATGAAATGTTAATATATAATTGGAATTTATTTGATGCAAAATTAATTAACACTGAATAATTTTCAGTTTGCCCCAAACCACCAATGAAGTATAATTTCATCCAAATAAAACATATTATAGTTAATAATTCTTAAAAAAAAAAATTTCAGTTAAATTAAAATTCTAGTTTCACATATAATACATATTTTATAAATTGTTCAAATTTCTAAAGCTAAAGGATATTTCTCGTGTCATACAGCTATAATAAACTTGCCTTCATATTTAAAAATTAACTTTTGTAGCCTTTTTGATTTATTTACTTCCATTATTGCATATTCCTATTATTTACATCACCACGCCTACCACACTCACTTTATTAACGATAGAAATAGACTGCTTATATGAATGGTCGTCAATTGGTAATGAACGCAACTGACCTATAGTAAAGGTTGATCTTCGAATCTATCAGAGGCATTCGTTTCAGTCAGAAATGAAAAGTTTAATAGCTTGTGATTGTGTGATGATTGATATCGTGTGATGATTTGATAGACTGTGATGTTTGTCATCGTATAGTCAACAGAAAATTGTATAAGAGTCTCATACAAGCAGTCATTTTGCTGATAAAACCTTTCTTCTTTCATGTTATACAACAAGCAAATAATAAACATTTACCCCTGTAAAATATTTTATTTAGGTAGTATTTTCATCATTATTATTATCTGATTGTTCGTATATTGCATAATTGGATTGAAGGCCTACACATGCATAAACAAAATGTCGCGTAAAGCAAATAGCAATTTAAAAATTATTCGTCGAAAAGAAATTATTAATGCCAATCTTTTGAAATAATATCAAAATTGAAAGAGTATGAACTATCTTCCATCATGCTATACTGGGGAATATTCATTTGCAAATAAGAGTCTTTCATTTAACTCGGAAAAACCAATCATCTTAGAGTTAGTTTATTGTATATCAAGTCAAGAAAGGACATAAATATTGTCAACGGTTTTAATATAAAAATTAATAATTGAAATACCACGCCTAATTATTCCCAAAATGTAAAGAAAATCACTTTTCAAAAGTTTTAATATTTTTTTTCAGAATAAAATAAATGTCAAAAGCAGTGATTTTTCATTAAGAAATAACTATTTGAAACATAAATGACACAGTTCATTAGTAAACACTTCGGCTATATATTTTTATGTAGTAAGTCATGGAATTTTTAAATTATCATGATGAACTTTTTTTTTTTAAAAACTGGTGTCATTTAAGAATTATAAAGCCCAAGGTATTACCATTAGTCACTTACGGAGAAACAAATGAACTTCAGAGCTTGAGTTAGAATCTTTTCCCATTTTTATCCATTAGAAAAAGTAGAAAAAAGAAACTAAAATCTCAACACCAATCAATTAGCATTGAGGTAAAGTATAATTTTCCATTCCGAAAAATTACAAATGAACTGGGAAAAGAACGAAAGAAAAAAAAATTCGGGAAAGAAGTTAAAAAAAAAAAAAAAAAAAATAAGACTTCTAACCAACTTGCACCTTTTCCTTCCAAGAAGGATAATCAGGACTCATCAGCATAAAACAAATAAAAGTCCTATTAACTCAACCATTTCTAACTCCATCTATAAGAAGAATGAAGCAGGACAAAAACTCGAAGCAATTCGTATTTAAGTATTCATTTGACTTGAGGTTTATTAGCATTCCAGGCAATTACTCGCCGTATTCGATCGCTTTTGCCCGGAGTTGTTTCTCCTTTACATTAAAGAGACATTAATGGTTTTAGCGAGACCGAAATGATGCCGTTTAAGGGATAGAAAAGAAAACATTAAAAGTTTTCGTTGAGGCTTAATCGGTACTTAATCGAATTGTGCAAATAAAGGAGAAAGCTCTTCTTCCAACCTTTGTTTTATAAAGTCAGAGAAGAAGTCTGCGCCGTGATCGACTAGAATTGAACAATACTATGAATACGATCCAGATTTATCTGATTTCAGGTTTGGTGGAATTCAGTTACTGATATTCTACAAATAATGAAAATATTAATTTGTGTTTAGTATCACGTTATTTCTAATATTCTTTATGATTCGAAGCTGAACGAATTTATAACTGTTTGAATTGAATACACTGAAAATGATCCAAAGGTTTGGTGGAATGCAGTTACTGATATTGTACAAATAATGAAAATTGTAATTTTTATTTGTTATTACCTTATTTCTGATGCCATTTATGATTTGACGCTGGACGAATTGATAACTGTTTGAGCAATACTATGAAGACGATCCTAATTTATCTGATTTCAGTTTTGGTGGAATTCAGTTACTGATATTGTACAAATAATGAAAATTGTAATTTTTTTTTGTTATCACCTTATTTCCGATGCCATTTATGATTCGAATTTGGATGAATTGATAACTGTTTGAACAATACTATGAAAACGATCCAAATTTATCTGATTTCAGGTTTGGTGGAATTCAGTTACTGATGTTGTTCAAAAATAAAAATATTAATTTGTGTTTTGTATCACCACATTTCCGATGCCATTTATGATTAGACCCTGGACGAATTGATAACTGTTGGAACAATACTATGAAAACGATCCAAATTTTTCTGATTTCTGGTTTGGTGGAATTCAGTTACTGATATTGTACAAATAAGAAAAATATTAATTTGTATTTGTTATCACATTATTTCCGATGTCATTTATGATTTGACTCTGAATGAATTGATAACTGTTTGAACAATGCAATGAAAGTGATCCAAATTTATCTGTTTTCAGGTTTGGTGGAATTAAGTTACTGATATTGTACAAATAATGAGAATTATATTTGTTCTCACCTTATTCCCGATGCCATTTATGATTCGAAGCTGACCAAACTGGCAACTCTTTGATGCTATTTAAAACATAATGGCTTGAAGCTATTTTTTTTAGGTTTTAAGTGGCTTGATGGTTAGTTAAAAATGCTATCTCAATTATGCTATCATATTCAATCATTTCAAATATATAATATACCTTGATATGAATCATCCATAAATTCCAGGCACAAAAATAAATATTAATAAAAGAAGGTGATCTCTATATTTTTCACAGCCACTTAGGTATAAAATTAAACATATACATTCTACTGATATTATATTCCAATTATAACGGTCAAAACGATTTTAAATTCATGAAATAGCGTAAAATAGGTAGCGTAGGGAAAAATAGCGTAAAGCAAAGGCATACTTTTTTTGTTTATTTGTATTTGGCAACTGATTGTAAATTATTGTATAAATAAATACAGAAAACCTTAAAAACAAACGAAAATTAATAAGTGATAAGGTGTCATTCATTTGAATCATGGTGTGATGGAAACTTGCAGAATCCTGCATGATAGAAAGTTCTCTTAAGACTGGATCACAAGAAAATTTTATTAATATAACAAATAAGAAGTATGCAATATTTTTCTTTTTAATTCTTTTCAGTTATGAAACGTAATAAAAAACAGACAAACATGATTTTTATTCAACTGAGATATACTATTAAATAAGTAAATAAAAATAAATGTAATTTACAAGATATAAATTATAGGCATAAATAGTTTTCAGCAATTATTTTACGATTGATTTATTATAAGAGTTTCATTGTAAAGGGGATATTAATAAATTCAGTAAAACACTCAAAAAACTAAATTGGTTTACAAGCTATATGGTATGTATATATATCTCTGTGTGTGTCTGCCTGTCGATAACTTCCCTATAATTAAATAAAGCAAAGCACTTTGAAAAAGTTAACTTAAATAAGACGTTAAAAATTGGCAGCAAAAATTCATAACGGCAATAAATTACCAAGAATGTATTTGTAACCGATTATTAGTCTTATTTTCTTGTATATTTGCTTGAGTATTAATTTATATGTCCATCAAATTTTAGGTATATATTTTTATCATGCAAATTCCAGAATAGGAGTGTGAGTTCTTTAATTAATAGATAAATTAACGCGAATCATTCGTTCAATTATTTGACCATTATTATTATCTTGACCATTACACCGCTCCTTGGCCACTTTATCAGCGTATGTGTCTTCAAAACACACAAATTCCCTGGCACAAATTCGAGCACTCTTCATACGTAGCGCATATCTTCAGTAAACCCATATTTCTCTCGTTCAACTCTCTTTTTCTCTTGAAGATATAAACTTAAGCCTAATATTCCCCAAAAGTATTAGGATTTATATTGTCCTATGTCCAATATGTCTTCATAGACTTGCCAAAGGAAAACGTGGAGAGTAACAGCCTTTACTACCACCACATAGATCATTTGCATCTTTACTTGAATCGCTTTTGGTGATCTCAATGCTGTCATCAGAAAAACATGTTTCACATGATTTAAAATTTCTATACGTACTCTTACCTTGAATAACTTCAAATGCAAGTACAAGTCTAGGAACAACGTGAACTTTCAATGAAAGTATATCTTCATTAATAGTAACCGCTGTGTTAAAGTAGTCGATAATTTTTATAGTGCTTTTTCAAATTCCTGATATTTTAATACTTCCTTCTTCAAATTTGGTGCATGAATTTTCGCATAAGCCTCTTCAATAATCAAATTTACTTTACGTCATGTACCGATAAATACGGAAATATCAGTTTGGATGAACAACTGAAGAAATGAATTCTAATCTTTTCAAATCTTAAGTTGTTGAGTGAAAATGTATACTCGGGTTTGGTAATTCTTATGTTTTATAGCGAAATTACGGTGAGTGGTTGTGTTCCGACGGCTTGTTCCATCAATCATTTGTTGCTGAATGATATTGTTTTATGTTATTATTGTTGGTTTTCAAATTGGTGCTCTTATTTTCTTCCCTTCTAAACCTGAAAAGATACTTTTGTGTTTTTTCGTTTAAATCGGGTAGGTTCTCACCCATTCTCGATTTGGAACGGAGCTCTTTTTTAGCACTCGTTCTTACATTTCTGTAGTCATCTAACTTAGTGGAAAGTTCGTCCGGAGTCTTTTATCTGTAACCAATGAAGTGTTCTCTTAGACTGGTTCTCTAGTTTCTTCTCCAATATCCATAATCTCACGTGAAATAATTTTCAGTTTCTTGTGCAAAATCAGTCTTGTGACAGTTAATAAAAATTTGTTTAAATTTTCCAGGAGTTAATTTAAAAGATTTAGAAGTAAACTTTTGAGTTTGAACTTTTTTTTTAGAAGTAAACTTTTGAATTTGAACATTTTTTAGAAGAAAATTTTTACAATTTATTCATCTTTCCTAGTTACAATTTGAGCTAAGTTATTTGGCAGTAGACCAACCAGATAAGAAGCTTAAATTTTTTTTGCAATATCTGCTTTTTGAAACAGAAGTTCAAACATTGTAAGATAAAGGCCAATATCCTTATTAGTATTATCACCATTCTGTATGTCCAGTTTAAGATTTACATTTGCGTTTATGATAATTCGAATTTCTTGCATTCTCTAATCTTAATTTTTCCAATTCAAACACCATTTCATTTTTTACGTTTTCTTTTCACTGGGTTCATCTTGGCGTTTCATTGCATCTTTATTTTTACACTCGTCTATTTGTGTATTTAATAATTATTTCACATGGTCTTTGTCGTGGATAGGATATTGATCAACTTTTTTAGTTCAAAATTATAATAAAATATATTTATATATAAGTGTTGTCAATTCTTAAGTCAGATGTAAGTATTCGGAGCTCTTGCTTTAAAGCTTGTCCAAGATATCCAATTTCGAATGTTTTGTTTTTAATAAATACATCTTAATAATCCATGTAAACAATACAGTATTACATTTATGCTTTTATACATTATTACAGCCGTTATTATATTACAATATTACAACTACTATATTACAACTACTACTGAAACCACTGTACGCCAATTTACAAAGTTGTTCGTTAGCCAAATATGTTTAAAATAATTTCACCATTGATTAATCCCGTAATTCTGGCTGGCTTCTCAATCCCAGTTGACCCGGTAATTAAATCCGATGATAAAATACCTTGATATGATTACGTTTATTACAATTTACTGGTGATAAATAATCCTTTCTGATCAATTAATAAAGCACTGTGCGTTTTAAAAATAATAATTTTTGCATAACAGTAACAACTTTCATTTTCGCTATCAGGTGTATAATGCCACTGTGCATGTAATCAACAAAAGTCACTGATTTATCGCTAAGTTAAAAAAAAAATTGCATAATGTGCCCACTTTCACTTACTGTAATTTCAAAATAGTAGCAATAATAGATCTCGAATGTGTGGAACTGATTGATGTTATAAAATTGCAAATATCCAATTTCAGATACGAAAGATATTTAAAATCTAATAATTATAGAAGTTTGGATTTTAATAATTTTTAAATGGAAATTAATCTTTTTTGCTCATAGCTATGTAAGAAAATACAAACCAAATAGACAAATGTGTCTCACATATATACTTTTCGCTAATTGCTATTTATATTTGTATAACAATCAAACAGCTACATATTTTTCCAACAAATACTGAAATATTAGCAAAATATTTAAAATTATATTAGTTTTTCAATTTGTTTCATAATTATATACTTACAATTATATAGTTTGTATGTTCCGCGACGGCATGCTGTCGCCCAGTTCCGACTTCTGACTGGCCATGATTGTCCAGCAGAACATCTCCATCGCATTAAAATCTCTTCGAATCCTGGCTGTCCCCTATGTGGTTCAACAGATCCAATGAACAGAGACCACCTCCAACGATGTGCAGGTACTTGACGGCGACTCGGACACAGCGCTTTACTGGCGTGCGAGATAACTCTTAAGGCAATGACTTCGGTCATCTTTGCATTTTTTTCACGTTTATTCTTTTGTATTTTTTCCCTTGTTATTTTTGTTATTATTACTATTTTTATTCTTCTTGCCTTGCCTTTGGAAATAAAAAAAAATATTTTGTATGTACATCATTTTTTCTACATTTTATGTTTCACACGGCGACGTAGATTTACCTCCTCATGGTGCACTCCGATCAATGTCTGATACGGCTAAATGATCTACAAGTACAGCTTCAGTCCAGCTGTCCTTGTGAGTTTTTTAGAGTTTTGCAGTGAAACTCAAGTGGATTGTCCCAAAACAAGAGAGTATTTGAAAAGATCCTTAGGTGATCTTTCTTTGAGGATGATGCCGCTAGAAAAAGCTACAAGTCCAACATATGATGATCATATTTATGATATCCCTGAATAGCCTAGAGAAAAATCGGTGGCATTGCTACGGCTTTTCTGTGGTCATGATTGTCTCCACAAGCACCTTAACAGAATTAAACTGGCTCCTGGCACTCATGTCTCATGTGTGATAAGCAGGAAGAAATGGAATTGCATCGTCTGGCTTCCTGTTCTGCCCTGACTCCTGTTTCTGTATGGAAATGTTATTGGATTGCCATACTTAAGTTGATGGATTAACTGATGTCATTTGTTTCTATCGTTCTCTTGGTATTTTTTTATGATATCCGTTGTCCTGTAAACTTGCCATTTGAAATGGGGAGAAAAAAAACCTTTTCAATTTTCTTTTAAAAAAAATTTTCTCGTAAGAATTTAAAACATTATTCGTTTAAGAACAAATATAATTTATATTCCTTTAAGAATAAGAATAAAATATTAAAAGAAAAAAAAGTATAAAAAAAGCAATTTTCAAAAAAAGCAAAGAATAAAAGTAACAGTTCCAGCTGCAGCTGCTTTGTTATGACTAGCATTAATGTTGCATTTCCTCCATCTAAAATATATATTAATTCCCATCCCAAATATTGTGAAATAAAAGCTTGATTAAAGTTATTCTCAGAAGATGTGCAGATTTAACTTTAAATGTATGTATAATTAGCAACGTCGTACATGTTTACTTTATTTACTAAAATTCCAATCATTATTTTTAATTTTGAAAATAAATCTGTCTATGCTAATGAAGTATACTACATAGACATTTTCAATTTATTAATCTGTGTTTGAAGATATTTTAAATGTTTTTTATTCCTATTTTAATTCAAACTATTTAAAATTATTATCATGAATCTTTAATTTGTATTTGCTGAGATGCTGCATGAATTTATATTCAGATGTGTGCTACACCTATTTAGCAATATATATGATTGCTTTTATTATTAAAGTTCTATTATTTAACTATTTTTAATTTTGGTAAATTCTGTTTACCTTTCTTGTTAATTAAAAGTAATACAGGACATTTTTTCTCATTTATTAACCTCCTTCTGTTAATATTTTAATTTATATTCTTATTTTGCATTATTTAAAAATAATCCATAAACCGTACTTGTCATTATGAAAAAAATTAGCGTTTTTTAATAATGAAATATTTTATAAAATCTAAAATAAACACTGTATAAAAATTAGTTCCATTTATTAACTTCTTTCTGTTGATATTTAAATTTTTATTCTTATTTTTCATTTCCTAAGATTCTTTAAAAATAATCCGCAAATCGTACTTATTATAAAAAAGTTAGCAGTTTTTTAATAATGATATATTTCATAAAATTAAAACTAAACAAGGCATAAAAGTTAGTTTGTTTTACTGAAAATATATATTTGTTTATCTGATTAGTTCTTTTAATATTTTAAATCAAGTTTTATAATAAATTGAAAGTGTCTCTTAGATATATTAAACTATATTATTAAATAACTGCTTAATAAATTTATTTGTTTACTTTGAAGATTGTTTTTGATTTAAGAAAACAACATATCCGACATATGTCAACAAATGCTTTTTTATTCAGTTTTAGCTTTTTCCTCCGTCACATTATTTATTTTTTTTTAAAGATTAGGCTTATCTTTATAAGTGTTTACCTTTTCTTTGCATTCTAACTTTATGCTTCATTTCTTGAAATTTTTCTTATCATATTTTTTGTAACTATGTGAAAGATAATGAATATAAAACCTTTCCACTATCTGCAATTGTGGTAATTAAACGTTAAGTAATAATATATAAATAAATCGTTGCATTTTTTTTTCCTGGCATGCTTCAAGTGGATATATTAAATTTTGTACTCCTTTATTATAAATTGGAAGTGTATATAGATTTATTACATAGCTACTCAATAAATTTGTTTGTTTTGTTAGAATATTGTTATTTAAAGAAGACATATTGTAGGGAAACAATTTTAACATTAATATGAATTAGTTTTCAAAAATTTAGCTGATCTGTTTATTTTCCCTTTTGGTTGTATTCCTGTCTTTTCGTTCATTTCTAAAATAATAAATTTTCTTTCATGGTATTTTCACTTGTATATTGCGTTTTTGAACCGTGTTAATAGAGAGTTTTTGCATACCATAATTTGGACGTCCGTTAGCTTTTTCTCCCTAGCGCGCATGCTCATAGGAAATTAAGCATGTGTATCTGTAATAAGGTTTCCTATGAGCATGCGCGCTAGGGAGAAAAAGCTAACGGACGTCCAAAATACGTTATGCAAAAACTCTCTAATATTTCATTTTGAAATTTATAAATTTATAAATTTTTTAAAAAATGTTTAGCATGAAAAGCAAATGTTACCTTATGTTTACATATATACTAAATAATAGATGAATATTTTCAATTGTACCACCAGTTTAATTATTACTCATTACTCAGTATTACACCAAACATACACTCAAGAGCCAAAACATTATGACCACCCCTACATTTTGCAATGAACTCGCCTGGATGACGTGGAAGGCACGTGATCAGGTGAAGTGATATTTAACTGGTATTAAGTGGTGGTATTAATCCATGCCAAGGCGAGTTGAAGCTGTGTTGCGCGCCAAAGGTGGGCCAACTCGTTATTGACAGGCGGTCATAATGTTTTGGCTCTTGAGTGTATGTTTGGTGTAATACTGAGTAATGAGTAATAATTAAACTGGTAGTACAATTGAAAATATTCATCTATTATTTAGTATATATGTAAACATAAGGTAACATTTGCTTTTCATGCTAAACATTTTTTAAAAAATTTATAAATTTATAAATTTCAAAATGAAATATTAGAGAGTTTTTGCATAACGTATTTTGGACGTCCGTTAGCTTTTTCTCCCTAGCGCGCATGCTCATAGGAAACCTTATTACAGATACACATGCTTAATTTCCTATGAGCATGCGCGCTAGGGAGAAAAAGCTAACGGACGTCCAAAATACGTTATGCAAAAACTCTCTAATATTTCATTTTGAAATTTATAAATTTATAAATTTTTAAAAAAATTTTTAGCATGAAAAGCAAATGTTACCTTATGTTTACATATATACTAAATAATAGATGAATATTTTCAATTGTACTACCAGTTTAATTATTACTCATTACTCAGTATTACACCAAACATACACTCAAGAGCCAAAACATTATGACCACCCCTACATTTTGCAATGAACTCGCCTGGATGACGTGGAAGGCACGTGATCAGGTGAAGTGATATTTAACTGGTATTAAGTGGTGGTATTAATCCATGCCAAGGCGAGTTGAAGCTGTGTTGCGCGCCAAAGGTGGGCCAACTCGTTATTGACAGGCGGTCATAATGTTTTGGCTCTTGAGTGTAAAGTTACTAAACATTATACCTCATAATCCTTTGATAAGATAATACCTTTCATTAAAGGTTGTTTATTTGAATATACATAATACATGTCAGACATTTAAATATATTAATATTTTTATATTGTATCTGTAAGTATTTTTTTTTCGTTTAAATTGAAACTGTTTATAAAGATATTTATAAAAAGAATTAACAGTGTAAAAAAAAATATTATTTGTGCACTAGTATATGCAAAAATAATACTTTTAATTATTATTATTAATATTATTATTATTTCTAGTATAAAAAAAAAAAATTATTATTAAGAGTAAAAATTATTACTTTTTTATCTGTTTATAAATATAACAGATTGCATATGAAGTTCAGGCAATCTGTTATATTTATCTTTAACAAAATTGCATTTATATTTATCTTTAACAACAGATTCTACCTTAAACAAAACATTGGCCTATTGTTTAGAATTTGTGTTTAGTCCGTAAGGCATTTCTAAATGCCAAATATAAAATATTAGATTATAAAACATGTTTATGATTGATTTCTTTTGAAACGAATATATCTTTGAGTGCTTACCCAGAAATACATAGGCAGAGAATGCATTTAACTTCATTTCCAAGCAAAAAATATTATTCTAAAGAAAACAATCTGAATTTTGACTGATGAAAAATGTATGATTTGTTTCCCTCTGCAAAAAGATTAGATATTGAGTAGCTGTATATTTCCATATGAATATCGCATTGAGGGAAAGCGTCTCCGGTTTTTCGGAAGATCTATTCATTACAAAAAGAAAAGAAAAGAAAATGCATTTCTTTTTAACGTTCGATTGACGTTTTTCCAATCCCTTGTTCATTTTTCCCTTTTCTCTTATTTTCTTTTTTCACCCATTTTTGTGAAAAGGAAATTACACGTTTCTGGAACGTAACTCCGGCCACTAAAGATTACTTGAAAGCTTGATTGCTTTCGAATGCATACATCAACGCTTGAATCGATAAAATCGAGGTTTTGAATATAAACCTTTATCGTTATCTTTTATTTTTATTTTTAATTTTTTTTTACTTTAAGAAAAGTATTGAAATCCAGGAAAGCATGAAAATAAGTTTTTTTATTATCATTACGTTCTTGGAGTCAAGCATTGCTGCAAAAAAAAAAAAAAAAAAAAAAAGTTTTAAAGGACTCTTCGAAAAATGGCATGTTTAGTTATGTTTTTTTGTTCTTTTATCTTTAGAATAGTTCTCGTTACTGTCCTTTCATTCTATAAAACTTTATATCAAACAAATAATGACTAAAAACCACAAGCTACAAATTCATGATGAGATCAAGTCAAAGCGTTGGAGACCTGAAAATCTTTTAGCAATACCCAGCAATCCGCGACGGCATGCTGTCGCCCAGTTCCGACATCTGACTGGCCATGACTGTCTAGCAGAACATCTCCATCGCATTAAAATATTTTCGAATCCTGGCTGCCCCCTATGTGGATCAACAGACCCAATGAACAGAGACCACCTCCAAGGATGTGCGGTACTTGACGGCGACTCGGAGGCAGCGCTTTACTGGCGTGCGAGAGAACCCTTAAGGCAATGACTTCGGTCATCTTTGCATTTTCTGGACAATTATTCTTTTGTATTTTTTCCTTGTTATTTTTGTTATTATTACTATTTTTATTCTTCTTGTACTTGCCTTGCCATTAGAAATAAAAAAAAAAAAATTAAAAATCTTTAGAATAGTAATGTCTCTCCCCATAAATAAAATTTTTATTAAAACAGGAAAAAGAATAAAGGATTTAAATAAGGGCATTATCTTTTTAAAAGAAAATTTGCTATTTCTAAATTAATATCGCTTTAATACCCATAAAAAATTACGCATTTTAAGTTATATTTAATTAAATGAATTCAATGCACTAATTACAGAAAGAAACAGATATCAGCCTAAAACACTAAACAGATAAAATCTTTACTGTTTACACTGCAACAAATAATAGTCTACAAATCTGTATTCAGGATAAAAAGTTGTTGCTTTAAATTTCATAAAGAATGAGGAACAGCTAGACGGAGTAGCATTCCATGATAATGTGCAGTACTACTACGCCATATATGCGTACATTAAGCATATGGAAGTTCAGAACTTCACAGTTCAAATCTCCATCTAGTTTCTTTTGACGCAAATTTGTGTAACGTTTATAATTTTTTTCTTTATTTTTCTTTTTACTCTAGTAATTTATGTAAAAAATTTATATAAGTATTATTTAGCTCAATTAAATAATATACACTATAACATAGTAGTAAAAAATCGCAATAACAAAAAAATTAACATAACTACTAACTAACGCTAAAACGGGAATAATAATAAAATATTAGCATTGCATATGAAGTTATGGCAATCTGTTATATTTATAAACATATTTTTATCTCTAAACAAGCATTGAATTGCTGCTTAGAATTTATGTTTTATCAGGAAACATTTCTTAATGCAAACTTTAAAATATTAGATTATGAAGCATATTTATGATTGATTTCTTCTGAAATGAATACATTTTAAGTGCTTATCCATAACAGCATAGACAGAGAATACATTTAACTTTATTTTCCAGCAAAAAATATTATTTCAAAGAAAACAATCTGAATTTTGACTGATGAAAAATGTAGGATTTGTTTTCCTCTGAGAAAATATTAGATGTTGAGTAGCTGTATATTTCCATATGAATATCTCATTGAGGGAAAAAGTCTCCGGTTTTTCGGAAGATCTATTCATTACAAAAGAAAAGAAAAGAAAATGCATTTCTTTTTAACGTTCGATTGACGTTTTTCCAATCCCTTGTTCATTTTTCCCTTTTCTCTTAATTTCTTTTTTCACCCATTTTTGTGAAAAGGAAATTACACGTTTCTGGAACGTAACTCCGGCCACTAAAGATTACTTGAAAGCTTGATTGCCTTCGAATGCATACATCAACGCTTGAATCGATAAAATCGAGGTTTTGAGAATCCGTTATCATTTATTTTTTATTTTTTTACTTTAAGAAAAGTATTTAAATTCAGGAAAGCATGAAAATAAGTTTTTTATTATCATTACGTTCTTATCGTCAAGCATTGCTGCAAAAAAAAAAAAAAAAAGTTTTGAAGCACTCTTAGAGAAATGGCATGTTTAGTTATGCTTTTTTGTTCTTTTATTATTAAAATAGTAATGACTCTCCCCATAAATAACATTTTTATTAAAACAGGAAAAAGAATAAGGGATTTAAATAAGGGCATTATCTTTTTAAAAGAAAATTTGCTATTTCTAAATTAATATCGCTTTAATACCCATAAAAATTACGCATTTTAAGTTATATTTAATTAAATGAATTCAATGCACTATTTACAGAAAGAAACAGATATCAGCCTAAAACACTGAACAGATAAAATCTTTACTGTTTACACTGCAACAAATAATAAGCTACAAATCTGTATTCAGGATAAAAAGTTGTTGCTTTAAATTTCATAAAGAATGAGGAACAGCTAGACGGAGTAGCATTTCATGATAATGTGCAGTACTACTACGCCATAACTTGCTACATTACGCATATGGAAGTTCAAAACTTCACAGTTCAAATCTCCATCTAGTTTCTTTTAACCCAAATTTGTGTAACGTTTATAATTTTTTTCTTTATTTTTCTTTTTACTCTAGTAATTTATGTAAAAAATGTATATAAGTATTATTTAGCTCAATTAAATAATATACACTATAACATAGTAGTAAAAAATAGCAATAACAAAAAAATTAACATAACTACTAACTGACGCTAAAACGGTAATAATAATAAAATACTAGCATTGCATATGTAGTTATGGCAATCTGTTATATTTATAAACATATTTTTATCTTTAAACAAGCATTGAATTGCTGCTTAGAATTTATGTTTTATCAGGAAACATTTCTTAATGCAAACTTTAAAATATTAGATTATGAAGCATATTTATGATTGATTTCTTCTGAAATGAATACATTTTAAGTGCTTACCCATAACAGCATAGGCAGAGAATACATTTAACTTTATTTTCCAGAAAAAATATTATTTCAAAGAAAACAATCTGAATTTTGACTGATGAAAAATGTATGATTTGTTTCCCTCTGCAAAAAGATTAGATATTGAGTAGCTGTATATTTCCATATGAATATCGCATTGAGGGAAAACCGTCTCCGGTTTTTCGGAAGATCTATTCATTACAAAAAGAAAAGGAAAGAAAATGCATTTCTTTTTAACGTTCGATTGACGTTTTTCCAATCCTTTGTTCATTTTTCCCTTTTCTCTTATTTTCTTTTTTCACCCATTTTTGTGAAAAGGAAATTACACGTTTCTGGAACGTAACTCCGGCCACTAAAGATTACTTGAAAGCTTGATTGCCTTCGAATGCATACATCAACGCTTGAATCGATAAAATCGAGGTTTTGAAAACCCGTTATCTTTATGTTTTTTTTTTTTACTTTAAGAAAAGTATTGAAATTCAGGAAAGCAAGAAAATAACTTTTTTTACTATCATTGCGTTCTCGGAGTGAGGCATAGCTACAAAAAAAAATATTAATCAGTTTTAAAGTACTCTTAGAAAAGTGACTTGGTTTTTTGTTCTTATATCTTTAGAATAGGAATGGTTCTCCGCATAAGTGAAATTTTGATTAAAATCGGAAAATAAATAAATGGTTAAAACAAAGTCATTATCTTTTTAAAAAAAAAAAATATGCTATTTCTAAATTAATATCGCTTTATTACTTATATAAAAGTCGCATATCATAACTTACATTTAATTACATGAATTGAATACACTAATTACAGAAACAGACAGTTATTAGCTTAAAACACTGAACAGATCAAACACTACTGTATACAGTAAAACAAATAATAGGCTGCAAACCTGTATTAAAGATATAAAAGGTGTCACTATGAATTTCATAAATAATGAGGAACAGCTAGAAGATACATTCAACGATAATGTGAAGTACTACTACGTCATAAATGCGTACATTAGGCATATGGAAGTTCAAATATCCATCTAGTTTTTTTGACGCACAGTTGTTTAACGTTCCTATTTTTTTCTTTACTTTTCTTTTAACTCTAGTAAGTTGTATAAAAAATACATAAATATTATTTAGCTCAATTAAATAATAAAGATTATTACATAGTAGTAAAAATAGCACTAACAAAAAAAATACCATAACTGCTAACTAACTAACACTTTAGCATGGCAAATATTGAAATACTAGAATAACATATGAAGTTTTGGCAATCTTTTACATTAATAAACATATTTTTAATTTTAAACAAACATTGACCTGGTGTTAAAAATTTTTGTTTTATCAGTAAACAATTTTAAATGCAAACCATAAAATATTAGATTATGAAGCATATTTATGACGGATTTCTTCTGAAACGAATGCATGTTTGAGTGCTTACCCAGAAATACATAGGCAGAGAATGCATTTAACTTCATTTCCAAGCAAAAAATATTATTCTAAAGAAAACAATCTGAATTTTGACTGATGAAAAATGTATGATTTGTTTCCCTCTGCAAAAATATTAGATATTGAGTAGCTGTATATTTCCATATGAATATCACATTGAGGGAAAACGTCTCCGGTTTTTCGGAAGATCTATTCATTACAAAAAGAAAAGAAATGAAAATGCATTTCTTTTTAACGTTCGATTGACGTTTTTCCAAACCCTTGTTCATTTTTCCCTTTTATCTTATTTTCTTTTTTCACCCATTTTTGTGAAAAGGAAATTACACGTTTGTGGAACATAACTCCGGCCACTAAAGATTACTTGAAAGCTTGATTGCTTTCGAATGCATACATCAACGCTTGAATCGATAAAATCGAGGTTTTGAGAATCCGTTATCTCTTTTTTTTATTTTTAATTTTAAGAAAAGTATTGAAATCCAGGAAAGCATGAAAATAACTTTTTTATTACCATTAAGTTCTTGGAGTCAGGCATTGTTACAAAAAAAAAAAAATATTAATCAGTTTTAAAGTACTCTTGGAAAAATTGCATGTTTAGTTATGCTTTTTTGTTCTTTTTTCTTATTTTATCTTTAGAATAGTAATCGCTCTCTGCATAAGTAAAATTTTGAATTTTTTTACTTGATTAAATCGGGAAAACGAATAAATGGTTAAAATAAATGCATTATCTTTTTAAAAGTTAAAACATGCTATTTCGAAATTAATATCACTTTATTACTTATAAATAAGATGCACATTATAAATTGTATTTAATTAAATGAATTTAGTTCAGTAATTTACACTAATTATATAAACAAATACCAGCCTAAAACACTGAAATTGACACAGAATCTGTTATCATTTACACCAAAACAAATAATAGCCTATAAATGTGGAGTCAAGATATAAGTAAAAGCTTTTATGAATTCATAAAGAATGAGGAATAGCTAGACGGTGTAGCATTCAGCAATTATGTGCAATACCGCTATACCAAATATGCGTACATTAAGCAAATTTGTTAATCTCCCATTTGTTTGAAGAGCTGTGTGAAAATTGATAGCTTCACAATTCAAATATCCATCGTGCTTCTTGACCCATTGTGGTGTATTACTTATAATTGGTGTAGCATTCAGCAATTATGTGCAATACCACTATGCTATATATGCATACATTAAGCAAATTTGTGAATCTCCCATTTGTTTGAAGAGCTGTGTGAAAATTAATACCTTCACAACTCAAATCTCCATCGGGCTTCTTGACCCATTGTGGTGTATTGCTTATAATTTTTTTCTTTACCGTTCTTTTAACTCCAGAATATTGTATAACAACGTATATCAGCATTATTTAGTTAAAAAAAATAATGTTATAAAATTCCACATCGCAGTAAAAAATAGCAATAACAAAAGATTAACATAACTAACGGTAAAAAAGTGTGTCTCTTAACATAACATGGAAATCGTTGTCATTTAATATTCAGATAATTTTATTTCTTTTATGGTAATTTCAGATGTTTTTAGATTAATATTGGTTATTCTTATTACTGAATTTATGTTTTGAATAGTTATGCAGTATTCCAAATTAAATTTTTAAAACCATTACGATTGATATAGTAATAAATAATAATTGAATAATTGAATGGTATAATTGAAATCTTTATGTTTGATATTTCATACGTATTCATATTTATATTTTTTAAAAATTGGTAAAATATCCGTAGGAAACAGAACGAATTCAACTATTTGGCATTTTAAAATTTTTCTGTTGTACAACTAAATTACAAGAATAATTAAGTGAGTATTTCAGATCGCAGCACAACTGGAATATTTTAAATGCATATTTCCATCCTAAATTTAGTAAAAGTCAATGTAATTTTCTTTAAATTTATGTTCACAAGAAAGTACATTTCAGAAAATTAGTTCTTTTATTCGATGAAGACCAGCAACGTTTAAAATGATTTGTAACAATCAAGATAAAAACAAAAAGTTCTAACACATCGAAGATGAAATTCTAAATTAATTCACATAATAATAATTATGTTATTCACATTATTACACACCAAAATATTTCACATTATTTTAAAATTTGAATTTATAAAATAATGTATTTACTATAATTTTGCAAATGAACTTATTTTGTAAGGATTTTAAAATGTTTTAAATAGCTTAACTTAAGATAGAGTTGTAAAACAAAAATTCTTTCACATCTTAAATAAACATAAGACATTACTAAAGTTTATATAAGACATTTCTAATTCTTTAAAACTAATGTTTAAAGACCCATTAAATATTATTTTTACATAAGTGCTAATGGACGCCGTATACCATAATTACAATCAATGCAACAGTAAGATATATTCAAGTTAAATATAGTGCTGAACGTTCTTTTTTAAAAGAAACTTAAAAGCTTTTAAATATTTAAAAAAAATAATATTATGTTAATACTCCATTTCTGCGAAAATACTTAAATATAAAAATAATTGTATCATAAACTCTATAGAAATTAGATTTATGTATAACCCTAGTAAAAATAAATTAAGCCTTTTAACTTCAAATCATACAACGTAAATTAAAATAATTGCTCATTGGCTACCGAATTTATACAGTGGTTATACATATGCACAATCCGGTGACTATTTTAAAACTGTAATTAGGTAGATAACACGACTGAAATATTCGGAAATAATGTTATCAATAAGATGTATAGCATTATTTACATCTTATTGATAACATTATTTCCGAGTATTTTAGTCGTGTTATCTACTTTATTACTTTTTATAACATAAAATTAGTTAAAGCTACTATCAAAATAATAATAAAAAATAAATGTATTCGAAAAAAAATGCATTTCTAAGTTTTTCCAAATAATGTATTTTATAATTTTTTTTTATTTTTTTTATTCTACGATTCATAAAATAATTGGGTTTCGTTTTTTATTTCTATAATAAATACATTAAAAATCCAGCTATTCTGTGGTAATAAAAATTATTTAAAAATATATTATTTATTATTACTATTTTAAAATATTTATACGGAAACAAAGTTTAAATACAGCAGTTCCATTTTACAAGTTTAACGAATACTATGGTGTCTTAAACTAAACACAATAATCTTCTCTCAAAAGAAGAAAAAATATTTGGATATAAAACAAATTTCACTGAAAGAGATTTTATGCTTAGAATACGAGAAAATACACCGACTTTTATCCAATCCCTGTTGATAGAAATGGTTTCGGAATACAAATGCTACACTCTAAGCTGGAAACAGTTTCAGAATGTGTCTTTCAACAGTGACGATTTACAGCAAAAACGCACAAGACATCTGTGAGTCGGGAACACGTGCTGGAACTACAAATTGTCTGAAAACGTCTTCTGAAACTGATTCGTTTTTTTTTTAACCAATAGGAATAAAATACTTATCTCTTGTAAATTGACCATGGAAGGAAAATATTTGATTAATAGTTTATATCCTTCAAAACTTTAAAGTTGTAACATTTACTATCAGGGTGCGTTTGAGTCAGATAGTTTATTTTTTTTAAAATTTCTTTTATTGATTATATTTATTCTTTTAAGTTTCCATTATCTTTGTGCTATCGTTATAAATTTGAGCACATAATTTTTTTAAGAAATACTTATTTCTGAAGGTAGTACTTTTATTGAAAACTAAAAGTTTTAAAATGAATAAAGGTCGCCATATTTTGATGTTTTATAAATCATATATATAATATATTTCATTTATTATATTTCTGAAAATTTTATTTTCAGAGCTAAGATAAAAAAATCGTAGAATAGCTTTTTAATGTATAAAAAATATATTATTTCTTAAAAATATTCATAATCATTTATTTCATTTAAAATTTTTATTTGATTTTTTATGCAACTTTATATAATAAATGCAATTATCTCAATAAATAATCTTGAAAATATTATGAATTACCTAAAAATGTATTACAACAAAATTAATTGAAAACAAGTTAAGTAAAGCATTAACAAAAATGCTTAAGAAAATTAAATAATTTAATTAAATAATAATTTAATAGTTTAAGTAGATTAATATAATTTTTTAGATATTAAATTAATAATTAAATTTTTTGACTAACCTTTCATGGATTGCGCCCACTTTACCAACATGAAAAGTAACCGGTATTTCTTACATACACTATTTTAAAATGTGAAATTAAGTGTTGAAATTTAAAATATACATGGTGTATTTATTGAAATTATGTTTTGAATAACCAATTCAATTTCCTTAAAGAAACGCTATTCAAATATATATATTATTTCTTTATTCAATATATAATATGATTAAATTCGTTTTTCTCTTGTACTCACATCATCAAAATGTAATTCTCTCAATGGAAATAAAAGTCTCCTCAAGCTCATTATTGATTTGCAGTCAACCATTCTCTATAATTCTTCAATATTAACTCTATTACTACTACAAATTCCAGCCAAATATAGCAATCCCCATAAATCCTTTACTTCTTCAACTTCGGTATCTATGGCATCTTTTTAACGAGTGTAATTAGGCCTCACAGAACAGATGTACTTATTGGTTTCTTCAACAATAATTTTGATTATCAAATCAGTAATGTGGTATTTCAATGCATCTAAAATATCCGTAAGAGTTTTAGTTGCCCCGATGATTTCAATAAATATTGTGGATAAACTTGGTTTTTTTTAATGGTTTTTATGGCATATCCATCAGTCTATGATATATCTGATTTTCTTGGGTGGGCTATATAGATCGCGGTGGAGCAGTCAACATTATCCTCATATTTTGCTGGACTCAACTCTAACTCTGAATCACCTTCTCTTTTTGAAACTTTGCCCCTTTTCATCTAGTACATAGCTTTCATCTAAATCTCTGACATCGACATCATTATAACATTAAAGTATATTTCTTACAATGTCAATGTGTCATGTACCAATGTGTTCTTCATTGTCATTAGGGTAATTCAGAATAAAATTTTTTTTTTTTTGCATTATTCACCTGACAGGCCAAGGGAAAGGAATTAGATACCACGAACATTTCTACGTATGCGATAGATACAGTGGCTATATACAAAATTTATATCAAATTAGATTGTTTTAATATTAACATAATAAAGATTTCTTGTAAGTAAAAAATATATATATTTTTAATTATTTTTTTTTATTTTACTAAATATACAAAATTAGTGTTTGTATCTTTTTAAATTGAGTTCAGCCAAAACAATAATAAGACCTTTTTTCATTTAGTTTAGAATACACCCGTCTACTTAAGTTAAAGATTTTTTTTACCTTTATTATTGAGTTCTTGTGACTTTAAACAATCTTAAATTAATACATATTTTATTCAAATCACTTTAGAATAGATTTCATATTGTTTTACTAAAATATATTTGAATGCAAATATTATTCTTAATGCATGTTATGTTCGAAAGAATTTATAAAGCGGAAAGTATTTAAAGATCAGCTAACAATTTATAACTTGTGAATGAAAAATAATTTTTTAACTTAAATAAACATGATTCAATATTAAACATATACACTCTTAATCATTTCCAAAGCACCAATTATTTAAATGCATTACATGTAAATATTTTAGTAAGTAAATTTGGATTTATATTAATTTAAAAAAATAATCAAAATTAAATAAATCAAGTTATATCCGATTTTCTTTTATTTAAAGTCAATTTTAATTGAGTAAACTAAATAATTAATCTATATGCTATGAATTGGAATTATTGTAATATACAACATTATTATATTAAATAAAAATAATACAATATTAAATATTATAAATATATATCAAAATTATATTCAGTGCATATACTTTAATAATGGCAACGCGTATTTAAATACATATTGCGCTTTACATTGTTTTCTAAGACGAAGCAGACAGTTTATCGCCACATACAGATTCAAGTTAGGAAATTTTTACGGAATAAAACTCTACAGCACCACCCTGGACACGACAGAAAAAGTTTTCTCTTTCAGAAATCACAGTTGAAATTGAAGCACGGATGCCATTTCTCGAGAACCGAAACTATTCCGAGGATTGAATTATATCGACTATTATCAGGAGCGAAATAATAAACAAGCGCATCGCGTTTCTGTTGTATTTTTTCGCGGAGAATTCTTCCTTTCCATTTACTCCCGAGTCCCTTTCCTCCTATTTTGTGCCGAAAAACGAGTGCAGAAAACAGTTCGATATTTCCTTTGTCAGCACTGTTTTTCAGCTTTCAACCGAAACTCGGTCCTCTGTATGGAACAGAATCGAAAGAGAACAGATATGAAGCCAAGCCCCAGTGCTCATCGCTGCTTGCTCACTCGAAATCTTCGCAGACTCCGTTACGATGCAAATAACTGAAACGGTATTGATAAAGTATAAATGCGCGATGGTTGATTGTGAAACTTCATCGATTCCTTTTGATGTAGATATCGGCATCGTTTTTAGTTTAGGAGGTATGTCCCGAATTGCGAAAGCAGGAATGAATACTTCTTTTTAAAATGTAGAAGGGTTTTTGTAAGGAGTGTAGTAAAAAAAAAAGGGAGAATGATACAGAATGTCTTTTTTTTTGTAAAGAGAATATATCCTTGTTATATTTTACAATTGGAATATGAAATATGAAAAAATATTATTTTTACTGTATTATTGAAAAAATTGTTACTTGTTTATCATAAACCCTACAGCTTTGCGATTATACTTGGTAACATTTTGAATTGAGTAGTCATTCGCATAACCAATGCAAAATAATAAATGACTTTTTTTTTTTTTTTTTACTTTTTTGTCAAGCTTATAAACATTACTTAATTTCAATCAAAACATCTTAATAATTGTTGTAATAATAATGTATTAAAAGGTCTAAATATTGACAAGCGTCGAAAAATCAGAAACCTTCTGCTAAAATGTAAGATATCCCTCCATCTGATAGAATATATAAAAATGAATAAGAAATGTATTTTTACTTAAGCAAAACTAAATGACGAAGAGGAGCTATCGAGATAAATTTCATGCAAGAAAGCCATTCAAAAGTAATTGCATATTATTTATTGTTTATCAAAATACAATATTATAGTTTTTATATTTATATAGATACGAAGCCAAGCCCCAGTGCTCATCGCTTGCACACTCAAAATCTCCGCAGACTCCGTTACGATGCAAATAACTGAAACGGTATAGATAAAGTATAAATGCGCGATGGTTGATTGTAAAACTTTATCGATTCCTTTTGATGTAGATATCGACATCATTTTTATTTCAGGAAGTATATCCCGAATTGCGAAAATAGGAATGCATACTTCTTTTTAGCTGGTTGTATGAAACGTAGATGTTTTTTGCAAGGATTGTAGTAAAGAAAAAAATGGCGAATGACAAAGAATGTCGTATTTTTGTAAAGTGACTGAATATATTATATACTTATTATATTTTACAATTGAAATGCAAAATGGTATATTCCAACTGAAAAATATTACTGATGAGACTTTTTCAAGGAACTTGTTTATCATAACTAAACCCTACAGCTCTGCCATTTTAATTGGTAGCACTTTGAATTGAGTAGCCTTTGGCATAACAAATGCAAAATAGTCATTTTTGTACATTAATGCCAAGTTTGTTAACATTCCTTAATATCATTCAAATATATCTTAATAATTGTTGTAATAGTATATTAACAGACATGAATAATAACAAGCATAGAAAAACTAGAAGCATTCAATCAAATGTAAAATATCCCTTTATCTGATAGAATATATAAAAATGAATACGAAATGTATCTTTAGTTAAGCAGAACTTAGTGATGAAGATGCGCTACAATTTATACGAGGAAAGTATTGAAAATTTGGTGCATATTATTTATTGTATAACAAAATATAATATTTGTTATAGTTTTTATATTTATATATTGCTTTCGTGAGGAAACAGCACCGTTATTTTCTTTTTATTCAGCTGCAATGCATCGCCGGAGAATATCACCAAACAATTGGATTGAGTTTTAATGGGCGATTTTAAAAATTTTGCACTTTCTTCTGGACAATTTAATTGTTTTCAATCTTAACTTGTCAACACAACAGCTTAAAAATTTCGCTGAATACGTTGTATTTCGTCAAGTCGAATCAACGGAAATTTTAACGAAGTATTTATTAAAAATGGGATGTATGATTGTTAAATTCACACACCCGATTTTTTATCAGAGGTCCATTTTAATTTATTAAACTAAATTATTTTTATTTATATATTATGAGTTGCATATATTGTAAATATACAATTTTATGATATTAAATTAAATATTTCTTTACTAAATATTGTAAATATAAATCGAAATTACATTCAGTGTCTAGACTTTAATAATGGTTCCCTTATTTTAAAGCATACTAAGCTTTACATTGTTTTCTAAGACGAAGCAAATAATTTATGTCCCCATACAAACCCAAGTTAGAAAATTTAAAGGAATAAAACTATATAGCGCCACCCTAGACACGACAGACAATTTTCTCTTTCAGAAATCACAGTTGAAATTGAAGCACGGATGCCATTTCTCGAGAACCGAAACTATTCCGAGGATTGAATTATATGGACTATTATCCGGAACGAAATAATAAACAAGCGCATCGCGTTTCTGTTGTATTTTTTCGCGGAGAATTCTTCCTTTCCATTTACTCCCGAGTCCCTTTCCTCCTATTTTGTGACGAAAAACGAGTTGCAGAAAAAAGTTCTATATTTTCCTTTGTCAGCGCAGTTTTTCAGCTTTCAGCCGAAACTCGGTCCTGTGTATGGAACAGAATCGAAAGAGAATAGATATGAAGCCAAGCCCCAGTGCTCATCGCTGCTTGCTCACTCGAAATCTTCGCAGACTCCGTTACGATGCAAATAACTGAAACGGTATAGATAAAGTACAAATGCGCGATGGTTGATTGTGAAACTTCATCGATTCTTTTTGATGTAGATACAGATATCGTTTTTATTTCAGAAGGTATGTCCCGAATAGCGAAAATAGGAATGCATACTTCTTTTTAGTTGGTTGTATGGAACGTACTATACATGTGTTTTTCTAAGGATGTATGGAACGTACCAGACATGTGTTTTTGTAAGGATATATGGAACATAGATGTGTGTTTGTAAGTATTGTAGTAAAGAAAAAATGGTGAATAACAAAGAATGTCGTTTTGGTAAAGAGAGTATATCCTTATTATATTTAATAATTGGAGTTTGAAATATAGTTTAACAGTGTTTTCAATATTTTTCTATTGAAAAAATATTAATGATGGGACTTTTTCAAGATACTTTTTTATCAAAACTAATCCCCACAGCTTTGCAATTTTACTTGGTAACACTTTGAATTGTGTAGCCTTTGACATAACCAATGCAAAATAGTCATTTTTTTGTAAACATTTCCTAATGCCATTCACACACATCTTAATAATTGTTGTAATAATATATTAACAGGGAAGAATATTGACAAGTGTAGGTAAACTAGAAACTTTCCGTCAAAATGTAAAATATCTCTCCATCTGATGGAACATATAAAAATGAACAGGAAATGTATTCAAGCAAAACTGGTTGATAAAAATGCGCTATTGAGGTAATATTTATACAAGATAGGTGTTTAAAATTAACTGTATACTATTTATTGTACTTGAAAATGTAATATTTTTATGGTTTTTATATTAATATATTGTTGGTGTGAGGAAACGGCATTTCTATTTCCTTTATTTTCAGTTGCAATGCATCGCTTCATGGACAATTTTAAATATTTTTCATTTTCTTCTGGAAAATTTATTTATTTTCAATTTTAAGTGGTTAACATAACAGTTCAAAAATTTTGTTCAATACGCATAAATTAATTCAATAACATAATTTAATTAAAAATATACTCAACAATAAATATTCTATTGATGTGGTCAATTCACTGATCGGAATTCAAGAAATTCATTCAACCATTAACAAGCGCATTTTTAAAAGAAGAAAAATTTCAAATATCACTCTTCAATTTTCGTATTTCACTGAATTTGGTACGAAATTCGACAAGCGATGTCGAACCAATATGATATGACCGGGATTGGATATGATAAGTCTGCGGAACAGAATGCCTTTCCATTGGTCTCAAAAAGGAGTGCCATGGTCGTGATCTCATGCCCAGAATGCATTCTTTCAGATTTCATTTAACACGATGTAGGTACAATGTGGAAAGTTTCATAGCGTACGGCCCTCCAGTGTATCAGAATTGTCTTGGGTAACAATGAATACGCCGAGTTCATGGTAAATGTTCTGATTAAAGTACCTGGCATTCAAAAATAACAACAAAATTTATTACTTGGAATACTACCCCTAATAACCCCTAAACCCCTAATTTATCCCCATACTGTAATGAACGTACATCGAATTAATACCCCTGAAGCCAGTGTTTAAAATATAACAGTAATTATTCGAAAGCTTCTTAATTTATATAATTAATGTTTAATATTAGAAAATATCCTCATTAACATATGCATGTACAATTACTAGAAATTTGTGCATGTGTGTTGAGTTGAGTAAATTCATGTATACTGAAAAAGAAGAAACAAAATTAAAATAAATTTAGCAATATCGTTACTGTGACTAAATGCTTAAATGCTATATTGAAAAAAGAAGATCCCTCATAATAAATAGTGCTATTAGTTAACGGACTGCTTGAACGATGATGTTTGAATTGAAACAATTGTTACAATTCATATTATAATGTTAAATATGCAATTAAATATATTTACTAAAAATGTAAGCAGTTAAATCTAAAAGAACAAATTATTAATTTTTTTTCTTCTTATATAAGGACCTTGTTTACATTATCAGCTGTAGAAATTGATATGGCTAACGGCCGTACCATGCGGAATATACCGGTTCTCGTTGGATCACTGAAGTCAAGCATCATTGGGCGTGGTCAGTACTTGGGTGGGGGGGCCACCTGGGAACACCGCGTGCCGTTGGCAAATTTGGGACCTGAATGGCCGAGTGTCTGTCTAGCGCTCTGGCGCTCGGTGCCACAGGTTTCGGGTTCGAATCCCGGCGGTGCCATGAATGTTTGTAGGGGTTCGGAATCCACTTTAAGCCGTAGGTCCCGGTCTCCTATGACTGTAAGAGCATTACGGAGCAGAAATCAGACTTCTACCTACGGGTGCTCCAACACAACAAAAGCTGCTTCCTTCCCCTTCAATCATGAGTACGTATGGGCTCGTGGGCTTGGCCAGCCAACTGGGATAAGAAACAACAAACAACAGAAATTGATATAGTATTAATGATTGTAATTGACATCAGTAATATCTATGTTTATTCCTAACGATTTATGTAACGCTAACAATATTGCTCTGCGCTCTACTATTTATTGAATTCTTTAAAAAATTCATTTAACAAAATATTTAAAAAATTGTAATAAATACATATCTGCATTGAATGCAGCATTACTGGGATAAAAATTAATACATCAATTTTGAAAATATTGTAATTTCCCTTAAGTACTAATTAATTTTAGATTAATTTTAAATGTGATATACTTCGCAAATTTTGCAATTAATCATGTTTATTTCATCCATATATTATAAACCAGTATGTTTAATAACTACAAGTGACAATAGCTCAGGCAGATATAATAATTTTACTGATTTATTGTTCCGATGGACATAGACTTAAATATATTTCATCGAATCCGTCATTCTGTAAAGCATCCACAAATAATGCAATAATAATAGTGCAACAAATACTGCATGCAAAAAAAAAAAAAAAAAACAATATAGCAGTGATGAAAATGATAAAAATTAATTCTTCCAAATAATCCTTTTTAAATCAAGTTACATGAAAATTTTAAATTATTTACATAAAAACTGTGTCTTATGAAAATCATTTTATTAGGAAAGTATTTTTAAAAAATACATACAACTTCATAGACTCTAAGTAGAAAATTTAAAACTCTTAATTGCAATTAAATGTTATCTCAAAAAGTGACATCAATAAAGCTCCATTCCTAGGAATCAACTTAAATTACTAAAGATTCATTTCTAGAAAATAATTTCATTTCCTCAGATCTTTTTATAAACATTTGATTCTTAAAGATAAACAAACAATTTTTCTTTCTTATTTTAAACACCGTCAACTAGAGTTTCCATTGATAACTTGAAACTGGAGCTTAATTCTGAATGAATCGTAAGAAGTATTTTTCGCAGATCAAAGAAAAAACCTTTAAAAAGCTTTAAAGTTAAATATAAATTTCATTAATCGAATGACTTAGTTCATTTGACTTTTTCTTTTCCAGATTAGTGTCTACTTCGTTCTTATTACTTCTTTTGCTTCTTCTTTATGTTGACTGTTGAGCTTATGATTTCTTCTACCTTTTCAAAGTCCTTATAGAGTAAAAATAGTACGAGCCAATCCTGGTAAGTTAAATCTTTCATCGTTTTCCTTCTGATGTCTTGAAATTTGTTATTTTGAATGCTGGCCACTTTATTTTAAGTCATTCACCTTTAGAATGTGGATTTGTAGCATATTCGGTGTTCAAAAGGATAAATTATGTGTCCTACATTCCAAAAGCATGATAGAGGCATACGAAATTTTAAAATAAGTAGAAATATCATTCATAACTTTACAAGGTTTTTCTGAAGTGAGTCTGTTAAAAAAATTAAGTATGTATAAATTTTTGTTTATAACTTTTTTATATCAGATATCAGATATTCTTATCAGATATATATAAGATATATCAGATGTATGATTTTATTTAGAATATCAGATATTATGATTTTTTTTTAATTCTTTAATTTCAAAAGGTAATTTTTAGTAAATGTCCTATGTTTTGTCACCCTTCATCCCGTGTTAAAAATTAAAAGAAGATTTGTACAGTATAATGTCATTTCCAAAAACTAAGGAAAATAAGAAAAAATATGAGTGTGCAGTTTCTATTCATTTGTATTTAGTGAAATGTAGAAATTATATTTGTGCTGCGCAAATTAGGAACTATTTTTTGTTTTGAAAATAAAAACAGTTAACTTCTTCTAAAAGTATAATATCCGAGTTCAATATGCAATTAGATTCAATGCGCAATATGTGCTAATTAGAACAGTTGGCAGCAAATGTCGTCGCTGTAACAAGGCATTTGAAAGAATATGATTGGTTGAAGGGATTTGTTTAGTGTAGCAAATTTCTCCCTAGGGTATCTCAAACATAATCAATCATATTTAAATCCGGTAAACGTGGTTCCCATCACAGTTGAGCCACAAAATTTATTCTTCCCAAATACATTATGTGCTATGTATTCTGTATTGCTTCAATTAATGTATTGCAGAATAGAGGTGTCACCAACAGTACCTGTTTAAGAATGAAAGGCTGGTTCAAAAATGTGTTTTTTTTCATAACTCAGCCATTAGGTTGCCTTTTGGCGTGATGTGAATGCCAATGTAGCCATTTGAAGATTTAACAGTTGTTACATATATATATATATATGTGTGTATCTCACAAAAACTGTATCTTTCATGAATACGTTTTCGGCTTCCACCAGACCAATAATCTTCTTGAGTCACATTACAAATAAACTCTAGACTCATCAATAAGGACTACATAACACCATTGATTGACTCAATAGACAAATATACGCCAATAGGCAAGTATGCTTTCTCAGTTAAAGCTTTTATTTCGATGATGTACTTTGGAAGTTATACACAAAGTTAGCCGTCTTATATAACTCCATCCTTTGTCAAGTATTCTGCCCACAGTTGAATAGGAGACTTACCTTTCAGTGACTGATACAAGAGAAGAACTTTGGAGTTTGGCTGTAATGTTTATCTGTCACAATAATGGTCCAATGGAGGACTTGTATTTCTAAACTTTCCTGATCATTACAGTCTAGAAGCTGATTCTCTTTTTAGAAATTCATTGCATAATCAATTACAAATGCATTCACATTTAACGATCTTGTTAACATATGGTTGCCGATGTTATATTCTTCCAAAGACTCGTTACTGTAATTCATCAGTATAACGATATCGAGTATTCATACTTATATGAAATATAGTTAACTCGAAGTTTCATCACACTGCTGATCGTTACATTTGCAACTACGTTAATTTCTAGCACTTCCATAATTTTTCATATCATGGATTATTACTTTTTACAAAGGTTGTGTTTTTTATGAAAATGTATTTATGTTTAACAGGGTAATCGGAAATTTTCTCATTTTTCTTGTGTGAATTATAAATTAATCGTAAAGCGAGTCCCTCACAAAAATGCCTTATAGTTAGTATAAACTATTTACCCAGACTTCCGTAGGAAAGTGTAACTATGATATTTAAATTGATTTTCTCTACAGTCTTTTCATATCGGTTGCATGGATGTTTGTTACTGGTTTGGAATCCAAGTTAAAGTGGTGGTCCGGTCTAATTAGCCTAAAGTGTGCACACAATAAACGTAGAACGACAAACCAAACCAAACTTTGGTCTTCAATTGTCCCGATCCTTGTTTTAAGTTGAAGCAGAGAATTAGATAGCTGATTGATAATCTGCACTGAAGAAACCGTGAACCAAACTCGACAAGCCTGCGAAACAGTTATTCTCGTGCGGAAGAGATAGTTACGATAAATCAGTAGGTCTGAAAATCTTTTTAACAGATACCAGAAGAAGGAAAGTGTGTTAAAATCCTTAGAGGCCATTCACGTAACACGTTCAGATTTATGGCAGGAAAATGTGGCGCAATGTGACAAACTTTTTACCATGTGTAAGGTTGAATCTGCTGCATAGCTGCCGTTTTAGTAACTTATAGTTATCACTTCAGATAAAAGTGCCCGACGTTTGAAGACAGTACCCGATGTTTGAAGATTTGCTTGATTTAGTCATAGGAAAGGACGTTATCAAAATTAATTATAAGAATTGAATTATAATAGAATAATGGACTCATTATAACAATTATAGCTGTTAATGAAAATGTCCTGGTCTATATAACCCAAAGTGTGTAAAAAGTTATAGTACAGCGAAACCCAAACCAAACCATGCAATTCATTTATATTTATGGCAGGAAAATGTTGTAGCAGTGTGAGAAATTGTTTTAATGTACCATGAGGAGCGCTGAATCTGCTATGTTTCTGCCATCTTAGTAAATGCTTCTTCAGATAAAAATGCCCACCGTTTGGACACAGCAACATTTACTTAATTTAGTCATAGGGAAAAAGTTATCCAAATTACTCATTATAAAAATGCCTTAGAACTCTCAATGAAAAAATATATACATCACACTCGATAGACGCATCACAACATATTTTGTTTTTAATATTTTCGAACTATTTCACATTTATAAACAAAGTATTTGTATGCAAAAGAAAGAACCAAAATCTGGAACTTTACATCAAAATATATTCAGTCTTGAAGCTTCGCTGAAGAACTTTGAAATCGATGAAAAATAAAAAGTCATCGTCTCCGATGACTTATCTCACTTAGCGACTCATTTCCGGTACCTCCAGTTTCTGTTTGTCCCATTTTCCATCGAGAGGAGTTAATAAAGAGGAATGTGGACGTTACCGGAAAAATGGAAAAGTGCTCCGGAGAAAAAGCGGAGCAGAAAAGGAGCATAAAAGAGCGAAAAGTTGTTAGTGCCCCGGGCTTATCAAATATAAAATCGGTGGCACCTTCGCGCATATTTGTGTCCCCGCTGAATTAATACCGGCAGGAGAGAATGAAAAAAGGAATTTCAGGAAAAAAACGGGAAAATATTTCTTTCGGAGCACTCGGATGCTGAAGGCTGCGACAACGGAAAATTGCTCAGGTGATCTTTTAAAATTTTATAAATTGCTTGAATTGTGAGGAGGAATAAGATTTTATGTGATTTCTTACATTCACCTTTAAAATAAAATTTATTTTAATAGTTCGAACGTAGCTGTTATTTAAGTGAACAAAAATGCAAAAACTTTATTTGGTTGCAATTATTTTCTAGTACTCGATTTTTGAGAAATGCTCTTTATTTATACAGTGTCATTTTCTATAAGTGTTGTTGTTGTTGCTTATCCCCTTGATTTAGAATCCTAAACCAAGTCCAGTAGATCATGCTGCATCAATAGATCGTAAACTGTCCTCCCCTCATTCAACAGTTGCCTCACAGAGGCACCAATACAATCTATGAGATGAGAGGGAGACGCGATGGTCGAAGAATGACTAAGGGCATATGTCTTCTCGTCTCATTGAAGGTCAAACTCTTAATGTGGCCAGTCCTTAGTCTAGCTAAAGCAGTTTGAGCAGGTCTAAGACAGGAGCACTGCATGGACATACCAGGATATTTAGCGGCGTACCATGCATGAATTGGTGGCTACCTCCAAGAGGTATACACTCTGGTCTATAAGTGTAAAAGAAGTATTGACTTGTTTCTAGAAGTAATATGAGGTTCTTTATATAGAGAGTCATAATATTATTTACTTTATGTATCTAGATGTTTTCAACATATATATATATATATATACATATATATATATATGTTAAAATATACATATATATATATATGTTAACATATATTTATTGTTAAAAATTCCGGTTGACATCACCCATTCTAGTATTCTCTAAAACATCCACAAATAAAGCAATATTTTTAGTGTATCGAATTCTGCATGCAAATAACTATATAGCAGTAAGGAAAATGTTTAAAAATAATTGTTTCAAATATTTCATTTTAAATTAAGTTACATAAATCTATAATTCCTTTTAAATTTATTTATATAAAAATTATACCTTATGAAAATCATTTTACTTTGAAAGTATATTTTAAAAAACATATAACTGTATAGATTCTAAGTAGTACTAGGTCTTGATACTAATTTAAATTTGGGCTAAAAATGACATCACTAAATCTTTATTTCTAGAAATCTACTTAAATTACTAAAGATTCATTTCTAGAAAACATTCTCATTTCTTCAGTCATTTCCTTTTTATCAAAATTCCATTCTTAAGATAAACAAACAATTTTTATTTCTTATTTTAAAACAGTCAACTAGAGTTTCCATTGATAAGTTGAAACTCGAGCTTAATTCTGAATGAATTGTAGAAAGTATTTTTGCCAGATCAAAGAAAAACCTTTAGAAAGCTTTAAAGTAAAATATAAATTTCATTAATAGAAGAACTTAGTTCATTTGATTCTTACATTCATTGGTTAGTGTCTACTTCGATCTTATTGCTTCTTTTGCGTCTTTATTTTGATTGTCAAGCTTATGAGTTTCTGTACCGTTTTGAAAGAACTGAAATATAAATCATCATGGAATAATAGTACGAGCCGATTCAGGTAAAACAGAAAAGTCAGATAGAAAACAGACAATCGCATCCTTGCCGAAAGCCGTTGTGTAGAGAACTGCAATAAATCCGTACAACAGAATATTCTTGTATTTTATTCTTATTATATATATATATAAAATATTTTATTGAAGTTTTTCTTATTATAATATTTATCGAAATAATTTCAATTCATATTTAATTGAGGATTTAATAATGAAGTTATTTTTAAATATCAGAAATTAAGCAAAACTATTAAAATTTCTTTAATTCAGTAAAAAATCAATACAAAAATAAATTATATTTAAAATAATTTTAAAATATTCGCCTTTCGATTTTTTTTTTAATGTTGACCTTATTTTAGAATTTTTTCTTCGAATTTTTTTTCCTACACCTAATTTGTTACAATTTCAATAATTATGCAAACAATAACAAATACTTTTCATTTATTCACTAAACTTTTAAAACATGAGCTGCATTTACTTTAATTTATTCATTATGATGGTAAAATATTTAAAACCAGTGGGGTTTTGTATTTATTGCATATATTTGAGCATTTTGTTGTATTATTTTATAATAATTGTGGTAGTTTTAGGAGGCAATAAAAATCATGCTACGATCTCTATAAAAATGCTTCACCACATATGAATAAATTAAAATTATAATTTTTGAGATTGAAAATTGATGCCACATTGGACATAGATATTCAAAATTGGATACATAAAAGTTAATGTTTTAAAATTTGTAAAATATTTTTTGCCATTTTTGTCTGTTTTCAAAGTGTATTAAAAATTTAAAATAATCAAAGCAAATAAAATATGAAGCATTGTTGTTCGAAACATGCAAAAGGGAATTAAAAATATATGAATTTTATTAATTTCTTAAAATTCATATATTTTGTAACCTTGGAAAAAAAAATATTTAATTTCCTTTAAATTCTTGTTTGAAAACAATAACTTTTTAGGGAAATATTTACTTTATGAAATTTTAAATAATGTAAGTTAAGTAAAAAAAAAAAATATGTCAAGGTGCAATGTCACCTTCAAAAAACATAATATCAATAATAACTTCAATATAATTTTTATTTAAATTACAATAAAGAAATCACACGAATACGAATTAAATATTTCATGTAATTTCCAATTTTTTTATTTTAAATTACAGAATTAAGGTTTTTTATTATATTATATTTGCGTTAAAAAAATTAATTTTGCTATTTTACACTTTGTTATACACATATGCTTTTTTTATGTATATGTGTTAAAAAATAGCGCTTTTTCTTAACACAAATTCCTTGTTATGTATTTTTTTCATTTAAAAAATTTCTTAACACATACATTTTCTTACATTATTTTTACTTATTTCTTAACGTATATACCCTGTTATCTATTATAAACCCACTGAATACGAATGTGCTATAGCGCATCAATTTTCTTTCTCAAATTATAATTTTAATTTCTACATATTTGGTGAAACATTTTCATAGTGATTGCAGCAAGACTCATATAAATAAAATATAATAAACAATATTAATGCATTTTAAAAATTTTCTACTTGTTTTTGTCATTTGATATCAAAGAAAATTTGAAAATATATATATCTGTTACATTATTTTGCATCTCCCAAATTTTTAACGTGCTTAACATGGAATTAAAGTAATAAATTAACACATTTTTCTCTAGAAGAAAAAGAGTGCGGGAACTATAAATTGAGAAATATCTTTGATACTCATGAATTGTCGGAATTTTTCGGAAAAATAACGTTTTTCTGAGATCAAATATCTTTGCTTATTAAAAGAGAAACGGTCGTAGCTAGAATGATTTCCCAACAGGATATAAAATATAACTCCGCCAAAATAGTTGAATTTTTTTAGAGTATTGTAAAGAAGATAATGAATCAATAGATATTTCTAAATGTATTTTATCTTTATGTAATACTGTTTTTTCTAGTTTAAATATATTAAAGTATATATTTCAGTGGTTATAAAAGAGGTAATACAATTACTTTACATTTGAATTATTTAAAAAAGTGTATAAATAATTCAAATTTTTTATACACTTTTCTTATAAAATTTAATGTAGAAAACCGTAATTATAGGTGTTAAGGATTGCGTTACTTATTAATTGTTTGAATATTTGTGTTCTGAAAATCAAAAGCACAAAAATTGTGTTATAGTAGTGTTAATAAAACTATAATACAATTTGAAAAAGGGATTATTAAATGTAATACGTTTTTAAAAAGGGACTATTAAATACAATACGATTTAATAATCCTTTTTTAAAATAATAATAAATATAGATATAGAAATATATTCAATTTCTATTATTTTATTTTATTTTTATATAAAAACCAAGTATTTCTGATGATATTTATAATGTAGCATTTCGGCCTATATTGGACATATAACGGCTTCAAGAAGAGGCCACCCTCAGGTTCATGGGGACACTTTTAATTTTTATTTACAAGCACTTTATATATATATATATATATATATATATATATATATATATATATACATATAATGCACTCTGGGTTATTATACAAAAAAGATTAGAAATTTTAAAAAAAATTAATCACTAGTGCACGATTAAATCACAGGTACAGTTCCCTCTATAGTCGGAGATTTTCAGATTTATCGAGTTTACGTCGAATTTACTTGGCTGGTCTGCAGCGGAACTTAATTATCACACGGTGGGATACCCGATGCCACAAGAGAGGTTCTCTTTTTTAAAAAGGCGAAATCTCCGGCCTAATAGTCACTTCAGAGGAAAAAAGAAAACTAACACTTCTCGTCGACTCGTCGTAGAACTCTATTCCTCCTTCCCCAACTATTTTTTAAAACAGTTCGTCAAGAGGGGGGAATCAGCTTCCCTCACTTCTTGTTGGAGAAGACATTTCCCAGCTCATGGTCTGTCACCAATCACGATAGAACTACTCATGGTAAAGTTCATATTCTATTTGTAGTTGTTTCAACCTGTGAATGTTCACAGACATTAGCTAGTTTTCTTAGTCTCATTATACATAAAATCGAATATCTGCTATCAAATTTAAGTGACAGGTTGTTCTCATTAGTACAAAACACTAATTGCATGTCATATAATTACCCATAATACAGCGTCTGATGTCAAATTTGAGTGATGTGTTGTTATATATTTCTTAAATAATATATCTTCCTCTCTCCTGGGAATGAAATGTCAAAACTTTTCTTGTGAAGAAAAAAAAATTCAATAATAACTCGTAAACTAGTTTCACTTGATTTATCCAAAACTTTAATATATTTTATAAAAGTTTATTTTTTTTTATTTTTCAGCAATATAATTAAATCCTTAAAATTTTTAAAGTTTCATAAAATGCTTTATTGATAATTTTTTTTTTCTTGAGAGCGTAAACAAAAGTTAAAATTTTACGTTTTACAGATTATATAATAATTAAAATTTGTGTACTGTTTTTAATGCGCACATAATAATTTCTATTGCCAATTTAATATTTGTTCTTACATGGATAAATGCAACGAATATGGTAACCGATTAAGTAAAGCAAGTTTGAACATTAAAGGCTTCAGTTACTTACCTTTATTAATACAACTAAATATTTATTAAAACATACAAACATATATTTGTAAGAAAAAAAATAATTAACTAAAACCAACTACAAAAATGATTTTTAACTAATGTAATGTAAACAACTATTTTACAAAAATATCATTCAATTACACAAATAATGAGCATGTTTAATTACTTAAAAATATAAATGTGTTTTATTCTTGAAAATACAGTTGATGCATATATTTACGCAAAGATAAAATGGAATTAATTATGCTTATTAAAAAGTTATAAGAACATATTTTAAATAAAAAAAAATTACAATTGAAAAATTTTTTTTAAAGATAATATTCACAATATGGAAAATAAATTTTGTAAACTAGACAGATATAAATTATTTAAAAATCTTTTTAGAAATTATTTTTGATAAACTATAATAATTTTTTCTATAACTATAATAATATTTCTGATAAACTTTTTATACTAGATCTAAGATTAAGTAATAATTCAAAATTAGTTATTTAAATATTCATTTAATTTATATAAATAAAAATAATATCAATTGTACCAAAAAAATTGTTTTAATAAGAAGTGATGTAACTTCTTTATTTTACAATAAGTGTACAATAATTTACAAAGATTTTACAATAATTTACAATGATTTTTCAATAAGTTATTGAATTTCTGATTGTAAGAAAATAAATTAAACCAAAACTTAATATTCGTAAATTGATTTCCAATAGTGCATAATTTTGTAATCTTCTAATAGAATTATTAAATACATAACATTTTAATTAAAATTATTTACATAAAATAATGGAAACTTATTCGATTATCATACAATTTATTCATTTATAGTTCAAAAGCATATATTTTATATAAAAATATAAATTATAATTGAATTTTTATGTAAATGAAAGATTTATTTATATGTCTAATTTTCCCCAATTAATTTCCATTTTCGACTCTACTTTTGAAGGAATTTAACTCTAGGCTATTACATCGTCACATTTCAAGGCAGAATTAATTTTTAATAAATTGAAAAAAATTGTTCTTATGAATAATTGATTGTTTTTAAATGAAAAAGGCGAACGAATAGTATCTCAGCTTTCAGCTGCTATGATAATTTCCAGCATTTGCATTAAGTTTTCATTTAAAAATTAAACAGCAATTGATTTGTTTCAAAGTAAACAAAAACCTCAAAAATAAAATATAATGTTTTGAAAACATTGGATAGATGACTTAATAAGTGATTAAAATTGTTTTTTGGAAAAATGAATTAAACGTTATTATTTTTTAAATATTTAAAATATTTTAAAATCATATAAAAGATAATTTTATGAATCGGACTTAATACTAATTTTATTGTAATTTTTCATTCTGCCTTAAATAGCACATACTAATTCTGCATTTTTCATTTATATGAATTTATTTCAAATGTGTTAACCTGAAAAAAATAAAGAAAAACCACCGCTATGGTAAAATTACTAAACGATTTAGATTAAAATTTTGTATTACTTAAAAAATTATCAAAATATCTCTTATTTAAAAGGTATAATTAAATAAGACAAACCGTGTTCTTACAAAAAATTGTAATTGAAATTCCCTTTTAAGAAAATAATTCAAGTTTATGACAATACGCGTTTAATTTTAAATACTATGAATATGTTATAAAAATGTCACTTTTATTTAAAGATCAGATGCTTATATCAATTCCGAGTTTAGGCCAACGGCCGTACCATGCTGAATATACCGGTTCTCGTTAGATCACCGAAGTCCAGCATCATTGGGCGCGGTCAGTACTTGGGTGGGTGACCACCTGGGAACACTGCGTGCCATTGGCAAATTTGGGACCTGAATGGCCGAGTGTCTAGCGCTCTGGCGCTCGGTGCCACAGGTTTCGGGTTCGAATCCCGGCGGTGCCATGGATGTTTGTAGTGGTTCGGAATCCACTTTAAGAAATTCACCTTTTCGGAATCCACTTTAAGCCGTAGGTCCCGGTCTTCTATGACTGTAAGAGCGTCACGAAGCAAAAGTCAGGCTTCTACCTACGGGTGCTCCATCACAACAGAAGCTGCTTCCTTCCCCTTCAATCATGAGTCCATATGGGCAACAGCCAAGTGGGATAAGAAACAACAACAACCGAGTTTAGAAATGACTCATATTCAACTCATTTCAACAGTATTATAACTACAATATTGTGAATATTAGTATCTGCTTTCTAAGGGTTTTTTTTTCCACAATTTTTTACAATTTGATAATTTTGTAATTTAAATTTGTAATTTTATTACTTCCAATGTAGATGTTTGTGTTCATTTTTATCTTGGGGTACAGAGCAAAAACAGCTTCCATTGAGAATTATTTAGTTTGTAACCTCTCATCCCGAGATTAAATACTTAACACAAGCATGCGCCTAAGTTGACCCACGGACTCTCACCCGGAGTGGAAGTATACTACCTGCTTCCCGCGCGTAACTGATTCTCGTGTTTTCGGCTTAGAAGTGGAATCATTCAACGAATCTATAATTATATGTCTTTAAATGTGTTAAATATTGTATGTATGTCGTGTTTGTGAATGTGTAAATAAAACTGTGAGTTCTCAAACCTGTGTCTCAAGTCTCAACCCAACCACACCAGGTTAAATCTAGTTCCACAACCTACATACTACAAAAGCAAATCCTTGGGGGAAATATATATAACACAAATATACTTTTACTCTAAGAAAAATACGATGGCAATTCGAACGATATTGATAGATAAAATAACTATACAAATTTCGAAATTCATAGTCATTTATAATTAGATGCATAAATTGCAGATAATGATAAAAAAATTAAATAAATTTGGAATATTAATAAAATCAACATTTGTAACTTGCACCTGCCTTAGAGGACATGACTATTAGCCGTTTTTTTTTTTTTTTTTTTTGGTGATTGATAATCTAACTTGTAGGCTAATCTCACTCATGAAGAACTTTATAGTTGCATAAATATATGATTTGTGTATTAAATATTTAATCGTTGATAATAGTAATGTGCCTAAATTTTGTTATATTGGAAGCTGAGAAACGTCATTAAACAGAATCTTTATATATATATACATAATTATTTTTAATATGTGAATTAATTATGTATGTGGGTAAAGATCTGTTTGCAATAATTCAATTCCAAAAGAATAGCAATCATTTATAAAAGTGATAAATGATTAAGCTTAAAACGTTAATATTAATTTTAATTTATAACTAACTTTAATTGCGTATTTCTGTAACTTAAATGTATTTCTTGCAACAGAAATACATCTTATACATGAAATAAATTTAAAGAAATCCGCCATTAAATATTTTATACTCCATTTAATATTGCATAGAAATTCTACTCATTTTCCAACACTTAACATTGCTCAAGGCATCCTTACAACGTTTTGCAAACATATTGAGCAAAAATGAGTTTGAAAACAAAATATATCTAAGAGAAACATTTCATGGAAATTTTCTCATTTGATTATTTTCTACTTGTCAAAATATTTTTTGCCTGATTTTATCATTAAACCGACTTAGTAAACATTCAAATCGTAATTCATTATTTTTAAACGCTTTTATTTATGTCTCGCTTATTTTTCCTCCTAAGGGGATTTTTCAGGTTATTACAGTTAATTAGACAGACACGCAAAACGAGATAGTTGAAAATAGAAAAAAAAATTACAATTTTCCCTTAATTGGATTCAGAAATGCAATTAAACATTAATGGGGGGAGAGTAGACAGCGAACACACTGGGACAGAGAAAGAGTGTTTTTGTAATGTAAAAGTAAAAAAAAAAAAAAAATTAATTCGTAAAAAAAAAAAAAAAAAAATCATGATCTTGTATGTTTAAGTACATAATTTGTTTTCTCGGGGAAAAAATAGAAGTTGAAAATAGTGAATTCTTAAAGTTTCGTTTGATATTTAAATGTAATTAACGCTAATAAACATTAAACTAAAGTATATTTTTTTACATAATTTAAAAACGATTTGATTTGCTCTAAACCGTTCTTGTAGTTTTAAGAAATCATTAAATGTAACGTCTAGGAAATTACTTCTTGATTCATTCTAAAAAAGTGTTGAACAACTTTTATGTTTATAAAGTTAATTTTAACAGAATCCTTGTATAAATGTATAGATTTATTTAATTAATCTGAAAAATGATTATTTATTATTTTCATTAATATAAAGCATTAAAGAATTTTTTTTCTATTAATTATACTAATTTAATAAATTACAAACAGAAAATATTAAAAACCATGCTATATTTGTTACATCAATTTTGTTAGGAATAAAATTAATTATTTCAAATAATAATTAATTTGTAAAACTCTACTTATTTGCATTTTTACTTTAATAATTAAATTAAAAACATATAAACTCTTCTAAAATAATAGTATAAATTCCAGAAAATATAGTTTAAATTCATGATAGGATTTTAGATCAAATAATATAATAACTCATTTTATTATATTGTAGATTAGCAGTTTACTATTGAAGTACATAATGAAAAAATATATATATTAAAGTTCATATTCAAAAAAAATAATAATAATTGTTCCACTATTAAATTCTAGCCGGTTACCTGGCAACTTGCGTAGTTAGCGTATAAGAGGAGCCAGGTTCGAATCCGCTGGCTGCATTGCTGTTTTCATTATTTCCAAAAATGAGTAAACTCAAGGGCGTATATGACAATATACGTAAAAGCGCCTCGTATTGATTGTCAGGCTTTCTGGCTTATAGTTTCCCCCATATGACACTCAAATGTGGGATAGTTTATGCTAAATATTGTCTAGGAAGACATCGTCCAACCTTCATCACCCATAGCGTTGCTGTTCCTAGAATGCGTAAGTAGTGCATGAGGCCCACAGATGTTCAGTGAAGAAAAAAATATTAAGTTCCAAAAATTATATCTTTCAAAAGCTATTCTATTGATTTCACAGAGTCTACTACAAATTAACTTCTTGCAACAGAATCTGCTATCTTGATTTTACTTAACATTAACTTCTGTACGCCAATAACCTCGCTTTATAAGGCGACCTTTAAATCAGGTAAGGAATATGGTTTGTCGACGTACCCTCTCGGTATTATGTACTCCAATAGGAAGAAATCACAAACTATAAGTTTATATGAACGATTGGAAACGATTTTACGTTATGGGGAAAAGGTTTTAACATATCAAGAACTTTCTCTTCCATGAAACCCTATCAATGTGGAAAATTGTCTAAACCACAGATGGGCAAACTCTTTCGGTCGAGGGCCAAAAATTGAAAAAAAAAGTTTGGCGGGCAATGATAAATTTTTCTAATTTTTTAAAACAATATACAAATATTACAATTTAAATATGTTAACGAGATGAAGAAAATTGAGATTTCATTTTTAGAAGTTACTTATATTGAGGTTCGAAGTGAGAAGTACTGACTCTAAGGAACGAGGCTAAATGCTCTGTCAGTCTACTTCTGAAATAATTCTTTCTAAGGTTCATACTTGAAAACACTTGTTCACGTATATAAGATGAAGCAAACATAGCATTGATTTTCTGGGCGTAAGATATTAAATACAGCCATAACTAACTATAACTGCTACAGCTATAATTGACAAAGAACTTCCGCTTTTAACACTTTATCCTCACTATTTCGATTGATTTATCTTTTGTATAACAAAAATAGAGAAAGTAAGAAGATCATAAGTCCTTTGAAAAAAAGGAAGAAAAAAAGTAATATTTCATCAAAGTAGAAAAGGAGATGGATATATAATATATAAATATATGTTTCTTTTATTTGCCTCGGACCGGCAAATTAAAATTCTGTCCCCGGGCCCGTTAGAACCTTCCGGCGGGCCATAGTTCGCCCATCCCTGGTCTAAACCTTTTGAAACCACTAGTCTATTCGGATTCTGCAGCTTATGTGAAACACTGCAATGCTTTAGAACTTCCTCTACTGATAAGGTTTCATGGAAGTGATGAAGAGGATATGGCCTTGATAGTATATTTTGCTGTACAACAAATAATATACAATTAATTGTGTATACATTTTTATCGAATACTTGTATATGTTATACCTCAATAGCACATCTCCATCAACCAGTTTTGCTTGAATACATTTCCTGTCCATTTTTATATGTTCCATCAGATGGAGGGATATTTTACATTTACACAGAAAATTACAAATTTTCCTACGGTTGCCAATATTCATTACTATTAATATATTGTTACAACAATTATTAAGATGCATTTGAATGGCATTAAGAAATGTTTACAAACTTGACAATAATGCAAAAAAATGACTATTCTGCATTGGCTATGCCAAAGGCTACTCAATTCAAAGTGTTACCAAGTAAAATCGTAAAACTGTAGGGATTCCTTATGATAAACAAGTAACTTGAAAAAGTCTCATCAGTAATATTTTTCATTTGAAATATACCATTTCACATTTCAATTGTAAAATATAATAAGGATATATTATATTCAGTAAAAAACGGTATTATTTGTCATTCATTTTTAATTTTTTCTTTGCTACAATCCTTAGAACCAGCTAAAAAGAAGCATGCATTCTTATTTTCGCAATTCGGGACATACCTCCTGAAATAAAAACGATGTCGATATCTACATCAAAAGAAATCGATGAAGTTTCACAATCAACCATCGCGCATTTATACTTTATCTATACCGTTTCAGTTATTTGCATCGCAACGGAGTCTGCGAAGATTTCGAGTGAGCAAGCAGCGATGAGCACTGGGGCTTGGCTTCATATCTGTTCTCTTCGATTCTGTTCCATACACAGGACCGAATTTCGGCTGAAAGCTGAAAAACAGCGCTGACAAAGGAAAATATCGAACTGTTTTCTGCAACTCGTTTTTCGGCACAAAATAGGAGGAAAGAGACTCGGGAGTAAATGGAAAGGAAGAATTCTCCGCGAAAAAATACAACAGAAACGCGATGCGCTTGTTTATTATTTCGTTCCGGATAATAGTCGATATAATTCAATCCTCGGAATAGTTTCGGTTCTCGAGAAATGGCATCCGTGCTTCAATTTCAACTGTGATTTCTGAAAGAGAAAACTTTCTGTCGTGTCCAGGGTGGTGCTGTAGCGTTTTATGCCAATAAATTTTCCAACTTGCATTTGTATGTGGACAGAAATTTTTACTTCGTCTTAGAATACAATTTAAAGCGTTATATATATTTAAATAAGCATAACCATTATTAATGTAACAACATTAAATTTAACTTCAATATACATTTGCAATATTTAATATAATAATACTGTCTATCGTATAATAAAATTGTATTCTTTCAATTCATGGCATATATATTAATTATTCAGATTACTTAATTATAATTGACCATTGATAAAAATTCGGGTATATGAATACGAATATCTTCATTTATTTAATTTCGCTTTAATCATTTTTTAATTAATATAAATTTTAATTTACTTACTAAAAGTTTTAATATTATGATTTTCAAATAACTGGTGCTTTGGAAATTAATAAGAATTTATATGTTTATGAATAAATCGGATTTACTTATCCTGGATTTACTTATAAGAAATCCCATATCAATATATTATTACAACAATTATTAAGATGTGTTTGAAAGGAATAAAGAAATTTTTACAAACTTCACAATAATGTAAAAAAAAAACTGCCATCAGTTATTTTGCATTGGTTATGCCAATGTTTTCAAAGTGTTACCATCGCGAAGCTCTAGGGATTAGCACCTTGAAAAATCAATAATTTCTTTCAACAGAAAATAATGAAAATAATATTTTACTATATTTCACATTCCAATTGTAAAATATGATATGGATATATTCTCTTCCCCCCCCAAAAAAGGCATTCTTTGTCATTCTCAATTTTTTCTTTATTACAATCCTTGCAAAAAACACATCTACGTTCCATACAACCAGCTAAAAAGAAGTATGCATTCCTATTTTCGCAATTTCGGGACATACCTCCTAAAATAAAAACGATGTCGATATCTACATCAAAAGCAATCGATGAAATTACACAATCAACCATCGCGCATTTATACTTTATCTATACCGTTTCAGTTATTTACATCGTAACGGAGTCTGAGAAGATTTCAAGTGACCAAGCAGCGATGAGCAGTGGGGCTTGGCTTCATATCTATTCTCTTTCGGTTCTGTTCCATACACAGGGCCGAGTTTCGGTTGAAAGCTGAAAAACAGCGCTGACAAAGGAAAATATCGAACTGTTTTCTGCACTCGTTTTTCGGCACAAAATAGGAGGCAAGGGACTCGGGAGGAAATGGAAAGGAAGAATTCTCCCCCAAAAATACAACAGAAACGCGATGCGCTTGTTTATTATTTCGTTCCGAATAATAGTCTATATAATTCAATCCACAGAATAGTTTCGGTTGCTGAGAAATGACATCCGTGCTTCAATTTCAACTGTGATTTCTGAAAGAGAAAACTTTCTATCGTGTCCGGGGTGGTGCTGTAGAGTTTTATTCCTATAAATTTTCCTACTGGCGTTTGCATGTGGACAGAAATTGTTTGCACTGTCTTAGAAAACAATATAAAGAGTAATGTGTATTTAAATAAGTGTTGCTATTATTAATATAAAGATTCTAAATATAACTTCAAAAGAAATATATCTATTTAAAATATATTTATAAAAACATTTTCAATTCATATTATTATATATATAAAAACTGACCATTGATAAAAAAAACAGGTATATGAATTCAAATATCTTGATTTATTTAATTTTTCTTTAACCATTTTTAAGAAGCTTTTATTAGTTTACCTTTATGTTTGTTTGTAACTGACTCTTTGGGCTCGATTTTACCATACTTTAAGCGATGAGATTAAATTTAAACGTTGTAGACTTATCAAGGATCGAGGACAATAAATTATTTTGATAAGTTTATAATCTCATCGTGATTAGGATCGCCAGGATTAGTGATTATATTTTAACTTATGAAGAGCAATTTAACCCATGTAGAATGAAAGTACCCGAGACATTCAAACGTACATGGGACAGTGGCACAACGGTCAACGCGCCTGACTTTTCAGGTCAATCAAGAGATTCCCTGCTGGAATCCCGGCTGGCTCGACATATTCGCATTTAGCCTTTGTTTTACTCACAGTTAATTTATTGTAAGAACTATGGTTCCATTTCTGCGTACCGGGACCTCATTTAAATATTATAGTTTAAAAACACGCTTTTAGAGTTAATCAAACTAAAAAGTGAAAAATAAATTATAGTTTAAAAAAACTAAAAAACATGATTTTAGAATTAATCAAACTAAAAAGTAAAGTGTTATTTAGTTTTTTTAAACTATTTAAATTAATATAAATACAAATTTACTTACTAAAATGTTGTGTGAATAATCCACGGTGTCCTGGAGTGTGGGACGGCATCCCACTTGTGCTGGAGCACCCATAGATAAAATTCTGACTTGGCTTCGCGACGCTCTTACAGTCCTATGAGACCAGGACCTACGACTCGGATTCTTGCTACAAAGTGCATTCCACACCACTACAAACATACAAAGTGCATTCCACACCACTACAAACATACAAAACCACACCACTCGGGCCTCCAATCCGAAGTCTGTGGCACCGAGCGCTAGACACTTGGCCATTCAGGTCGATAAAAATGTTTACATATAATGATATTCAATAATTGGCTAAATAGAAATTTATAAGAATTTATTACGTTTATGAATGAATCAGGCTTATTCATAAGACAAAAAATATATTTTTTATTCATAAGTTGTAAATTGTTATCTAGTCTTTAAATAATTCGGTTTATTTTCAGCTTGAATTATTTTCTTAAAAAGGGAACATTAATTCTAAGAACAAGATTTTTGTTACATAATACTATCTTTTAAATAAGAAATATTTTGATTACTTTTGAAGTAATGTAATTCTTTAACTTAATTCTTACAATGATTTTACCATAACAATGTTTTTTTCTTTTTTTTTTTTAATTTTTGTCTGTTTACAATTTTGAAATAAATGCATATAAATGAAAAATGCTGAGTTGGTTTGAGCTATTTAAACCAGAATTCAAAATTACAATAAAATTAGTATTAAGTTCAATTCATAAAAGTAGCTTGTATGTGATTTTAAAATATTTAAAATATTCAAAATAATAATAACGTTTAATTCATTTTTTTCAAAAAGCAATCTTAATTACTTATTAAGTCATCTATTCAATGTTTTCGTAATATTTTACTTTATTTCTCAGCTTCTTTTTCTTCTATGAAACAAATCTATCGTTGTTTAATATTTAAATGAAATATTAATGCAAATGCTAGAAATAATCATAGCAGTTGAAATCTGAGAAACTATTAATTCGCCTTTTTCATTTAAAAATAATCAATTATTCATGAGAACAATTTTTTCTATTTATTAAAAATTAATTCTGCCTTGAAATGTGACGATATAATAGCCTAGGGTAGGGCCTTTCAAAAAGTAGAGTTTACAATGGAAATTAAATGGGAAAAATTAGACATATCAATAAATCTTTCATTTACATAAAAATTCAATTATAGTCTATATTTTTATATAAAATGTACGCTTATGAACTATAAAAGAATAAATTATAGAATAATCAATTAAATTTTCATTACTTTATGTAAAAATTTTAATTAAAATTTTATTTATTTAATAATTTTATTGGAAGATCCAACAGGATTGCAAAACTCTACAATATTGAAAACCAATTCACAATGAAAGCAGAAATTTTAAGCTTTGATCAAATTTAATTTCTTAAAACTAGAAATTCTGTAATTTAATTTAAAAATCATTGTAAAATCAAGAAGTCATTTCTTATTAAAATATATGTTGCTGGTACAATTAATACTATTTTTAGTTGTATAAATTTAAATGAATATTTAAATAGCTAATTTTTAATTATTACTTAAGTTTAGAATTTTATCTGACTGATCAAAAATTAATTTCAAATTGCATTTTAAAATAATTGTTATCTATCTATTTTACAAAAATTCTTTACCATATTGTGAATATTATCTTTAATTTTTTTTTTCAATTGTAATTTTTTTTTATTTAAAACTTTTTCTTATAAATTAGTATAAGTCCACAGATTGCCTGAATTTAAATAAATGCTTGAAAAATAAATCAGATTTTTTATTACAATTACTTATTAGTAAACATAATTCATTCCATTTTATTTTTCTGTAAATATATGCATCAACTGTATTTTCAAGATTAAAACACATTTATTTTTTTAAGTATTTAAATTCTCATTATTTCTGCAATCATGTTTTTGTAAAATTGTTATTAACATTAAGTTAGTTAAAAGAAGTTAGTTAGTTGAAAGTGGCCCACTTTTTGGAGCCGTTATAGGTCTAATATAGGCTGAGACGTTACATTATAAATATCATCAGAATTACTTTCATTTTTATAAAAAAATATAAAAAATAATAATTATTAATATAAATAAAAAATATATGCATAGCTTTATTTTCACTACATCAATAAGATGCAGTGAAAATTGAATATTTTTTTGCTTTTGATAACATAAACAGTCAAACAATTAATAAGTTATGAAATCCTTAATACATATAATTTAGTTTTTCTCTATTAAAGGACTCAAAAAATTTTATAGATTTTTCTAAATAATCGAAATGTAAAGTAATTGTAATATATATTTTATAACCACTAAAATAAATCCTTTAACATAGTTAAAAAAATAATATTGCATAAGGATAAAATACATTTAGAGCTAGCTATTGATTCATTATTTTCTTTACAAACTCTAAAAAAATTCAACTATTTTAGCGGACATATATTTTTTATCCTGTTGGGAAATCATTCTAGCTACGACCGTTTCTCTTAATAAGCAAAGATATTTGATCTCGAAAAACGTTATTTCTCCAAAAAATTCCAACAATTTATGAGTATCACAGATATTTCTCAATTTATAGTTGTCTCAATTTATAGTATTTTTATTTGTCTCGAAAAGTACCGAGAGAAAAATGTGTTAATTTGTTGCTTTAATTCCAAAACATGTTAAAAATTTGAGGAGATGCAAAAAATTATGCAACAAATATATTTTCAGATTTCCTTTTATATGAAATAAATAAAAGCAAAACTATTCGAGCAACTCTAAAATGCATTAATATTGTTTGTTATATTTTAATGAAATGGACCGAACTACTATCAATATAAAAACGTTTTACCATATATGGTGAAGTAAAATTACAATTTTAGAGAAAGAAAATTAATGCACTATAGAACGTATAAAGAAGTATAGAAGGTATAAAGAAGTATTTATATAATAGATAACCCGGTATATGTGTTAAAAAATCAGAGACAATTTTGTTTTTTCAATGCAAATGTAATATATTACAAAACCTTATTTCTGAAATTTTAAATACAAAATTTGTGAATTATACAAAATTTTCATATGAAATAATTAAAACAGTATTTATATATTCATGATATAAATATTTTCTTTAAAAGTAATCATTTTCAAAAAAGATTTAAAATAAATTAAAAATATTTTGTTGAGGTTTCAAAGTATATGATTTTTGCAAAATTATCTATTTTTAATCATTTTTTATTTCCCATTTGAACGTTTCTAGCAATTATGCATGATATTTTATTTGCTCTGATTATTTAAAGAAATATTTTTTTTCTAATACACTTTGCAAAAGAGTTAAAAAAGTCAAAAATATACTTTACAAATTTTTAAACATTAATATTTATCTAAATCTATCTAATTTTCTTTCCCTAAAATAATAATTTCATTTTCTTCATATGAGGTGCAGCATTTTTATAGTGATCGCAGTACGATTTTTATTCCTTCTAAAAAAACTGCCAAAACTATTATAAAATACTACCATAAAAATACTCAAAATCTGCAGTAAATAATAAATTAAATATTTAAATATTTCACCCTTCATAAAGAATAATATAAAATTATAATGAATACAACTAAGGTGTTAAATGTTTATGTAATAATTTAAAAAAATATATATTTGTTATTGCTTGTAATAATATTGAAATTATAACAAATTATTTTTTAAAAAAATTTGAAAATATGGTCGGAATTAAAAAAAAAATTTAAATATGAATATTTTAAAATTATTTTATGTATAATGTATTTTTATATTGATGTTTCAATCAATTAAAGAAATTTTAATAGCTGGCTTCATTTGTGAGATTTAAAAATATCTTCGTTATTAAATCCTCAATTAAATATGAATTAGAATTATATATATATATATATATATATATAAGTACGTTGATCAGAATAGGAGGTTATTCTGTTTTATGTATTTATTGAACTTCTTTACACTGAGACTTTCTGTTAGGATGTCTGGTTTCTATCTAATTTTTTTGTCTTACCTTGATTGGTTTGTACTATTATTCCTCGATGATTTTTCTTTCAGTTCTTTGAAAACGGTACAGAAATCTCATAAGCCCGACAGTCAAAATAAAGACGTAAAAGAAGTAATAAGGTCGAAGTAATCTCTAACCTAGAAAAGTAAAACTCAAATGAACTAAGTCATTCTATTAATGAAATTTATATTTAACTTTACAGTTCTTTAAATGTTTTTTTCTTTGATCTGTGAAAAATACTTTTTACGTTTCATTCAGAATTAAGCTCAAGTTTCAAGTTATCAATGGAAACTCTAGTTGACTGTTCAAAATAAGAAATAAAAATTATTTGTTTACCTTAAGAATAAAATGTTGATATAAAAAGACTGAGAACCTGAAATTGTTTTAAGGAAATGAATCTTTAGTAATATAAGTTGATTTCTAAAAGTAGAACTTTACTGATGACAAAATTAAATTTGGAATCAAGAATTTCAAATTATACAATTGTATATTTATTGAGAAGACACTTTCCAAATTAAATGATTTTCATAACGTATTGCTTTTAATCAAATAAATTTAAAAATAATCATAATTTGTATGTAACTTAATTTAAAAAAGAATATTTGGAACAATTATTTTTAATCATTTTCATTATTATACATTGTCTTTTTGCATGTAGCACTCGTTACACTAAAAATATTGTTTTTATTTGCGGATTCTTTAGAGAATGCTGGATTCAATAATGAACATGGGATTTTTAATAATGAATCTGTAAAATGTATTTATTTATTATCATTTATACAGAAACATTATGTATCATAAATATATAAAATCCTAAATATATATGTTGTCATTTATACAGAAACAAAAAGTTCTATATATGTAAAGTATATGCTCCTTCAAGTTAGCTGCAGACCTCTCAGCCATGCCAATCTTTATAAAGAAGTGATTGACTTCATAAATATAAAAGAGAAAACTTCTAGATATGTAAAAAAAATAATGATATAACTTTCTATATAAAAAACCGAATATTATTTCTATAAACAAGCGAATACTACTTTTACACATAGAAAATGACTCTGGAGAAATAAAGAGAATTTCTCAAAAATCAATTACTAGAAAATAATTGCAACCAAATAAAGTTTTTGTATTTTTGTTCTCATAAATAACAGCTACATTCGAACTATTAAAATAAACTTTATTTTAAAGGTGAACTTAAGAAATCACAGAAAATCTTATTCGTCCTCACAATTCTAGCAATTAATAAATTTTAAAAGATCACCTGAGCAATTTTCCGTTGTCGTATCTTTCTAGATATGTAAAGGACACATTCTTATCACTATCTATATAAAGAAACACATATTATTTGTAGATATAAAAAGAAGAGAATGTTATAACTGTCTATATAATGAAACGGATATTATTTCTAGAAACAAGCGAATATTACTTTTACACTTATAGAAAATGACTCTTTAAATAAAATGAAATTCTTGTAAATCAATTGCTGGCAAAAAGTACAAGAAAATAAAGTTTTTGTATTTTTGTTCACATAAATAACAGCTACATTCGAACAATAAAAATAATCTTTATTTTAAAGGTGAAGGTATGAAATCACAGAAAATCTTATTTGTCTTCACAATTCAAGCAATTTATAAATTTTAAAAAATCACCAGAGCAATTTTCCGTTGTCGCATCTTTCTAAATATGTAAGGCAAAAATTGTTAAAACTCTCTATATAAAGAACCAAATATATTAATTCTAGATATGTCAAAAAAGAATGTTAGTAACACTCTATATAAAGAAATGAATATTATTTCTATATGTGTAAAGAAAAGAATGTTATAACTCTCTATATAAAGAAACGAAATTATTTTTAAATAGGTAAAGAAACGAATGTTATAATACTTCACTTTATATCTGGAAATAATATACAATAATAATTCTTTACTTTACATATCTAGTAAGAATATACTATAATAATTCTTTACTTTACATATCTAGAAATAGTATTCATTTTTTTTCTTCTCTATATAAATAAACGAATAGTAATTCTAGGAACAAGCGCATACTACTTTTGCACTAATAGAAAATCTATGAGAAAATAAAGAGAATTTCTCATAAATCAAGTACAGGAAAATAATTGCAACCAAATGAAGTTTTTGTATTTTTGTTCACATAAATAACAGCTACATTTGAACTATATAAACAATTTTTATTTTAAAGGTGAAAGTATGAAATCACAGAAAATCTTATTCCTCCTCACAATTCGAGCAATTTATAAATTTTAAAAGATCACCTGAGCAATTTTCCATTGTCACAGCCTTCAGCATCCAAGTGCTCTGAAAGAAATATTTTCCAGTTTTTTTCCTGAAATTCTTTTTTTCATTCTCTCCTGCCGGTATTAATTCAGCGGGGACACAAATATGCGCGAAGGTGCCACCGATTTTATATTTGATAAGCCCGGGGCACTAACAACTTTTCGCTCTTTTATGTGCCTTTTCTGCTCCGCTTTTTCTCCGGAGCACTTTTCCATTTTTCCGGTAACATCCACATTCCTCTTTATTAACTCCTCTCGATGGAAAATGGGACAAACAGAACTGGAGGTACCGGAAATGAGTCGCTAAGTGAGATAAGTCATCGGAGAGCGGGAGACGATGACTTTTTATTTTTGCATCGATTTCAAAGTACCTTCTTGCGAAGCTTCAAGACTGAATATATTTTGATATAAAGTTCCAGATTTGAGTTTTTTTCTTTTGCATACAAATTTATATGTTTATAAATGTGAAATACTTATAAAATATTAAAAACAAAATATTTTGGGACACGTCTATCGAATGTGATGTATATATTTTTTCATTAATAACTCTAAGGCATTTTTATAACGAGTAATTTGGATAACTTTCTTCCTATGACTAAATTAAGCAAATGTTGCTGTCTTCAAATAGTGGGCATTTTTATCTGAAGAAGCATATTACTAAGATGGCAGAAACATAGCAGATTCATCTTTACTCATGGTACATCAAAACAATTTGTCACACTGCTACCACATTTTCCTGCCATAAATATGAACGAATTGCATAGTTTGGTTTGGGTTTCGCTGTACTATAACTTTTTACACACTTTGGGCTAAATAGACCAGGACCTAATGTTGATTCCAGTTTAATGTGGATTACGACCACTAATAAATATCCATGCCACCTGCAGGATTCGAACCTGAAGCGTATGGTACCAAAGGCCCGTGCGCCTGCCTATTGGCCATCAGACCGCTTAACGAACGAACTACATGAGTAGTATCTGAGGATTTTAACACAATTCTCATCTCCATGTACCTTAGAAAAAGTTTTACCGACCTACTGATTTATCGTAGCTATCTCCTCCGTACCAGAACTTTCTACTCGGCTCACTTGTCGAGTTTAGTGCACGGTTTCTAGCGTTCGGATCACTAATCAGTTATCCAATTGGCGGCTTCAACCTAAGACAAGGATCTGACCAATTTAAGATCAAAGAGCCAATGACATTAAATATCATAGATACACTTTCCTACCAAAATCCGGGTTGAAAGATTTTATACTAATACTTATGCTATGATGCACAGGTAACACAGTTAGTTAATTATAATTCACACAAGAAAACTTAGAAAATTTCGACTACCGGATTAAAAATGAATATATATTAATAAAATACCCAAAATTTGTAAAAAAGTAACGATTAACGTCTTTGCATATGTGACAGAAAAGGTATTTGCAGTATGGTGAAGTTACAAATGAATCATATTCAGATATGAGTACTCAACATCGTTTTTCTGATATTACATCAACGAGACTTTGGCCGAATAGAAGATGGGTAACCTTGATGTCGCATGATCGTTAAATGTGAGTCCTTCTGTAATTTATTGACTTTGCAATGAATTCCTAAAGACCGAATCAGCTTCTAGATGATAAAGAGGAGTAAATAGTAGAGTTATAATTGCACCAGATAACCATTGCACACAAATACCAAAGATCTTCTTTTCTATCAACCGCTGAAAGGCAGGTTTCCAATTCAACTGTCTTCAGAAGGCTTGATGAAGGAGGAATTTATATAAGACGGTCAACTTTGTATACACCTCTCAGAGTACACCATCGAAATAAAAGCTGTAACTGATAACGCATATTTGTCTATTGGCGTGTAAGTCAGTCAATGGTGTTATGCGGGGATTGATGAGCCTAGTTTACTTGCAAGAGACTCAAGAGGATTAATGGTCTAGTGGAAGCCGGAAACGTTTTATTTGGACTCATATTGATGAAAGACCCATCATTTGTGGAACTCGTGAATATGTAAGAACTGTTAAGTCTTCAAATGGCTACATTCACATTCATATCACGCGAAGCGGCAGCCAATTGCTCAATTATGACAATAGCACATTTTTGAACCAGCCTTTCGTTCTTAAACAGGTACTGTTGGTGACTCTTCTATTCTGCAATATAATAATTGAAGAAATACAGAATATATAGCACATAATATATTTGGGAAAAATAAATTTTGTGACTTAACTATTAAGGGTTGTTCAGCACGTTTACTGGACTTAAACATGATTGATTATGTCTGAGATGTTCTAAGTAGAAATTTGCTGCACTTAACCCATCCCTCCAACCAATCATAGTCTCGCAAATGCCTTGTTACAGCGATGGCATTTGCTGCCAACTGAGCTAATTAGCACACATTGCACATTAAATCTAATTGCAGATTGTACTCGGATACTATGTTTTTCGAAGCAATTCACTTTTTTTTATTTTCAAAATAAAAAATAAACGGGTTTTCCTCATGCTCCTAATGTGCGAGGCACAAATATAATTTTTAAATTTCACTAAATACCAATGAATAGTAACTTTACAATCATATATTATTTTTATTTTCTTTAGTTTTTAGAAATGCCATTATACTAAAAAACCTCATTTTTAATTTTTAGCACGGGATGAAATGTGACAAAACATAGGACATTTAGTAAAAAGTACTTTTTAAAATTTAAGAATTTAAAAAAAAAATTATAATATCTTATATTCTAAAGTTATTATTTATACATACTTATTTTTTTAAAAACATACTTCGGAAAAATTTGGTTGAGATTATAAATGATTTTTCTATTTATCTTAAAATATTGTTTGTCGCTAGCATGCCTTTTGAATGTAGGATATATAATTTTTCCTTTTGAACATCGAATCTGCTACAAATCGACATTCTAAAGGTGCATGACTTAAAATAAAGTGGCCAGCATTCAAAATAACAAATTTCAAGACATCAGGAGGAAAACGATGAAAGATTTAACTTATCTGGATAGGCTCGTACTATTATTACTCTATGATTGGCTTTTCTTTCAATTCTTTGAAAAGGTAAAAGAAATCATAAGCTCAACAGTCAACATAAAGAAGAAGCAAACGAAGTAACAAGAACGAAGTAGACACTAATATGGAAAAGTAAAAGTCAAATGAACTAAGTCATTCTATTAATGAAATTTATATTTAAGTTTAAAGCTTTTTAAAGATTTTTTTTCTTTGTTCTGCGAAAAATACTTCTTACGATTCTACAGAATTAAGTTCCTGTTTCAAGTTATCAATGGAAACTCTAGTTGGCGGTGTTTAAAATGAGAAAGAAAAATTGTTTGTTTATCTTTAAGAATCAAATGCTGATAAAAAAAAAAAAAAGATTAAGGAAATGAAATTGTTTTCTGGAAATGAATCTTCAGTAATTTAAGTTGATTTCTAGAAATGGAGCTTTGCTGATGTCATTTTTAGGAGACAAAATTTAATTATAATCAATAATTTCAAATTGTTATTAAAATTCTATAGAATTGTATGTATTTTTTAAAAGATACTTTCCAAATAAAATGATATTTATAAGGCATAGTTTTTATGCAAAAAAATTTTAAAGTAATTATAATTTTTATATAACATAATTTGTAAAGAAATACTTGGAATATTTATTTTAATCACTTTCATTTCTACCATATTGTTTTTTATATGCAATATTCGTCACACTACAAATATTTCTTTTATATGGATGTTTTAGAGAATGAGGGATTCGATGAAATACGTTTAAGTATACATGCATCGGAACTTTAAACATTAAATCTGCAAAATGTACCTATTGTGGCTTGCAATTATTAAACGTACTGGTTTATATGGATGAAATAAACATGATTAATTACAAAATTTGCGAAATATATCACAGTTTAACGTAACCTCGACTTAATTAGTAATTAAGGAAATGTATAATATTTTAAAATTTATGTATTAATTTTTGATCACAGTAAAGATAACTTCAAAACAGGTATGTATTTAATACAATTTAGTAAATATTTTGTTAAATCTATTTCTTTAAATAAGGAATAAGTAAATGGTATAGCACAGAGCAATATTGTTAGAGTTACATAAATCGTCAGTAATAAACAAGTATGTTACTGATTTCAAATTCAATGATTAATAATTTAACAATTTCTACAGCTCATAATATAAAATGCTGTTCTTATTTAGGAAGTAAAAAAAAAGTCATCAATAATTTTCTCTTTTAGATTTAACTGTTTATATTTTAAGTAAATATATTTATTTGCAGATTTAGCTTTACATTATAAATCACATCAATGGTTTCCATTCAAAATTCTGCTTACAATGAGTTAGTTAACCAATAACACTATTTAGTATGAGTGATCTTGTTTTTAAATATAACGTTAAAACATTGAATTACAGTAACGATATTGCTAAATTTACCCTCATTTTGTTTCTTTTTTCTCCGTATGCAAGAGTTTACTCAACTCAAGACACTTACAAAATAATACATCTGTAAAGGAGCTATTTTTTAATACTGTACATTAATTAAAATATGAATTAAGGAACTTTCCAATAATTAACGTTTTCTTTTAGCAAAATTATTAATTCGATGTACATTCAATACAATATATGTTGTAAGATTATGGTAAATTATATATTATTCCAGGGAACCCATTATGTTATTTCGGAATGTAAGGTGTTATTTTTGAATGCCAGGTACATTGATCTAAACATTTACCATTAAATCGGCAGATGTACTGTTATCCATGACAGTTCTGCTGTACCATATTAACAAAGACATTTGTCATTAAGGCAAGTTTTGTATACATAAGTACAATGGAGTCTTGAGGGACGCTTACTTCAACCGTCGGAGCTTGTTTATTTTTACCTAATATTGTTGAGGTAGTTGTTTCTTATCCCACTCTGTAGATATCTAGACTAAGCCCACGAACCCGTAGGGACTCATGGTTGAAGGAAAAGGGGCACTTTTTGTTGTGATGGAGCACCCGCAAGTAGAAGTCTGACTTGGCTCCGTGATGCTGACTTTTTTTCGGAGTACAGTGGACAGCCCTCTGCCCAACAGTCATATGAGTCTGTACACCTAAGCTTAAATTAGATTCCGAACCACTACAAACATCCATGGCACCGCCGCACTAGAACCCGAAACATGTGTCATCGAGAGCCAAAGTGCTAGTCACTCGGACATTCAGGTCCTCAAAGCCCTTTATCCATTCAGACCCCAACAACAAAAACAACTTAATATGGATGTATGAATCCATGTGGCGAAATATTCTGATACAGACTTTGATACAGTGTGCGAGTAGCAACATCACTGTCAATGAAGCTACATGGCAAAGATGCATTTTATTTTATAATTATAATATTATATAAAACAAGCAATCTATCGAATATAGTTAATGTGTCCTCAATTTTATTTTAATCTTCGATATAGAATGCCTACATTTATTAGATAGGAAATTTTAATACTTTAATTAATGTTTAATCCCAGTGAAATCTATTAAAAAAAATTGAAGTTTTCATTGTTGGCAGCAAATGTTTTAGAGAATATATCAAGAATTGTAAACAAAATATTCAATGTAAAAGAAATCGAATGTTCTTTTTTTATCTTAAAACTCATTCAGTAATTGAAAAAGCATTTGATAAACAACGTTGGTTTAAGATATTTATTAGAAAGAAACGTCATGCTATATATTTATTACATAAATGTCTAAAACACTTCAAATACGATATAAGAATTTCTTGTAATTTTAATAATTATTTCACATTTTAAATTAATTATACACTACGCATTTAATCTATAAATTTCACATAATTCAAGAGAATATTTTATTAATGGTGCTATTTTCTAATATAAATTATTGAAAGCAAAGTAATATTTTTGTAAGCACGATAAACTTTTGGATCACATTTATTTATTTTTATTAATTAACTGTTTTCAGGTATAAGTATTTAAAAAACTATGTTAGGAAAATAATTATAATAATAAAAGAAACGTAACAATTTAATCAGAAAAATAATCGCAATTTGTTTTAGTTTATTTTATTCATAAATATTAAGCTTTTTTTTTTGATTAAAATTCATTAGAAAGTTTGACTTCTCAAAACTATTTACTTATTTACTTAGAGGCCAAAATTAATATTTTCCATACAATATTCCAATACTCACAAAAAATATGATAATAAAACTTACTCCTATGAAAGATAAACATACTTTTTTACAATATATTTCCGAGAATAAATATTTAAATTAAGAAAGGACAATGATATAACACATTTTGACGTAATAATTGTAAGTCTTTTATCCAGAAAAGTAAATTTTTTTAAAGTAAAACTTTCATTGAAAAGTAAATTGTAGAAAAGTTTTTATTGAAAGTTGTTTTTTATGTAGTAGTATTTCTTTTTGCTCAATTGTAATTTTATATGAATAAATTTTCTATGCATTTTAATACAAAAACCATCAATAGAGTCTAAAAAAAGTCAGGAACTTAACTCAATTCATAAATTATTCAATTTCAGTCCACGCTATACTGTCATTAAACTGAAAATAAAGTTCTTTTTTTTATCCCATAAAGTACCTTTTTTTCCTTACTTCTGTAGAATAAAATTTCTTTCATCCAGTTCTGCAAAGATTCTTAGAAGGTAATGCATTGTAGTAATTTTAAAAATATCTAAAAAAATTATATATATTTATGGTAAGCTATGTTATTGCACTTTTTATTACTAGTAAAAACATGTAAATAAAATGTATTACGTTGATATAAAAAATATACTTCCCAAAGTTTTGTAAGAATTTTTCTTATTTGCAAAAACTAAACTTCAGAAATACAGCCGTGTAAAAAAGTTAACGTCACAAAAATATATGGCATGATATTAGAAATATATGAAATGCATATTTTTTGAAATGTAAGGATATGCCATGTTTTAAAAGAATCACTACTAAAATACATTTAAATTTATTGAAATTATGTAACTTTCTATGGCATTTCAGAGAAATAACCATATAGTTGAAGTTGGGGAAAAAGTATGGATTATTGTTCAGCATGTTTTATTGATTTTTCAGTATGTTATTTTGTTTAATATGATTTATTCTTCAGTAAATAATGTGGGGATCTCTTTTCTCTATTACTTGTATTAACTGTCGGTTGATAGAACCCTGCCAAGATATGTAGGTCACAATTGTTACTGCAATTTTTAATTGAGGTTTTAGATCAGACTTGCTGCTGTACTATCGCCATTCCCATTCTTGTAAACAACTCTAGCCAGAATGCCCTAAAAATTTTCCAATGGATTCAGGTTGGAACACCGAGATGGCCGTTGAAGAGGTTTCACCACTTTCCCATTCAACCAGGATTTTGTAGAGCACGAAATATGTACAAATGTATTTTGTTGTTGAAATGTCCAATCTCCTGATGTAATCAGAGGTGAAACAGGCATCAAGCTATATGGGAACATGTTCTGATATAACACGGGATTTATTTTATTTTAGACAAAAAAAAATTCAGTTTCACCACCAGCTGCAAATGCAGTCCAAACCATGAAACGCCTAACTGGCGTTTGTAATATTGATGGTGTTCTTTATGCAGATCATACGAGTAAAACTAAAATCCGTCTGGCCCATCTAAATTAAACTTTTTTTTTTATCCGAAACATCACATCGTTCAAGGTGGTGCCAGCCATTAAATGTGTCCGAAAATAAAGTGCAAATTCTTCTTTCAACTTCTTGTACACAGCATTAAGATTTCTATGCAGTGCATTTAATATTATTTGGCTGATGCAGGACAACTGTATTTCATTTTTAATTTGCTAAAATAATAATTTTTGTTTGCTGACAAGGCTCTTTATCTAATAGATCGTGTCAATGTTATTTCTTGTAAGTGTCATGAATAATTCATTCCTGGAAGATTGTACAGGAAATACTAAAAGGAAACTGGTCAATGAACGCATTGCATTTTCTTATATTAATTCAATATTTGATTTATTGCATGTTTATTCCCTGTACTATTTTTGATAAAAAGTTGTATAAAGTTGTGTTTTTTTAATAAAATAATTAGCATAATTCATTCCATATCTAAAAGCAGTTGAAGATAGATTCTTACGGTTATTTAGATCAACGGCCAGTTTCGGCCAAGCTAAACTTAACAAATGGTAATATTTCTTGAAGCTTAAATTCAATAAAAATATGATATGCCGAAATCAATTAAAATTGTTTTTACTATATATATATTAAAAAAAAAGAGAAAACTCGAAGAAAGTTATATTAAAATCTTAGTTATTTGTATCAGTAGACCACACAATTAGTAATCTTTTCAGAAGTCGATAAACATTTGATTGTCTGTTCTTCTAGTATTTCTAAAATCGAGTCATATGTAGTTAAAAATGAATTATGGCCTCCACCAGGTAACAAGGTTTTTGAGAGAAGAGGATACAAAAAGATGGAAAATGAGTTTTAATTTAATACCGTGCCCCCACCATGGAACTTAACAAGGAAATCAGATACCTATAATTGGACAGGAAAAGTCTTTTATGGTCAGGATCACCACTTTAACCCGCCAACAGATGACAGTATGAGACAAATGAGCCATACTTACTCTGGGTGTCTACATCTGACAGCGGGAAACAAGTCATGTTATCTCTTGCAGTGAGTGACAGCTGGTCGAAAAAGAAATCGGCAAGAAATACCTTTGATGTACAAAAAACCTAATTCTGGTTGGACTGGAGTGAGATAGTTCACACCAACTGTTCTCTTCACATTTAGACAAACCGTTTTATAATTGATTCTTGAGAACGACCGGCTTGTCTTATACTTTCGTCTAGAAACATCTTCATATGGCCTTCAAAATTAGTGAGATGCCCAAGGAACCTATCACTACATTGCTAAACAATTTCAACTGCAAATTTGATTTAATAAGGAATCGGTCTGGAAAATTTTGTTTATTAGTTTGTGTATTTTTTTTTTGACAGTTTCTACATTTGCAGTTTGATTTTTGTGTGTTATTGTCTACAAATATTTAATAATTGGCTTTTCTATTTGTTTTCATCATAAGAATAGTCAGTAGCTTTTATAAAAGGAAAAAAAAAAATAAACCATTTAATTTTAATTTTAATAAATATTGGGGATGAAGTGTTGCTGTTTGTGAATCCAAATTAAAACTTTAAAATCAATTTATACACAAGATTTTCTAAATTTAAAGACTGTAAAAAAATTTTAAATTATGTATTTAGTCAACTGGTATTTCAAGAAGTATTGAATTGGATTTTATTAATAATATTATTAACTTGTGCTCACATTTCACTGTAACATGAAAAATATTTGATTTTGTGAAAAGAAGTCTTCATTTTTTGAAAAGTGTAAAAATGCAATTATAATGCAATTGAAAATTGAAATTATTTTTTTAATATTAACGTTAAGAATTTCTAAAATGTATTATGAAAATTGAAATTTTGAAATCCGAGACATTTTATTTTTTTAAATTTTTGTGATTTGAATATTTCAGGAGTTGAAGTGTTGAAGAAATATTCGATACTTTGTCGATAAACAGTCCAGAAATGTCTAAAGAGTTTTAAAGAATTTTTTTTTATATAGTAAATGAAATTATAACAACAGCATTCTTATATACGTACATCAGTATTCATTTCCATTTAGAAGTTGATTTCAACTATTTCTTACTTGATTTTTTCATGCAGCATAAGCACATCTGAAACGCCATAATACAAATATTTCTGATTTTAATCATCTGAAGTTTGATTTCAATGTTTACATTAAATATATAAAGCGAAATGGAGCATGGAAATTATAGAAAATTCATAAATTATTTTTATTTTTTCAGAAAATTGCATCGACAAAATTTAAACCTACACAAATGCATAATTAATTAAGATATCAATTTTAAAAAGTTTTATTACCTGCATAATTTTATTACTACAAGAAAAACACAAACATAAAAAAAATTAGAATGTTTGGAATTGTCATGTTTTACAGCAATAACCCTATTTTAAAATTTTTATCCAAATTTTAAAATATAGAATTTTAAATAAAAATTGTAGTTGACATTTCAATGTGAAATACAAAGTTTTCTATATATTTAATTGAAGCATTTATAAAAAGGCAAATTTTTGTAACAATCCAGGGCATTTTACGCTAAAAAGCTTTTGGTATAAGGTACAACTCTAGAAAACAATGTCGAACAGATTTTCAAATCCTTTGCCAAAATAGAGCTGAAAGAAAAATATTGATATATTTTGAACTTGATAATTAAGTAGTATTTTGATATATTTTCATAATTTGTGAAAATGCTATTCCAATTTAATTGATTCTATTCCTACCCTTATTCCTATTTAGTTTATTTTCTATCATATTTAATTCCTAATACTCATATTTAATTTATTTCCCATCATGTTTAATTCCTAATACTCCTATTTAATTTTTATCCTGTTGAAAATGATAATTCCTATTTAAAATGATATTTCGATAATTCCCATGTTAATTTTAGATTTATCTCAAAATGAACCCTTATGGATTTTCTAAACCATCATAAAATAAAAAATTCGTATCCAGACGCTTAAAAATTTGATATAATATTTCTGATAAGTTTACACAAGAAAAAGGCTTAGCAAATGCTCCTAGCTACAGATTTTTTTTTTATTTTGATTATTAAACATTGAAATTCATGTATTAATAGAATATTCTGTCTACAGTAAAACTAATATCAAAACATGTATAATTGAATCAATTTATGAGAAGTCTTTTTCCTATAGAGTGTTAGTTTAAATTTAGAAATTAAATTGCGTATTAATTTGATTTTCATTAATCAAGTTTTAAGACAATTTCAATTTTTACCCATTTTAATAAAATTTTTAACGTACAAAATTAAAACCAATTAAAATTTTGGTAAAAATTAAAACCCTTTTAAAATTTTAAGCAATTAAAAAAATATTTTTTTAAATTTTTTATATGTATTCAGTCAAAAAAAGTAAAAAATGTGCTAGAAGAATATTATCCTAATTGTTCCAAAGTATCACCTCCAATGGTATTCGTATAAGGAACACTTTTTAAAGAAAAGAAATTGTTTTCTTAATGCATCAAAACATATTTGAAGAAATAAAAGGATGCAACAAAAGAACATTGTTTTGCAAATCAATACTTAAAAGAGCAAAAATAATGATCAGATATAAAAACATATTTTTATAAATAAACAGAAAACGTTTTTAAAAACCAACAGCAAAACGAATGAAGATAATGAATCATAACAAGCTATTACGAAAATGATGTGAGGTCTGTATTCTCAGAGATCAAAAAGAAAGCAAGGACAGGGCGAAAGAATGAAGGCAAATATCACAGGTTCACCCTAGGGACATGACACCCGTAAAAGAGATGTGCCTCAAAGGGAAACAGTTGAAGTAAATTTGAACAAATAAACATTGCTAAGAAGAACTTTTAGAAGTAAGAAAGAAGGTTCAAATTCACATGAAACATATTAAATCCAAAATTCAAAAAATTCTGCCAGATCGTACTTTCTCTCTTTAAGTATGACTTCATATAATTTTTTATTTGCATCCATGTGATCGTTAACACATAACATGCAGCAATTTCACTAGAATAATTTGTATTGATATTTAATTGCAACGAATAATTGTTGAAATATTCAACTATGAAATCTTGCGGGAACGAAAGTTGTATAAAAATCTATGGTAGACATTTATTTAAATGCCTACTTTTAATTCCCTTTAGAAGAAAATAAGTTGACGAAAACTCATAGCTAGCCAATATAAATTATATGGAATGTACGCATAGTTGAACAAAAAAGAAATATAAAGAATATATATCGTGTTTAAATAGTATACTATAAAAAATTATGTTAATTATCGAATATAAAAACATTTATTATAAAAATGCCATCTCACGATTTTGCAAACTTTTCTCTATCTCTCTTTAAATATTTCTTCCCATCAACTTTTTACTAATAATTATTTTATGTGATCATTAATATATAAAATGTAACATTGACACTAAAATTGTTTTATACTGATATTTAATTGCAACTAATAAATGACAAAATAAGATTCAACTATGAATTATTGCTTTAATGAAAGTTATGAATAGATCTGTGGTAAACATTCATTTAAATATTCAGTAAGCTTTTAATTTCCTTGAAAAAAATTGAAGAAACATCATAGCTAGACTACACAAATTATATATAATCTACGCATATTTGAAAAATATTAACTTTAAAAACAATATAATGTGCCTAAATGATGTACAATAAAATAATAGAAAGTACAGGAAAAAAAAACTGTTATGTTAATTATCGGGTGTTTTACACTATTTTCAATTTATTTCAAAAAAAATCGTGTAATTTATTTCTAAATATATTTCATTATTCTCCTGAATATTCATGTGGGGAATTCTGTCTTAGATTCTATTTCATTTTATAGAAGACCACGGTAAGATTGAATAGTAAAAAAATCGTAAAACCGTTTATCGGAGATTAATCTCAATTGCTATTTTGTGAGTATGACCGATAGGAATCTTTTTCATAATAGTGAAAGAAATTTATATCCTTCGAAAATTGCAGTAACTATTTTAGTAGGGTTTAACTTTTAAAGTGATGAGTATTTCTTAATATAACACTTTCTTTTCTTTGAGATGTGCTGCGGTTTTTCAGACATAAATTACCTTAACCCTTTATCAAGCGAAAGGTGGAGATTTTTATTACTATTCAATTATTTATTCCAAAATGTGGCTACTTTAGGGATCGAATAAGAATGCAAACAAATAAAATATTTAAAAAAAACAAAGAAGATATTGTTTCTACTACCAGTTAGAAAAAAAAAAAAAAACATGGTCCAAATTCACATGAAGCATAAGAAATTCAAAATTAAAAAAATTCGGTCATGTCATTGTTGAAAAATCTTTTACTCTCTCTATAAATATGTCTTCACACAAACTTTTTATTTGTTTTCATGTGATTGTTAATACAGGAAATTTTATAATTAATACAAAGAAAAATTGTTGAAATCTTCAATTATGAATTCTTGTTTGAATAATAATTATATATCAATCTCTGGTAGATATTCATTTAAATGTCTGCTTTTAATTCCCTTAAGAAGAAAATAATTTGAAGAACTATCATGACGAACCAACACAAATTATATGTAACGTAAGCAGAGTAGAAAAAAGGAAATGAAACGGAAAATATATTATACCAAAATAGTGTGATATAAAAAAAATAGGAAGTATAGAAAAAAAATTAAGTTAATTATCAAATATAAAATTTTTATTATAATTCAAAAATATCTTGTGTAATTTATTCCTAAAATATTTCATTATTCACCAGAATATGCATGTGGGGAATTCTGTCTTAGATTCTATTTCATTTTATAGAAGACCACGGTAAGATTGAATAGTAAAAAAATCGTAAAACCGTTTATCGGAGATTAATCTCAATTGCTATTTTGTGAGTATGACCGATAGGAATCTTTTTCATAATAGTGAAAGAAATTTATATCCTTCGAAAATTGCAGTAACTATTTTAGTAGGGTTTAACTTTTAAAGTGATGAGTATTTCTTAATATAACACTTTCTTTTCTTTGAGATGTGCTGCGGTTTTTCAGACATAAATTACCTTAACCCTTTATCAAGCGAAAGGTGGAGTTTTTTATTACTATTCAATTATTTATTCCAAAATGTGGCTACTTTATGGATCGAATAAGAATGCAAACAAATAAAACATTTAAAAAAAAACAAAGAAGATATTGTTTCTACTACTAGTTGGAAAAAAAAAGATGGTCCAAATTCACATGAAGCATAAGAAATCCAAAATTAAAAAAATTCGGTCATGTCATTGTTGAAAAATCTTTTACTCTCTCTATAAATATGTCTTCATACAAACTTTTTATTTGTTTTCATGTGATTGTTAATACAGGAAATTTTATAATTAATACAAAGAAAAATTGTTGAAATCTTCAATTATGAATTATTGTTTGAATAATAATTATATGTCAATCTCTGGTAGATATTCATTTAAATATCTGCTTTTAATTCCCTTAAGTAGAAAATAATTTGAAGAAATATCATGACGAGCCAACACAAATTATATGTAACGTACGCAGAGTAGAAAAAAGGAAATGAAACGGAAAATATATTATACCAAAATAGTGTGATATAAAAAAATAGGAAGCATAGAAAAAAAATTAAGTTAATTATCAAATATAAAATTTGTATTATATTTCAAAAATATCTTGTGTAATTTATTCCTAAAATATTTCATTATTCACCAGAATATGCATGTGGTGAATTCTGTATTAGATTCTATTTCATTTTATGGAAGACCACGGTAAGATTGAATAGTAAAAAAATCGTAAAACCGTTTGTAGGAGATTAATCGCAACTGTTATTTTGTGGGTATGACCGATAGGAATCTTTTTCATAATAGTGAAAGAAGTTTATATACTTCGAAAATTGCAGTATCTATTTTAGTAGGGTTTAACATTTAAAGTGATGAGTATTTCTTAATATAACACTTCTTTTCTGTGAGCTGTGCTGCAATTTTTCAGACATAAATGACCTTAACCCTTTTTCATGGAAAAGGTGGAGTTTTTTATTACTATTCATTTATTTAACCCAAAATGTGGCAAATTTTTGTATGGAATAAGAATGAAAATAAATAAAGTAATAAAAAAATCAAGATATGGTTTCTGCTACTACTTTCTTACTATAACACTTGTAAAGAAAGTGTTTTGAGATGTGCTGTGGTTTTTCACACATTTTCACACATAAATTACGTTAATGCGTTTTCTTTGAAAAAGTAGATTTTTTATTACTACTCATTTATTTAACCCGAAAGTCGGCAAATTTTGTAACGATTAATAATAGAAATAAACAAAATAATAAAAAAAATAAAACAATACATTATTTCTACTACTATACTTTCTTAATATAACACTTTTTTTTTCTTCGACATGTGCTGCGATTTATCAGAGATAAATTATATTATCTTTTTCATGGAAAAAAGTGGAGCTTTTATTACTTGCTATTCATTTATTTAACCCAAAATGTGACAAAATTTATGAATCAAGTAAGAATGCAAATAAATAAAATATTAAAAAAACAAGATATTGTTTCTATTACTTTCTTAATATAACACTGTCTTTCCTTTGAGATGTGCTGTGGGTTTTCAGATATAAATTAACTTAAACCTTTTTCATGGAAAAGGTGGAGTTTTTTATTACTATCCATTTACTTAACTCAAAATGTGGCAAATTGTTGTATCGAATAAGAATATACAAGCTAAATATTGAAAAAAAACAAGATAATGATTCTACAACTACTTTCTTAATATAACACTTTCTTTTCTTTGAGATGTCGTATGCTTTCTCAAACATAAATTACCTTAACTTTCTTTCTCAGAAAAGGTGCAGTTTTTATTACTATTAATTTATTTACTATAAACTGTGGCAAACACATGTATCAAATCAGAATACAAACAAACAAAATATTAAAAAAAAAACAAAAAAACAAGATATTATTTATATATTACTTTTTTAAACTATACTAATTTTTTAATATATTCTTCCCTTTATTTTCTTTGAGCTGTGCTGCGGTTTCCAGACATAAATTAAGTTAATACGTTTTTTTTTGAAAAAGTGGAGTTTTTAGTACTACTTATTTATTTAACTCAAAATTCGGCAAATTTGTGTATTGATTAATAATAGAAACAAACAGAATAGTAAAAATAAAATATTGTTTCTACTACTACTTTCGTAATATAACACTTTCTTTTCTTTGAACAGTGCTGCGATTTTTCAGACATAAATTACGTTAACACTTTTTCATGGAAAATGTGGAGTTTTTTATTACTATACATTTATTTAACCCAAAATGTGGCAAATTTATGTATCGAATACAAATGCAAATAAACAAAATATTAAAAAAAAACTAACAAGATATTGTTTCTACAAATATTCTTTTCCAATCTTTAAGTGCAATTATGGAATGGGAAAACTGGGCAAAGATATGAACATTCGGCAAAACCTTCATCATCAATATAAATCATGCATATTTAAACGAAATCGCAAAATGCATACTGTTTCACCTCATCCAAATTTTTCAATTCTTTCATTTAAAATAAAGAGGAAAGTAAAAAAACTAAACAAAATAAAGTAAACCGCAACTATTCCACGAATTCTCTTTTCCTTTTATCACATTTCACTTCCTTTATAAGCAAAATTCCCTGCTTTCTGGAATTCCATCTGCATAATTGCTGTGTCACCAAGTTGCGTTCCGCCCCCATCTTTCACCCCCCTCCCTCCATCCTTCATGTCTCCCTTCGAATATTAAATAAGCTCGCCGCCGTCAGGGGGCGCTTCGAGAAATATTACTTTATGGCAAGATGATTGCTATGAGCCTTATCGAATGCGCCAACTGACTTGATTAGGGGGAAGGAGAGTAAACAGACGTAGGTTTTTGAAGGTAGGGAGAGAATATCGCCTTTCCAATAGCAGGCCTCATTGAAAGGAAGGGAATTGAAAATTTGGGATGAAATACTCTGTTTACAGTATTTTCTCGAGGGTGGAGTTTTTTTTAATGTTTTTCCCCACGTAGAATTTTAATAAAGAAAAAATGGAGCTTATGTAAACTGGGATAGCTAGTAGTTGAGGGTGGTCTGTGTAAAGATCGTGTTGAAAAACCGTGAGTAGGCATAATGAATAGACTTGTATGATATAGTTTAAAATTTCTTATAATTAGACTGCGCTAAAATATGTTTTGAGAGGAGTTGTTTGAGTAAATTAAATGTTAATTAGGTTTTTTGTGTTTAAAATAAAATATTGGAAAATTTGAATTAAAAAATGATTAATGAGAAGCATTGATTTTTTGAAAAAAAAATAAAGCTTACTCACATTTCTGTATATCGTTTAATATAGTGAAAATGTATTTTTGAGAATTGATAGATATTTCAAACAATAAAAAAAAATATTGTTCCTCAGTTAAAAAAGCGTTATTCTTAAGCCATTGTCGTTTTAAAAAACTAATAATGATACATAAATGAATGTTACAAAGGGAGTGCATATTTTTTTTATTTTTATTGAATATTTTCCATAGATATACACCAATCTCATTATTTAAAAGAAATGCCATAAAATATTGCATTTTTCAGAAACATTAGAAATTTATGCGATGAGATTTTTTTTTCTGTGCATAAGAGAAATTGTATCATTGTGTGAGAAATTGTGCTTATTTAAAATAAAGCTTTTTAAAATCTGTTTTGTGATTGTTTTTCATTTTAACAGAAATTTATTCCCATTTCTACATCAGCAGAAGTCCATGTTGTTATTATGATAGAAATATTTTGAGATTATTATTATTTTTTATTATATTAAAATCTCATCGGTGTATGTATACAATAATTTATTTCTTATTTTTCCGAATTTCACATTTTTACCTACATGTGATAAGTAAGTAAAAAATATTAAAAATTATTATTTTAAAGCTAAATCTACACTTGAATGCAAGAACTTTCTTGACGAGCCCTTCAGTATGAACCCAAAAACAAAAAATTTTATCTTCTCTTACCATTTACCTTTGTTGCTTGATCAAATTCGACTCTATCTGCAGCAAAAATATTTTTCTCCGATTCCTGGCAAAGTCTTTTTCTACTTTATTTTACCATCAATACTGAAATAAACAGATATAGAAAGCATTAGCGAACGTCGCTCCTAATTCAAGCATTCAATTGAGGGCTGTACTTAAAAGGGCATTGTTACAACGTTCCTCGCATCATTAGTCAAACTTACAGATTTTCTTAATTCTTTCCAAAGCGACATTAAAATACTTATATTTACTTCTCAAAATCTTCCATGATAGGCCTCATTCTTTATTGTTTTGGTTATAATGTAACAAGTCTTACATGCAACATGAAATATAATACCATTGCTATGTATCAGTGAAAAATAATAACAAAATGCCCGACGTGGCTGAAAAAAAAAAAATAAAATAAATTATTTGTTACTTTTATCATATATTCTTGCTGAACTTACAGTTCCAGAAAACAAAATGAATTATTTTATAAAGTTATAAAATCAGCATTTACATAATTTCTATTAAATAATTAAAAATATATTACAACGATTTGCAGATGTAAAATTCAACTTTAAAATAACAGCACACATTATTTCTACAAATCTTATATTTAAAACCTTGAAAAATAATTATTTAATATGCATAAAATAATTATTTATTTAAAAATATTTAATTATTTATTTATAACAATATTTATTTATAAATTATTTTAAATCCTGAAAATTTAAAAAAAGAGGGAATGTGATCATTTTTACACTATCAACATATAAACTTCATGTATGGTGTTTGTAAGGTATACACTTCCTTTATTGAAACATTTCTTCAGTATAATCATGTATATTAAAACACAATGCTATACGAGTAGATGGAAGAAATATTACGGTGAAGTAGCTTGTATAAATTTTTTTATGAAGTTAATTGATTTTTTTTTTATTATTAAATTATTAAGAATATTCTTTGCTCCATTACATACTTTTTAAACTTTCTCCATGAATATATGTTACAAAAATTGAGAGATTTAACAAAGTTATATACATCTTTTGTATGAATGATGAGCAAGATGATGCATCGTGTTATTTATTATGTAAAGCTTATTATTGTATAATGGAATAGCTGGTAGCTGCATTAGTAATTGATTGTTTACATCTTTTGTATGAATGATGAGCAAGATGATGCATCGTGTTATTTATTATGTAAAGCTTATTATTGTATAATGGAATTGCTGGTAGCTGCATTAGTAATTGATTGTTTACATCTTTTGAATGACTGATCAGCAAGATGATGCATCGTGTTATTTATTATGTAAAGCTTATTATTGTATAATGGAATAGCTGGTAGCTGCATTAGTGATTGATTGTTTACATCTTTTGTATGAATGATGAGCAAAATGATGCATCGTGTTATTTATTGTGTAAAACTTATTATTGTATAATGGAATAGCTGGTAGCTGCATTAGTAATTGATTGTTTACATCTTTTGAATGAATGATGAGCAAGATGATGCATCGTGTTATTTATTATGTAAAGCTTATTATTGTATAATGGAATAGCTGGTAGCTGCATTAGTGATTGATTGTTTACATCTTTTGTATGAATGATGAGCAAGATGATGCATCGTGTTATTTATTATGTATAACTTATTATTGTATAATGGAATAGCTGGTAGCTGCATTAGTAATTGATTGTTTACATCTTTTGAATGAATGATGAGCAAGATGATGCATCGTTCTATTTATTATGTAAAGCTTATTATTGTATAATGGAATAGCTGGTAGCTGCATTAGTAATTGATTGTTTACATCATTTTGTATGAATTTATGTTTTGACTATACAATATTTTAACATGAGGGCTATAATTTTAATGATTGATGAGATACTTTAATCATTATACTTTATTCATAACTACGTAAGAGTTTCATTACAAAATATAAATCTGAGAACTCAGAATGGATTTACAAAAGAACCCTTTTGAAACGAATTGATTTTCTTCATAATAATGAATATATTATGAGAGAAAAATTTTCAAACGAATATACACTATTTCAAATTTGAAAGATGAATGATTTTGCCCAAATCTCTATGAATATTTTATTCACATAAAATAATTTATGGATAGAAACTCATATAATTTAGCTTTGATATCAAACAAAGTTTTACGTGTTAAGGAATATATATTCTGTCTTCATTGTTATCCTGCCCCCGTTTTTAGAAAAATAATAATACATTTATCACTAATGAGTAATAATAACCGCCAAAGGCTGTGTGATATTAAATCATTGACAGCTATGTCGTGTTCTACACTATTGTCAAAATAATTACTTGATGATTATGAAGTGTGTGAATGCATGGAAATAAGTTGGTGATATTTCCGAAATTAATATGTTAACATTTATTTCATTGTTATTTGACATTTAAAGATATATATAATATTCTTTTTAAAAACTAGAAAGATTTACATAATTTAATTTTGATATTATCTATTTATATATAAATTTAATTTACCCTTAAAAAATTTATTTTTATTATCATATCAAATTTAGGGAATGCACAATTAAAATAATAAATTTTGGGACTATATGAAGCGATATTTGAAAGTTTTAAGCTCATATGTAAAAATTATAAAATTGCGATAAATCTTTCATAAAAAATCAACAAGCATGTAAAATGTATAGCATTACTTAAAGAATATACATTTACATATTGAATCATTTGTAAGTGTAACTTAAAATATGCAACTGATAAAGTATGCAAGTGTCACCTAATCCTCCACTAGAAATTGCTTTTTTTATCGATTTGCTCCATGCATAAGTGTTGTATTAGCATCACATATAATATAAGTTTTCATTTTCTCTACATTTGCTATGTAAGAAATACGTAAAAAGATTTGCATAAGAATAAATACTTTATTTCTATGAATGGATAGTTTGTATGAACTTAAATAAGATTGATGACAAAAGAAAGAAAGATTGTAAAAGATTGTGTGAAAAGTTGTATTTCTTATCATATTATTTATATATTTTTTTTAATGTAAGTAGTACTTTTACCAGTATAAATTTATCCATTAGCTGAAACAAATTTTACATATTAATTTTTATTAAAGTTAAATTTAAAACGTATAAATGCAGTAAAACAGCATTAAAACATTTTTGAATAGTTTTCGTATAGTCTAAAAACAAATTTAAACGAATGTTTCAGGGGAACTATAGTTGTATTAATTGCTATTTGAACGGATTCAGAGCTTTGAATAGAGTATTTGATGTGATTACAGTTAACTACTTGTTGTTGTACAGTTCGTAATCTAGAAGGATACCAATTCAAATTGCATTAGATTCTGAATGTGAAAACATTTATTTCATTTCAGAGAAAATATTTATGCTTTTAACGTCAATCTATGATATTTGTTGATAGTTTTACAATAGGAATTATACTTTTGGTGTATTATTGTTGGTATCAAATGCAACCGTAATTTGGAACGAACAATTATCCATCCACTCCATCTAATTTTACAAAAGGGCCAAGATGGCCAAATGTCTAGCTCTGCGGCATTTTGTACCGCACACTTCAAATTCAAGTCTAGGAGGTGGGATGAATGTTTGTAAGTGGTAAGCAATTCATTTTTTTCTTTAGGATCTTATTTAATTAACCGAATTTAGGGTGGGATCGAAGTTTTCACAACCTTTAAAATGCATCACAACCTTTAGTTGACCTTACCTTTGTGAACTCCGGTATCATTTTAGCGCGGAAGCGGAATTCATATAAACATATTTTATTCTTTAATATTTTAAAATTCCCATTCCAACATAGATACATAATTTGTATAAATGTACCTAAAATAAAAATTACTAAATCTACTACTTCAAACAATCTTATCGCCATTTAATTGAAAGTATTTTTAAACCAATCTTTTTTTCTATTATTTATTTCATTGCTCACGCTCTAATTCATTGCTTTCGTTAAAGTCAAAAGAAATAATCGCCGAGCAATATGCAGCACTAGAATTCCTCACGCTACGCCATTCATAGAGAAACCAAAGGCAATCAGGGAATTTATGCCCGCTCCGAATATATCTCACAATGGTGGCGGCTCCAGCAGCTGCGGTTGATGGATCAGAATGTGTATTGGAAGCCATACTTGGTTAAAGATAGACACATGCCTCACGCTCAGATGTATTTGTAACTAATTAACTAATTAAACACCGTTCAATAATGCGAGACGGTGAACTAAGAGCAACCGAGAAGGCAATCCGTGTGATACATAACAATGTTGTAGCTCTGGGAAACTTAAATCGACGTTACTGACACACGCCTGTGCTGTACCAAATCCTGTCAGTGAAATATTTGATTTGATATTGCTCCGAGATTTGGTGTGTGTATGTGCTAGTTCATTAGATATTAGGTGCACGTTTTAGGTTTAATACGGTCTCGATGTTAAAATGGGTTATCAGATTCTGCGAATAGTTAAGACTCTATCTCGTGGACACTGATACGAATGTATTTATTAATTCACGTTATGTTGTTTTCGTAGGCCACTTTATATAGAAAGCATTAAGAGATTTTTACAGATAAAAGTTTTATTATCATATTTGTGTAATGGTAGGTTTGATTTCGCAAGACAGAGTTATTAATACAAATCTTTCATTATCATTAATATTGAAAACGTTTTCATATTTTCATTTAACATTCAATGAAATAGTACAAAATCGAAATCATATATTTTCATTTTGATCTTGTAACTAAAAAACATGGCATTTTGTATTTCTTATTTAATTTATTAAATATTTGATGAATATAATGTTCTAATTTTCTTTAAAGTATTCATCTGTATTATTTAAATTAAATAAATAATTTTCGAAAATATTTATATTTATAATAGTTATTTTGTTCTTAGAAAATTTTGAAAATTATTTGAAATTGTTTTTAAATAGGAATTACTCTTATTCAATGCCATATGGATAACAATTTTAATAGTATTTATATTTTTAAACTATAAACTATTTCCACTTCAAGTCACGTAAACAATTATAAATGCACATTTTATTTTTTTTTTTAAAAATGGGGTATAGCAATAATACGCAGATTGATGTTGCTTTATACGACACAATTAACAATACATACATTAGATAAAATGCTATCAAAGAAACATTTTTAAAAGATTGCCTTTTCTAATTATATAGTATTCTTTCGAAAACAAAAATTGATATTGTTACAACTATTCTAATGCTTTAAGTTTCATTTTAAATAATACATAGAATAACAAACTAAAACTGAAATTCTGCTTAGAAAATTAATTTTTGTTTAAACATAATCATTTCTAAAAGTATATGGATTAATATTTTTATTTTTTTTCATATCACTTTGGGTGTTAAATAGTAATTAATAAGAAAACAAATAAATTAAGAAACTCATTGCATTATTCACAGAATAAAACCTTTGTCAGCCTCGTTAGTTATTTTAATGTCAGTCTAAAGTGTGTTTTAAAATATCTGCATCCTTCTATACTTGCCGAATACATATTCAAGAGAATGAATTATTCACATAATTGCTTAAGATTTATCTAATATTTAACCTATGTCATAAAACAAATATGCCATTATTATTAAAGAAAGCTTTACTTTACAAAAAAAATAAAAATCACGTTTGACAAATCTTTAGAAATAATTAAAGAATTAATAATGATTAACTGCTATTTGTTAATATTTTTTCTTACTCACACTAAGAGTGGTAAAATAATTAAAATAATTTTCTACTAATGTTTAATATTTTTTTGCGCATATTTTTAAATCCCTTTGTACACAAATCAAGAAAAACCATAAAATAGCAAATTTAAAGAATTCATTAGTTTAGAACCAGAAAAATCATAATGGAATATATCGAAAATATTTTTAAATTAGCTTTAAAAGTAGGTGCATTATATTACACTTGATTACTTTTAGAAAATAGTTTTGTAGTTTAGTTTGCAAAAGAATGAATAGTGAATCTCCAACATCATTTCTACGAATTTATCTATTGTTCGACTATTTTTTATGGTTTATTGGTTTGTTATATACAAATAACATGTCCTATTCATATAGAAATTCTCAAAGATTAATTGAAAAATTAATAATAATAAATTTAAAAAGCTTCACAAAATATATATTTTTTCATATATCTATTTTAAAATGTGAAAAAATATACATATATGTTTTATTTTTATACTTTTCAATAGCTTATGTGAAGTATAAAAATTGACGAAATCAATGAGAATATTATAGAACCTAAGCAATTTAAAACCCAAATGTAGTGTTTCCAGCAATTTCAACGATATTATAAAAGTAGTTTTATAATTACTTACATACAACATATGTTACAACCAAATTCAGAAACATGATTAAGCTACAATTTTCTTTCAGATTTCTCTATTGCTTAGCAGCATCATAAAGCAAAATTGACCTTGAAATTTAAAAAAAAAAATCTTCCAATTGAATGTAGGAAAACATGCTTTGTTCGTACCTACTTTTTTTAAAAATAATTTATGGAATAATTGAAAATTGTTTTTAAAAGTATAATTATTTTCACATTTGCCACTTACATAACGTTCTTTTAGAATTTTCAAATTAATATTATATGTTTAGTAAAAATTGAAAATTTTATTTAAAAAAATTAATTGGCTTTTAATATCGAAATAAATCTATTTCAACGATATTTTAAAACTAATTTAATACGTATCTGAGTCGCATTATTATTTGTCTTATCGTCACTTTCTTAAATCCAATTTCAAAAATCTTCATCTTCTACTATTTCATTCGAATTGGATTTATTTATTGTTCATCCCACGCCATTAAACTTAATTTTCTTACATATATAAGTTCTTTAAATTAATTCCAAAATATAATACCTATTTATTATTTACATTTTTCTAATAATTCCTTATTAATAATCAATAAATACAACAAATTGTTTCATAAATATGTTTATTTATTTTGTTTAACTTGTTTAATAACGATTGACTAATTCAGAGAATAGAACAAAATGAAGAATTAATTGTTTCAATACTAAAATAAAGCTTCGTCAGCTTTTTAAAGTATTCTTTAAAGCTAGCTTTAAAAATATTTGCAATTTACTACACTTGCAAAAACGCGAATTCAGAAGACTAAATCTACGTCCTTGTTTCTTTCGGATTACTCTATTTTTATCTAACGCAATAAAGAAGAAACACCATTAGTATTAAAAGCAAAAACATCTCCTTCACGCAGAATATAAAAGCAGACATTCCAAAGTTTCCTTATCCTTCCATTCATCTGAGGTCGCCCCCTCCTTTCATATCAAATGACCCGAGTCTAAAAGCCCGAGCCACTTATATCGAATCATTTGTTTATCTGGACCTTTAAAGGCCCGTGGTGCGATCCTTTAACTACGGAAGCGACAAAAAATGACTGCTTCCCGATGCCTTTTAGACTCCCCAACTATAATTCAACTTCAAAGCGATCTAATTACGATGGAACTTTCCGAAACGAAGTAACGGACTGAGTTTTCTTCCATCCTTCGGTGAGTTTCTCAAAGAACAGAGTGTTTGGGGTAGGGAAGAAAGGCATGTGTAAAGAAAAATAATAATTTTTTACCATCGAAAATAAATAAAGACTTGGAACTGCTTTGTTTTACTTTTGAGCAACGATTCTGCGGTTCTAAGGTTCTAAACCATTTTCCAGATCGTCTTGAAATATGTGCGAATATTTGGAACAAAAACTAATACATTTTAAATCTTTTGTGATTTGTGATAAATTCCATTTTTTTCTCGAATGTTGCGATTTGTAGCATTTTTTCTGTCAGTTTCTAAGTAGTATGTTTGGCGATTTAAAATAATCACATTTTATTTTAAATACATTTTATAGCACATCAATATATAAATATTATTTATTTCAAATATTTCACTAATTTTATGTTAAACTACACGAAGTACTTAAAAGAATACATTATGTTTTGATCTGTATATAGAACAATAATTGAACTTATGATTATATCTTTATCAATATTTATGAAATGAACTAGCATAGATGCATGTTTCGTAGCTCAATGACAACAAGCATAACTGGTCAGCATTACTGTGGAGGATCAATCTACGGGCGGCTTTGTTGTAAACACTGTACTAAAAACAACGACTAGACTCAATTGCGCTTTTAATGTTCAGATTCTCTGCTCGTTAGTTGGACTACCTGGTGGGTGTTCTCCGAGGTAACGCTTCCTTAAATTGAATCCAAAAAATCATACAACTTAATGTCCTAAGTTTCCTAATAATTTTTTGAATGATTAATAATAAATAAATACTATAAAATTGTTTCATACATATATTTAGTTATTTTTTTTAACATACCTAGTAACGATTGACTAACTGAAAAAAAAGATAAAATGAAGAATTAATCGGTTCAATACCGAAATAAATCTTCGTCAGCTATTTAAACGATTCTTTAAAGGTAGCTTTAAAATATTTGAAATTCACTGCACTTGCAAAAGGCCGAATTCAGATTACTAAATCTCCGACTTTATTCCTTTCGGATCACTCTACTGTTTATCCAACTCCATAAAGCAAAAAAACCATTAGCATTAAAAGCAAAAAACATCTTCTACATGCAGAATATAAAAGCAGACATTCCAAAGTTTACTTATCCTTCCATTCATCTGAGGTCGACCCCTGCTTTCATATCAAATGACCCGAGTCTAAAAGCCCCAGCCACCTATATCGAATCATTTGCTTGCCCGGTCTTTTAAAGGCCCGTGGTGCGGTCTTTTAACTACGGAAGCGAAAAACTTATATATAAATTTCATTTATTTCAAATATTTCCCATAATATTATTTTAAACTAAACGAACTATTTAAAAGAGAAAATAACCAACTAATTTTAAGTTAATAACGACAAAAACAATTATCGTTCTATATATATAGATTAAAACATAGATAAATATATATAGAACAATAATTGTTTTTATCGTTATTAACTTACGTTTATTTGGTTATCAACAGTTATGAAATGGACTAATACATATGCCAGACTCGTGGCTCAGTGTCAACGTGCATTTTACGTGTATTTACGTAAAAATGCAGGTTACGTAAATACACGTAAAATGCACGCTGCATTAGTCATGAGGATCAATCCACTGGCGGCTTTGTTGTAAACACTGTATAAAAAAACGATTAAACTCGATGGCGTCTGTGATGTTCAGCATCTTGTCTTGTTAACTGGACTATCTGGTGGGTGTTATTCGGGGTAACGCTCATTTAAATTCAGTCTAAAAAATCATACCTTTTTAATGTCAGAATTTTCCTAATAATTTTTTGAAAGATGAATAATAAATAAATACTACAAATTGTTTCCTAAATATGTTTATTCATTTGTTTTTAACATGTTTAGTAAAGATTGACTAACTCAATGAAAAAAATAAATAAAATGAAGAATTAATAGGTTCAATACCGAAATAAAGCTCCGTTACCTATGTAAGCGATTCTTTAAAGCTAACTTGCAAAACTACGAGTCCAGAAGAAATATTTTTATAAATAAACAGAAAAAAAAGTTTTTAAGAACCAACACAAAACAATATGCAAAACATATGCAGATAATGAATCATAACAAGCTATTACGAAAATGATTTGAGGGTGGTAGTCTCAGCGATCAAAAAGAAAGAAAGGAAAGGACAAAAGAATGAAGGCAAATATCACAGGTTCACCCCGGGGATGAGACATCAGTAAAAGAAATGTGTCTAAAAGGGAAACAGTTGAAGTAAATTTGAACAAATAAACATTGCTGAGAAGAACTGTTAGAAATAAGAAGGATGGTTCAAATTCACATGAAACATAGGAAATCCGAAATTAAAAAAAAAAAAAAAAAAATACTTCCAGACCGTTGCTGAAAAATCTTTTTCTCTTTCTTTTTAAGTATATATTCGTATAAACTTTTCATTTTTCTCCATGTGATCATTAATAAATAAAAGGTAGCATATCATTAGAATTATTTATACTGATATTTAATTGCAACGAATAATTATTGAAATATTTAACTCTGAAATCCCGCTTGAATGAAAGTTATTTATTAATACCTGGTAGGCAAATAAACTATTTCCTTTAAATGTTTCATTCATTGAAATGAAATATTTCATGAATAGTTCACCATTTCATTAAAATATCTGCTTTTAATTCCATTAACAAAAAAATAATTTGAAGAAAAATCATAGTTAGCCAACACAAATTATATGTAATGTACGTACAGTGGATGAAAATGAAATGGAGTGAAAAATATATCGTGTCTAAATAGTGCAATATAAAATAATAGGAAGTACAAAAAAATATTCTAATTATCGAATATAAAAATTTTCATTTTATTTCAAAAATATCTTGTGTAAATTATTCCTAAAATATTTCATTATTCCTCTGAATATGCATGTGGTGAATTCTGTATTAGATTCTGTTTCATTTTATAGAAGACCACGGTAAGATTGAATAGTTAAAAAATCGTAAAACCGCTTATCGGAGATTAATATCATTTGTTATTTTGTGAGGATGACCGATACGAATTTTTTTCATAATAGTGAAAAAAGTTTATATCCTTCGAAAATTGCAGTAACTATTTTATTAGGGCTTAACTCTTAAAGTGATGAGTATTTATTAATATAACGCTATCTTTTTTTGAGATTTGCTGCAGTTTTTCAGACATAAATTACCTTAATACTTTTTCATGGAAAAGGTGGAACGTTTATTAATATTCATTTATTTAACCCAAATTGTATGAAATTTATGGATCGAATACGAATGCAAACAAACAAAATATTAAACAAGTACTATAAAAAAAAATTAAAGTCAATTCCTCCTTTTTTTTCACTATATTGCAGATATTCCTTCATAAAAAAAAATTTTCATTCATTTTTTAAAAGTTTATCTGGCACCATCTATTGGCGGATATTTGCAACTTAAATCTGAAAAAAACTAAAATTAATGAATTAAATTTAATTAACCGGTTAATATTTGAAAAAGCGGTATTAACATCAAGTGTCATCCACTACGAGTTACAAAAAAAATGTATTTGAACTTTAGTGGATGAATAAAAAGTATTTTATTAGCGATTGAAAATTCGTACAAGATATATATAGGGAGAGTGTGAGCTAATAGAAGGAATTGAAAAAACAAGATATTGTTTTTACTACTACTTTCTTATTATAACAGTTTCCTTTTCTTTGAGATGTGCAGCTTTTTTCAGACATAAATTACCTTTTTTCATGGAAAATGGGAAGTTTTCGTTACTATTCATTTATTTAACCCAAAATGTGGCAAAATGTGCATCGAATGAGAATGCAAATAAACAAAATATAAAAAAACAAGTTATTGCTTCTACTACTATACTTTCTAAATATAACACCTAATTTTCTTTGAGATATGCTGTTCATTTTCAGACATAAATTCCCTTAACTCCTTTTTCATGTTAAAGGTGGAGTTTTTATTACTAATAATTTATTTTACCCAAAATGTGCCAAATTTATAAACCAAATAAGAAAGCAAGTAAACGAAATATTAAAAAAAAAAGATATTGTTTCTACTACTACTTGATTAATATAATACTTTCTTTTCTTTGAGCTGTGATGTGATTTTTCAGACATAAATTTCCTTAACTCTTTCATAGAAATAGTGGAGTTTTTTTATTACTATTCATTTATTTAACCCAAAATGTTGCAAATATATGTATCTAATAAGAATGTAAACATACAAAATATTAAAAAACGAGATATTGTTTCTACTATAACTTCCTCAATATAATACTTTTTTTTTATGTGTTGCGGTTTCTCAGAAATAAATTACGTTAATACGTTTTGTATCAAAAAGTGGAGTTTTTATTACTACTAATTTTTTTAACCCAAAATTCGGCAAATTTGTGTATCGATTAATAATAGAAACAATCAAAATAAAAAAAAAAAACTACTACTTTCTACTACTACTTTCTTAATATAACACTTACTTTTCTTACAGCTACTTATTCATTTATTTAACCCAAAATGTGGCAAATTTATGAATCAAATAAGAAAACAAACAAGCAGAATATTAAAAAAAAAAAAAAAAAAAGCCACAAGATATTGTTTTTACAAATATTCTTTCCAATCTTTAAGTGCAATTATGGAATGGGAAAACTGGCAAAGAAATGAACATTCGGCAAAACCTTCATCATTAATATAAATAATGCATATTTAAACGAAATCGCAAAATGTATCTTGTTTCACCTCATCCAAATTTTTCAATTCTTTCATTTAAAATAAAGGGGAAAGAAAAAAAAAAAGCAAAGTAAACCGCAACTATTCCACGAATTCTCTTTCCTTTTATCACATTTCACTTTCTTTCTAAGCAAAATTCCCTGCTTTCTGGAATTCCATCTGCATAATTGCTGTGTCACCAAGTTGCATTCGGCCCCCATCCTCTTCACCCACCCCCTCCCTCCCTCCTTCATGTCTCCCTCGAATATTAAATAAGCTCACCGCCGCCAGGGGGCGCTTCGAGAAATATTACTTTATGGCAAGGTGATTGCTATGAGCCTTATCGAATGCGCCAACTGACTTGATTAGGGGGAAAGAGAGTAAACAGACGTAGGTTTTTGAAGGTAGGGAGAGAATATCGCCTTTCCAATAGCAGGCCTCATTGAAAGGAAGGGAATTGAAAATTTGGGATGAAACACTCTGTTTACAGTATTTTCTCGAGGGTGGAGTATTTTTAGGAATTTTTTTCCCCTAAAAGTTTTAATAAAGAAAAAATGGAGCTTATGTACACTGGGATAGCTAGTAGTTGAGGGTTGTCTGTTTAAAGGTTGTGTTGAAAAACCGTGGGCAGGCATAATGAATAGACTTACGTGATATAGTTTAAAATACTTTATAATTAGACTGCGCTAATATATGTTTTGAGAGGAGTTTTTTCTGTGAATTAAAATGTTAATTATTATTTTTTTTTTTTTTTTATTTTGCTTGTTTGGATTTTAATAAATATCACAAGGTAGATTTTTTTAAATTAAATTTTTGTGTTTAAATTAAAATATTGAAAAAATTGAATTAAAAGATGCTTAATGAGAAGTATTAAATTTGAACACAAAAATAAAGCTTACTTGCATTTCTGTATATTGTTTAATGTAGTGAAAATATGTTTTTGAGAATTAATAGGGTATTTCAAATAATAAAAAAAACATTTTCCCTTAATTAAAAAGTATTATTACTGAATTAAATGACATTATTATTAAAGCATTATCCTTTAAAAAACTAATAATACATGAATGTTACAAAGAAAATACATACTTTTTAAATATTTTTACTGAAAATTTCCCATAGTCCTCAATTAATCCCATTATTTAAAGAAATGTTCTAAAGCCTTGTATATTTTCGGAAAAATTAGGAATTTATGTGTTTTTTTTTTTTCGCGTAATTTATTATTAAAAATAGAAGAGAAATTGGGTCATTTTAAATTTTAAAAAAATGATCCATTAAAATCCATTAAAAAAATAGGATCAATTTTGAGATATTGCATGATCTTAAAATATTATGGCTACTAATATGTTCTAATTCTTGTAAATACAAAAAATATATTCATAATTATTATTCACTGAAGCGTTCGCTTCGTATTGATACATGTATAAAAAATTTCTTATTTTACCCAATTTCACATTTTTTTATTTACATAATGATAAGTAGGTAAAAAAATACTAAAAGTGATTATTTTAATGTCGACAATTGAATGCAAGAACTCTCTTGCCTAGCAATTCAGTATCACCCCAAAAACAAACCATATTATCTCCCCTTTCACTTTAAATTTTTTGCCTGATCAAAATTTGACTCTATTTGCAGCGAAAATTTTGCTTGCCCTATACCTGCTAAACATTTTCTCGTGCTTTATTTTTTCCATCTATACTGAAACAGACAAGTTTAGAAAGCTTTCGCGAACGATGCTCATAAATGACGCATTCAATTGAGGGCTGTACTAAAGACGGAATTGTTACAACGTTTCTCTCACATTAGTCAGACTTACACATTTTCATGATTATTTCCAAAGCGACCCTAAATTAGATATATGTACTCCTTAAAGTCCTCCATGATAAATCTCCATTTCTTTATTTGTTGGTTATAATGTAACAAGTCTCAAGAGTAATATAAAATATGTTATTATTCCTCTGTATCAGTGAAGAAGAATAAAATCAAAATGTCTGATTTAGTTGAAAAAAAATAAATAGTTCTTATAGTTCTAGAAAACCAAACGAATTATTTTACGACAGTTATAAAATCTCCATTTACATAATTTATTTTACATAATTTAAAACACATTAAAGCATTTTGAAAATGCATAGTTCAACAGTAAAATAACACCACAAATTATTTCTACAAATTTGATATTTAAAATATTGACGGAACAAATTAAAAGAGAGGTAGGTATATAATGTTTTACACCATCAACATGTAAACTTCATGTATGGTGTTTATTAGGTATAGACATCCTTTATTAAAACATTTCCTTAGTATATCTGGCAAATTAAAAAAAATGCAATATATGGAAGAAATATTGCGGTGTGAAGTAGTTTGTATAAATTTTTGTATGCAATTAAATGAATTTTTTTATTATTAATAAATTATTAAGAATAGTCCTTACTCCATTACTTACCGTTTAAATTTTCTCTTTAAGTATATATTACTAAAATTGAGAGATTTAGCAAAATTATATACATCTTCTTTGTATGAATGATGAGCAAGATGATGTATCGTATTGTTTATTATATAAAGCATAATATTGTATAATGTAATACCTGATAACTGTATTGATGATGGATTGTTTACATCATTTTGTTTGAATTTATGTTTTGACTATTCAATATTTTAACATGCGGCCTGTAATTTTAATGATGGATGAGATACTTTAATCATTATATTGTATTCATACCTGCGTAAGAGTTTCATTTCAAAATATAAATCTGAGAATTCAGAATGGATATACAAAAGAACTCTTTAGAAACGAAGGGATTTTCTTCATAATAATGAATATATTATGAGAGAAAAATTTTCAAACAAAAATACACTTAGTATTTTCAAATATGAAGGATGAATAATTTTGCCCAACTATCTATGAATATTTTCAAATATGAAGGATGAATAATTTTGCCCAACTGTCTATGAATATTTTCAAATATGAAGGATGAATAATTTTGCCCAACTGTCTATGAATATTTTCAAATATGAAGGATGAATAATTTTGCCCAACTGTCTATGAATATTTTCAAATATGAAGGATGAATAATTTTGCCCAACTGTCTATGAATATTTTCAAATATGAAGGATGAATAATTTTGCCCAACTGTCTATGAATATTTTCAAATATGAAGGATGAATAATTTTGCCCAACTGTCTATGAATATTTTATGCATATAAAATAATTTATGGATATAAATTCATATAATTTGGCTTGAACATCAAACAAGAGTTTTACATATTAAGGAACAGATATTCTGTCTTCTTTGTTGCTCTATCCCATTTTAAAGGCAATAATAAAAATAATTCTCCATTTATTGGTAACGAGTGATTGTAACCACCAAAGGCTGTGTAATATTAAATCATTGACAGTTATGCCGTGTTACTAATCGTGTTCTACACTAATGTCAAAATAATTGCCAGTTAGTATATTTGATGATTATGTGGTGCGTGAATGCATGGAAATAAGTAGGTGATATTTCTGAAGTTAATTTATTACCAATGATTTCATTGTTATTTGACATTTAGAAAAATATATCATGATAGTTCTTTTTCAAAACTGGAAATATTTACGTATTTTTATTTTCTATTTTAATATAATTTTTTTAATATTAATTTTATTTAGTCTTAGAAATTTAAACTTAATTACAAAAGCAAACTTAGACAAAAAATAAAATAAAAATACATTAAATAATAAATTAATAATAATAATATAAAATATAAATAGATTTATTATTTATAATGAATTAAATATAGTTTAGATTTTATTTATAATAAAAAATAAATAAAATATAATATATAAAAAATATAATAATAAAAAATTAAATATAACTTATAATTATTAATTGCTTAAAATAAAATAAAAAAAAAAATTGGGAGAATTTGAAGCTATATGTTATTTCAAAGTTTTAATATCATATGTAAAAACTAGAAACATGTGATAAACCTTTCTTAAAAAAAATCAACAAGCTGTAAAGTTTATAGCCTTACTTAAAGAATATACATTTACATATTGAATCATTTGTAAGTGTAACTTAAACTAAACAATTGATAAAATATCCAAGTACCTCTAATCCTTCACTAGAATTTTTTTATTGATTTGCTCCATGCATAAAAGTTGGGTTAGCGTCACATATAATTGAATCTCTGCATTTGCCATGGAAGAAATATGTAAAAATATATGTACAAGAATTAATATTTGATTTCAATGAATGGATAATTTGCATTAACTTAAATAAGATTGATGACTGGAAATATTGAACAGATTTGAACAGAACAGAAAAGATTATAACAAATTCCGTGAAAGTTGTATTGCTTATCATATTGTTTATATATTCTTTAATGTATGTGGTACTTTTCCTAATATGTGGGCATCCATTATGCAGAAGTAAATTTCACATATTTTTATAAAAATCATATTTAAAAAAGCATAAATGCAATAAAACAGTATTGAAACATTTGTGAATAGTTTTCGTAGGGCTAACAACAAAGTTTAACGAATTCTTTACGGGACTTTTAATTGTATTTGTTACAGAATCAAAAGTTTGAAAATAGTATTTAATGTGATTATAGCTATACAATTGTTGGTATACAATTTGTAAACTAGAAGGAAACGCTTCTCAAATAGTAATAAATATAAATAACTTCAGGCTGTGAAAGAATTTATTTATTTTTGGAAAAAATATTAATTCTTTTAATGTCATTCTATGATAAATGTTAATTGCTTTACAATAAGAGTCATATTTTTGATGTATTATTGTTGGTGTCAAATGCAATCGAAATTTGGAACGACCAACCCTCCATCCACTTCTTCAAATCTTGTAAGTGTCTTAATGTCCAAGTGGCTACCGTTCTGGCCTTTGGTGCCATATGCTTGTATCCTGGTTGTAGGATGAATGTTTGTAAGTGGTTAGAAATTCACTTTAAACTGTATGCTCCGGTCTAATTAACCCTAGTGTCAAAAAATGTCCATATAACGACAAACCAAATTAAAACTTTATGAAGATATTTTTTGATTTACTAATTTAAAATTCCCATTCCAAAATAAACTCAGTAACTTGTGTAAATGTAACTAAAATATAAGAAAAAAGAAATATGAAATCAATTCTTTGTAGATGTCTTGTACCAAACTATTACTTATAAACAATTTTATCGCCATTTAACAGAAACTATTTTTAAACCAATCTTTTGTCAATTATTTACTTTCATTGTTCGCGCTCTAATCTAATGCTTGCGTAAAACTCAAACGAAATAATCACCAAGCAATATGCAGTATTACAGTTCCTCACGCCACGCCATTCATAGAGAAACCAAAGGCAATCAGGGAATTTATGCCTGCTCCGAATATATCTCACAATGGTGGCGGCTCCAACAGCTGCGGTTGATGGATCAGAATGTGTATTGGAAGCCATACTTGGTTAAAGATAGACACATGCCTCACGCTCAGATGTATTTGTAACTAATTAACTAATTAAACACCGTTCAATAATGCGAGACGGTGAACTAAGAGCAACCGAGAAGGCAATCCGTGTGATACATAACAATGTTGTAGCTCTGGGAAACTTAAATCGACGTTACTGACACACGCCTGTGCTGTACCAAATCCTGTCAGTGAAATATTTGATTTGATATTGCTCTGAGATTTGGTGTGTGTGTCTGCTAGTTCATTAGATATTAGGTGCACGTTTTAGGTTTAATACGGTCTCGATGTTAAAATGGGTTATCAGATTCTGCGAATAGTTAGCACTCTATCTAGTGGACACTATTACGAATGTATTTATTAATTCAGGATATGTCGTTTTCGTCTACCACTTTATATAGAAAGCATTAAGAGATTTGTTGCCGATAAAAGTATTATTATCATATTTTTATAAAGGTAGATTTCATTTTACAAATTAGTTTTAATAATACAAACTTTTCATTATCATTGATATTGAAAATGCTTTCAGTTTTTGATTTAACATAGAATGAAATAATAATAAATCGAAATCATGTATTTTTTTTAGTTGTGTAACTGAAAAATATGGCGTGCTGTAATTCTTATTTAAGTTATTAAATATATGTTGAACATAATGTTATAATTTTCTTTAAAGTATTAAATGGTATTATTTAAAATTAACAAATAATTATAAAAAATTATTATGTTGATAATAAATACTTCTTTTCAAAAAACTATTTGAAATTTTTTTTAAATAGGAATTAGTCTTATTCAAAGTTATATATATCAAATTTTTAATGATATTTATATTTTTAATCAATAAACTATTGCAAGTCACTTAACAATTATGAGTTCACATTTTTTTTAAAAACTAATTTAACAATAATACGTAGATTGATGTTGTCTGATATGAAACTATTTACAAAACATACATTACATAAAATGCTATAAAAGAAACATTTTAAAAAGGCATTGCCATTTTTAATAATATAGTATTCTTTCGAAAACAAAAATCGATATTGTTACAACTATAATAACTATTCCAATGCTTTAAGTTTCATTTTAAATAATGCATAGAATAACAAATTAAAACTGAAATTCTGCTTAGAAAGTTTATTTATTGTTACGTTGTTTTGTTTAAACATAATCAGTTCTAAAGGTAGATGGATTAATATTTTTAATTTTTGATATCATTTGCGTGTTAAATAGTAATTAATGAGAGAATATATAAATTAAGAAATTCACTGCATTGTTCACGGAATAAAACCTCGTCACCCTTATTATTTATTTTATTGTCTGTTTAAAGTGTGTTTTAAAAGTTCCTGTAGCATGCTGTACTTGTCGAATACAAATTCAAGAGCATGAATTCTTCAGATAATTTCTTAAGATTTATCTAATGTTTAAATATGCCATAAAACAAACATACCATTGTTATTAACAAGATCTTTTCTTTACAAAAATAAAAACACGTTTGGTAAATCTTTAAAAATCATGAAAGAATTAATAATGATTAACTGTTATTTTTCAATATTTTTCTTACTCACAGTGCGAGGCGTAAAATAATTAAAATAATTTTGTACTAATGTTTGTCATTTTTTTGCTCATATTTGTAGACAAATCAAGAAAAGCAATAAAACGGCTAATTTAAAGAATTCATTATTTTAGAACCAGAACAAATCATAATGAGATATTTCGAAAATTTATTTAAATTAGCTTTAAAAATAGCTGCATTGTATTACACTTGCTTAGTTCTAAATTCAAAAGAATGAATAATGAATCTTCAACATCATTTCTTTGAATTTCTCTATTGTTTAACTAATTCTCTATTATTTATTGGTTTGTTTTATAAAAAATAACTTGCTCTATGCATGTAGAAATTTTGAATAATTAATTGAAAAATTAAAAAATATCTATTCATAGAGCTTGGCATAATATTTTTATTTCCATATAGCTATTTTAAAATGTGTAAAAATATACATGTATGTTTATTTTTATACTTTTCAATAACTTATATGTTTTATAATAATTGGCGCAATTAGTGAAAATATTATAGAACTTAAGTAATTTAAAACCCAAAAATAGCATCTATAGCAATTTAAACGATATTGTAAAATTAGTTTTATAATTACTTTCAAACTACGTTTTTTATTACCAAATTCAGAAACTTAAATAAGCTACATTATTCTTTCAGATTTGCCCCGTTATAAAGAACATTTTACCTTGAACTAAAAAACTTCTAACTGGAAATAAAATATGCTTTATTCGAACCCACATTCTTACAATAACTTATGTAGTTATTGAAAACTATTTTAAAACGTATGATTATTTTGTTAATTGACTCTTACATACATGCTCTTTTATATTCTTAAATCTAAAGAATATAAAAGAGCATGTATGTAAGAGTTTTACACATCTTACAAGTTTAATAAAAATTGCAAATTTTATTTTTAAAAAATTAATTGGTTTAATACAAAAACAAAGTTATTTCAAAGATATTTTATAATTAATTTTATCGCTTTGTTACTTTTCTTATCCACACTTTCTTAAATCCATATTAAAAAATTTACATTTTCTGCTATTTCATTCGGATTTATTTATTGTTTATCCCACGCCATAAAACAGGATTTTCATTTACATATAAAACGTTTCTTTAAACTGAATCCAAAAACATGCCTTTTTAATGCCCAAATTTCTCTAACAATTGTTTGAAAGATTAATAATAAACAAATACAAATTGTTTCATAAATATGTTTATTTATTTTGTATAAAATGATAAGTAACAATTGAGTAACTCAAAGAAAAGAATAAAATGAAGAATTAATTGGTTCAATACCTAAATAAATCTCCATCAACTATTTAAACGATCCTTTAAAGTTAGATTTAAAAATATTTGCAATTTACTGAACTTGCAAAAATCCGAATTCAGGAGACTAAATCTTCAACTTTATTTCCTTAGGATTACTCTATTGTTCAGCACATGCCATAAAGCAGAACCACGATTAGTATTAAAAGTAGAAGCATCTTCTTTTAGCAGAATATAAAAGTAGACATTCCAAAGTTTCCTTATCCTTCCATTCATCTGAGGTCGAAGTCTTCTTTCATGTCAAATGACCCGAGTCTAAAAGCTCGAGCCGCCTATATCGAATCATTTGTTTATCCGGTCCTTTAAAGGCCCGTGGTGCGGTCCTTTAAATACGGAAGCGAAAAAAAAAATGACTGCTTCCCGATGCCTTTTAGACTCCCACAACTATAATTCAACTTCAAAGCGATCTAATTACGATGGAGCTTTCCGAAACGAAGTAACGGGACTGAGTTTTCTTCCATCCTTCGGTGGTTTCAGGGAGTCGAGGGTTTGGGGGTGGGGGATGTGTCTAAGGAAAAATAATAAATTTTTACCATCGAAAATAAATTAAGACTTGGAACTGCTTTGTTTTACTTTTGAGCAACAATTCTGCGGTTTTTAACCATCTTTCGGATCGTCTTGAAATATGTGAGAATATTTGGAACAAAAACTAATACAGTTTAAATCTTTTGTGATTTGTGGTAATGTCTAATTTTTTTCTGGAATATTGAGATTTGTGGCATTTCTTTCTGTTAGTTTCCAAGTTAATATGGCTGACGTATACATTTTTATGATAATTTATGGAATAATTGGAAATTGTTTCAAAAAATGGTCTTGTTTTCACATTTGCTTTTTACACATATATTTTATTTTATACTCATCAGATTTATCTTACATGTTTAATAATATTTGACGAAATCAAAGAAAATGCTAATTTAAAAAAAAAAAATATGTGGTTTTAATACTAAAACAAAGTTGTTTAAGCGATATTTTAAAATTAATTTTATAAGAAACTGCACATGACACTTTATTAAATTCAAATTCAAAAATCTACATTTTCTGCTATTTCATTAGAATATATTGCCATATAACAGAATATTTTGAGTATAAAAAAATATGCTTCTCATTCTTCTAAAATCTTTTATAGAAGCTGCATTAGAATAAAAAATTCTTAATATTCCTATTTAATTCCTATATTTGAAAATTGCATTCTGATTTTATTGATTCTATTCCAATACTTATTATTCCTATTTAATTGATTTTAGTAATATCCTAATTCCTATCAATATTCCTAGTTAATTGATTCTATTAATATCCAAATTCCTATTTACTTTAATTCGTATCCTATTGAAAATGATAATTCGTATTTAAAATGATATTTCGATAATCCCTACGAATATTTTAGATTTATATCATAATTAACTTTTATGCATTTTCTAAAATAACATAAAACAAAAGACTTCGAAAATGCTTCTAGCTACATATTTTTATCTATATTTTATTTTGATTATTAAACATTGAAATTCATGTAAATATTTATAGAATTTTGTGTAGATATTAAAATTAATCCCAAAACATAAATAATTTAAAACAACTTGCGAAAAGTCTATTCCCTAACGAGTGTGAGATAAAATTTAGAAATTAGAACTATATTGATTTGATTTTAAATTATCATATTTCAGGACAGTATTAATTTTTGAAAATTTTAACCAAATTTTTAAAGTAAGTATATAAAAAAAATTATGAAAAATATATTTTAATGAAATTCCAAGTTTTTGAAGTATTCAGTTCAAAAATGCAAAAAATGAGCTAGAAGATAATAATACTAATAGTTTCAAATTATCACATCCAACGGTCTTCGTATAATAAGGAACACTATTTAAAAAAGAAAAGTTATATTACTTAGTTATTATTATTTAGAAAAGAAAGTGTTTGCTTAATGCATCAAAAGATAAATGAAGAAATAAAATAATATAACAAAAGAATATTGTTTTACAAATCTATACTTAGCAAAACTTATGATCAGAAAAAACCATAATCTTGTAAATAAACAGAAAAAGTTTTTAAAACTGAAAACAAAACAATATGCAAAACATATGAAGATAATTAATCATAACAAGCTATTAGAAAAATGATGTGAGGTCTGTATTCTCAACGATAAAAAAAAAAGTAAAGACAGGGCAATAGAATGAAGGCAAATATCACAGATTCACCCCGGGGACATGACATGTAAAGGAGATGTGCCTAAAAAGAAACAGTTGAAGTAAAATTTGGAAAAATAAACGTTGCTAAGAAGAACTGTTAGAAGTAAGAAAGATGGCCCAAATTTACATGAAGCATAGGAAATCCCAAATTAAAAAAATACTGTCAAGTCATTGCTGAAAAATCTTTTTCTCCTTTTCTTTAAGTATGCCTTGGTATAAACTTTTTATTTGCATCAATGTGATCGTTAATATATGTAGCAATGTCACTAGAATTATTTATATTGATATATAATTGCAACGAATAATTGTTGAAATATTTAACTATGAAATCTTGCACGAATGAAAATTATGTATTAATCTGTGGTAAACATTCATTTAAATATGCAGCCTGATTTTAATTTCGTTAAGAAAAAAAATGAAGAAAAATCACACCTGACCAACACAAATTATATGTATATTATATGTTACACAGCAATTGCTACGAAATTAGCTATATAAATAATATAATATATTATCATATTGAGCTATGAAATCTTGCTTGAATGAAATTTATTTAATAATCTCTGGTAGACATTTATTTAAATGCCTGTCCATACTTTTAATTCCTTTAAGAAGAAAAATCATAGCTAGCCAACCCAAATTATATGTAATGTACGCAGATTAGAAAAAAATGAAATGAAACGAAAAATATATTGTACCAAAATAGTATACTATTAAATAACAGAAAGAACAAAAAAAAATATGTTAATTATAAAATATAAAATTTTTATTTTATTTCAAAAAGCTCTTGTGTAGTTTATTCCTAAAATATTTTCCTCATTCTCCTGAATATGCATGCTGTGTAATCTATCTTAGATTCTATTTCATTTTATAGAAGACCACGGTCAGATTGAATAGTAAAAAAATCGTAAAACCCTTTATCGAAGATTAATCTCAATTGTTATTTTGTGAGTATGACCGATAGGAATTTTTTTCATAATAGTGAAAGAAGTTTATATCCTTCTAAAATTGCAGTAACTATTTTATTAGGGTTTATCTTTTAAAGTGATGAGTATTTCTTAATATAACCCTTTCTTTTCTTTGAGATGTGCTGTGGTTTTTTAGGCATAAATTACATCAACACTTTTTTCATGGAAAATGGGGAGTTCATATTCCAATAATTTATTTTACCCAAAATATGGCAGAATTATGTATCGAATAAGGATACGACCAAACAGAAATATTAAAATAAACAAACAAGATATTGTTTCTACCTGTACTTTATTTTACCCAAAATATGGCAGAATTATGTATCGAATAAGGATACGACCAAACGAAATATTAAAATAAACAAACAAGATATTGTTTCTACCTGTACTTTATTTTACCCAAAATATGGCAAAATGTATCGAATAAGGATACGACCAAACGAAATATTAAAATAAACAAACAATATATTGTTTCTACCTGTACTTTATTTTACCCAAAATATGGCAGAATTATGTAACGAATAAGGATACGACCAAACGAAATATTAAAATAAACAAACAAGATATTGTTTCTACCTGTACTTTATTTTACCCAAAATATGGCAGAATTATGTATCGAATAAGGATACGACGAAACGAAATATTAAAATAAACAAACAAGATATTGTTTCTACCTGTACTTTCTTAATATATATTACTTTCTTAAAATATACAACTTTCTTAATAAATTATTCCCTTTCTTTTCTTTGAGGTGTGCTGCGGTTGTTCATACATAAATTAACTCTCTTTCATGGGAAAGGTGGATTTTTTATTACTATTCATTTATTTAACATAAATGTTTCAAATTTATGTATCAAACAAGAATGCAAACAAATAAAATATTAAAAAAACGAGATAATGTTTCTAATATCCTCAATATAACATTTTCTTTTCTTTGAGTGGTACTGGGGTTTCTCAGACATAAATTACGTTAAAACTTTTTCGTACTAAGGGTGGAGTTTTTATTACTTACTATTCATTTATTTAACCCAAAAATGTGACAAATTTATGTATCGAATAAAAAAAAAAAAAAAAAAATATATTAAAGAAAAAAAACCCAACAAGATATTGTTTTTACAAATATTCTTTTCCAATCCATAATTCCAGTGCAATTATGGAATAGAAAACTGGGGTAAATATATGAACATTCGACAAAACCTTCATCATCAATATAAATCATGCATATTTAAACGAAATCGCAAAAATGTATACTATTTTACCTAATCCAAATTTTCCAATCCTTTCATTTAAAATAAAAGGGAAAGAAAAAAAAAACTAAAGTAAACCGCAACTATTTCACGAATTCTCTTTTTATCACATTTCACTTCCTTTCTAAGCAAAATTCCCTGCTTTCTGGAATTCCATCTGCATAATTGCTGTGTCACCAAGTTGCATTCCGCCCCCATCTTTTTAAACCCGCCCCTTCCATCCCCCCTTCCATGTCTCCCTCGAATATTAAATAAGCTCGCCGCCGTCAGGGGGCGCTTCGAGAAATATTACTTTATGGCAAGGTGATTGCTATGAGCCTTATCGAATGCGCCAACTGACTTGATTAGGGGGGAAGTGAGTAAACAGACGTAGGTTTTTGAAGTTAGGGAGAAAATATCGCCTTTCCAATAGCAGGCCTCATTGAAAGGAAGGGAATTGAAAATTTGGGATGAAATACTCTGTTTGCAGTATTTTCTTGAGGGTGGAGTATATTTACGAATTTTTTTTCCCACATAAAATTTTAATAAAGAAAAAATGGAGCTTATGTAAACTGGGATAGCTAGTAGTTGAGGGTGGTCTGTTTAAAGGTTGTGTTGAAAAACCGTGGGTAGGCATAATGAATAGACTTATATGATATAGTTTAAAACTCCTTATAATTAGACTGCGCTACAATAAGGAACTTTAAACTATGCTGCGCTGCGTATTTTATAACTTGAGAGGAGGTGTTTGAGTGAATATAATGTTAATTAGTTTTTTTTGCTTGTTTGATTTTAATAAATAACGCAAGGTAGGAAAAATTTTAATTGAATTCTTGTGTTTAAAATAAAATATTGGAAAATTTGAATTAAAAAATGTTTAATCAGATATATTAATATTGAAAAGAAAATTAAAGCATACACCCATGTCTTCATATCGTTTAATAGAGTGAAAAAATATTTTTGAAAATTAATAGAGATATTTTAAATGATACAAAATCATTAACCCTCAATTTAAAAGCCTTATTCCTAAAGCAAATATTATAATAATATTAATATTAATAAATCATAAATAAATGTTAAATGCATGTGTTTTTATTTTTATTGACAATTTCCTATACACATCAATTAATTTCATTATTTAAAGAAATGTCATGAAACATTGTATAATTTTAAAAACATTATGCATCTATGTAATTTGTTTTTCTGATCATAAATTATTTTTCGCAACAGAAGAGGAATTGTGTCAAATCAAAAATCTGTCAATGATAAAATATTTGATTACTCAATGATCTTAAATTATTATGGTTACTAATCTTTATGTTCTCAATTTTTATAAATACCAAAAATATATTTAAAATTATATTTCTTTTTAAATGTTCGCTTTGCATCGATGATGTATAAAATAATTTATTTCTTGTTTTTTTCCAATTTCACATTTTTTACCCAAATGTGATAAGTAGGTAAAAAATGTCAAAAATTATTATCTACATTGAATGCAAGAACTCTCTTGTCGAGCACTTCAGTATGACATGCCGAAAACAAACCTTTTTTTATCTCCCCTTCACATTTATATTTGATGTCTGACGAAAAATCGACTCTATCTGGAGTGAAAATTTTGTTTCTCCCATATATGATAGATGTTTGTCATGCTTTGTTTTTTCAGTCCATACTGAAACACATTTATTTGGAGAGTATTCACGATTGACGCTTATAATTCACAAATTCCACTGAGGGCTGTACTTAAAAGGTATTATTACAATGTTTCTGGCATCATTAATCAGATTTACAGATTTTCCAAATTATTTCCAAAGCGACATTAAAATGCACGTATTTACTCATCAAAGTCCTCCGTGGTAAGTATGCATCTCTTTATTTTTTGGTAATATTGTAACAAGTCTCACAAATAGCATAAAATATGTAATCATTTCTCTGTATCAGTGAAGAATAATAAAATCAAAATGTCAGACGCAGCTGAAAAGAATAAATAAAAAAAATAAAAATTTAAATTTCTTTGTTGCTATTATAACTTTTTTTGATCTTACAGTTTTAGAAAAGAAAATGAATTATTTTTCGACAGTTATAAAATCACCATTTACATATTTTGAAAAAACATTGCAGCAATTTCAAAATGTTTAATTCAACAGTAAAATGGCACCACAAATTATTTCTACAAATTTAAAAACAGAATAAATAATATCTGTTTTTACATTATCAACATATAAACGTCATGTATGGTGTTTATTAGGTATAGACATCCTTTACTAAAATATTTTTTTAGTATATTAAGTATATTAAAAAAATAAACATTGCAATAGACGGAAAAATACTGCGCTAAAGTAGTTTGCATAAACTTTTATATGCAGTTAATTGAATTTTTGTATTATTAATAAATTATTAAGAATACTCCTTGCTCCATTACATACCTTTTAAACTTTCTCTTTAAGTTTATGTTACTAAAAATTGAGAGATTTAACAAAAATTATATACATCTTCTTTGTATGAATGATGAGCAAGATGATGAATCGTGTTATTTATTATGTAAAACTTATTATTGTATAATGGAATACATGGTAGCTGCATTAGTAATTGATTGTTTACATCTTTTGTATGAATGATGAGCAAGATGATGAATCGTGTTATTTATTGTATAAAGCATATTATTGTATAATGGAATAGCTAGTAGCTGTGTTGATGATTGATTGTTTACATCATTTTGTACGAATTTATGTTTTGACTACACAATATTTTAACATGCGGCCTATAATTTTAATGATTGATGAGATACTTTAATCATTATAGTGTATTCATACCTACACAAGAGTTTCATTTCAAAATATAAATCTGAGAACTCAAAATAGATTCACAAAAGAACTCTTTAGAAATAAATTGATTTTCTTTGTAATAATGAATATATTATGAGAGAAAAATTTTCAAACGAATATACACTTAGTATTTCAAATTTGAAGAATGAATTATTTCGCCCAAAATTTCTATGAATATTTTATGCACATAAAATAATTCATGGATAGAAACTCATATAATTTAGCTTTAATATCAAACATTGTTTTCCATGTTAAGAAATAGATATTCTGTCTTCTTTGTTATACTGTCCCATTTTAAAAGTAATACTTAAAAATAATACTACATTTATCAGTAACAAGTGATTGTAGCCGCCAAAGACTGGGTAATATTAAATCATTGACAGTTATATCGTGTTCTACATTATTGTCAAAATAATAACCAGTTAGTATATTTGATGATTATGTGATGTGTGAATATATGGAAATAAGTAGGTGATATGTTCAAGTTAATTTGTTAACATTTATTTCATTATTATTTGACATTTAGAGAAATATATCACGATAATTCTTTTTTAAAACTAGAAATATTCGGTTATTTTTATTTTATATTTTAATATATTTTTTAATATTTTAATATATTTTTTAATATATTTGTAGCCTTAGAAAATTAAATTTAATTATCAAATCAAATTTAGAGTATGCATGGTAAAACTAATAAATTTTGGGAAAATATGAAGCTATATTTCAACGTTTAGATTTAAAAAATTACAAAATGCGATAAATCTTTTTTAAAAAACGAACAAGCATGTAAAATTTACAGCTTAACTTAAAAAAATACACATTTGCATATCGAATCATTTGTAAATGTAACTTAAGCTACACAATTGATAAATAATTCAAATATCACTTAATCCTTCATTAGAAAATTGCCTTTTTTTATCGATTTTCTCCATCCATAAGAGTTGGATTAGCATAGCATATAAGTTTTGATTCTCTACATTTGCGATGCAAAAAATACTTAAAAATATTTGAATAAGAATTAAGAGTTTATTTCCATGAACGGATAAATTTGCATTAACTTAAATAAGATTGATGATAGAAAAAAGAAAGATTGTAACAGAAGATGTAGATTTTGAAAAGTTGTATTTCTTGTCAAATTTTTGTATTTTAAAATAAGCGGTACTTTTATCAATATAAGGGCATACACTAAAGTGAAACACATTTTCATATGAATTTTTATAAAAATCATAGTTAAAATGCATAAATGCAATAAAACATTTGTGAATAGTTTTCGTAGGGCTAACAACAAATGTTAATGAATTCTTTAGGGATTAGTTAAATACTTAATGCTAAACAATTCGTAAAACAGAAAGATACTCATCTCAAATTGTATTAGATGCTAAATAATTTCAGGCTGTGAAAACATTTATTTCTTTTCAGAAAAAATACTTATGGTTTTAACTTCATTCTATGATAAATGTTGATTGCTTTACGACTGGAATCATAGTTTTGATGTATTATTGTTGGTATCAAATGCAAGCGCAATTTGGAACGAATAACCCTCCACCCACTAATTCAAATCTTATAATTGTCCTGATGGCAAGTGACTAGCGTTCTGGTCTTTGGTACCACAGGCTGGAATCCTGGCTGTGGAATGAATGGATCATGAATGAATGAATGGAAATAAGTGGTTCGGAATTCACTTTAAACTGTATGTCCTGATCTAATTAACCCTAGTGAGAAAAAATATCCGTAGAGTGCTAAACCTAATTCAAATATATTTTATGCCTTACTAGATTAATATTCGCAGTCGAAAATAATCACATAATTTGAGTAACCATTAACTAAAAAAAAAAACGGAATATAAAATTAATTCTTTGTAGAGGTCTTGTACAAACCTAATAATTACAAACAATCTTATTGCCATTTAACTGAAAGTATTTTTAAACCAATCTTTTGTCAATTATATATTTTCATTGTTCATGCTCTAATTTATTCTTGCTTTAAACTCAACAGAAATAATTATCAAGCAACATGCAGCACTATATTCAAAAATAGAAATATTTTTAAAATAATAATTTGTCCTTTATTTATTTTCATTGTTCGTGCTTTAATTCAATGCTTGTGTTAGACTCAAAAGAAATAATCACCACGTAATATATAGCACCTTAGTTTCTCACGCTACGCCATTCATAGAGAAACCAAAGGCAATCAGGGAATTTATGCCTGCTCCGAATATATCTCACAATGGTGGCGGCTCCAGCAGCTGCGGTTGATGGATCAGAATTTGTATTGGAAGCCATACTTGGTTAAAGATAGACACATGCCTCACGCTCAGATGTATTTGTAACTAATTAACTAATTAAACACCGTTCAATAATGCGAGACGGTGAACTAAGAGCAACCGAGAAGGCAATCCGTGTGATACATAACAATGTTGTAGCTCTGGGAAACTTAAATCGACGTTACTGACACACGCCTGTGCTGTACCAAATCCTGTCAGTGAAATATTTGATTTGATATTGCTCTGAGATTTGGTGTGTGTGTGTGTGCTAGTTCATTAGATATTAGGTGCACGTTTTAGGTTTAATACGGTCTCGATGTTAAAATGGGTTATCAGATTCTGCCAATAGTTAAGACTCTATCTCGTGGACACAGATACGATCGTATTTATTAATTCAGGTTGTGTTATTTTCGTAGACCACTTTATATAGAAAGCATTGAGAGATTTGTTGCTGATTAAAGTATCATTATCATATTTGTATGATGGCAGATTTCATATTGCAAAGCCAGAGTTAATATTATAAGCATTTTATTATCAGTCATATTAAAAAGGTTTTCATTTTTTTTATTTAACATAGAATGAAATGATTATCTCATGGACACTGATACGATTATATTTATTAATGCAGGCTATGATGTTTTCGTAGACCACTTTATATAGAAAGCTTTCAGAGATTTGTTGCTGATTAAAGTATCATTATCATATTTGTATCATGGCAGATTTCATATTGCAAAGCCAGAGTTAATATTATAAGCATTTTATTATGAGTCATATTAGAAAGGTTTTCATTTTTTTTATTTAACATAGAATGAAATGATTATCTCATGGACACTGATACGACTATATTTATTAATGCAGGCTATGATGTTTTCGTAGACCACTTTATATAGAAAGCATTGAGAGATTTGTTGCTGATTAAAGTATCATTATCATATTTGTATGATGGCAGATTTCATATTGCAAAGCCAGAGTTAATATTATAAGCATTTTATTATGAGTCATATTAAAAAGGTTTTCATTTTTTTTATTTAACATAGAACGAAATGATTATGTCATGGACACTGATACGATTATATTTATTAATGCAGGCTATGATGTTTTCGTAGACCACTTTATATAGAAAGCTTTGAGAGATTTGTTGCTGATTAAAGTATCATTATCATATTTGTATGATGGCAGATTTCATATTGCAAAGCCAGAGTTAATATTATAAGCATTTTATTATGAGTCATATTAAAAAGGTTTTAATTTTTTTTATTTAACATAGAATGAAATGATTATCTCATGGACACTGATACGATTATATTTATTAATGCAGGCTATGATGTTTTCGTAGACCACTTTATATAGAAAGCTTTGAGAGATTTGTTGCTGATTAAAGCATCATTATCATATTTGTATGATGGCAGATTTCATATTGCAAAGCCAGAGTTAATATTATAAGCATTTTATTATCAGTCATATTAAATATGTTTTCATTTTTTTTATTTAACATAGAATGAAATGATTATCTCATGGACACTGATACGATTATATTTATTAATGCAGGTTATGACGTTTTCGTAGACTACTTTATATCGAAATCATTAAGAGATTTGTTGCTGATAAAAGTTTTATTATTATATTTCTATGATGGTATATTTCATTTTGTAAACCAAAGTTAATATTACAAACTTTTTACTATCATTGATATTGAAAATGTTTTCTGCTTTTGATTTAACATAGAATGAAATAATAATAAATCGAAATAATGCATTTTTATTTTGGTTGTGTAATTGAAAAATATGGAATGCTGTATTTTTTATTTAATTTATTAAATATTTGATGAACATAATGTTCTAATGATATTTTAAGTATTCAATTATATTAATTAACTTTAATAAAGAATTATCCAAATTATTGTGTTTATAATCGTTACTTCTTTTCTTAGAAAATTTAAAAAAATTATTTGAAATTGTTTTTAAATAGGAATGAGTCTTATTCAAAGGGATCTGGATCAATTTTTTTATGGTATTTATATATTTAATCAGTAAACTACTTTCATTGCAAGTCAATTAAGCAATTATAAGTTCACATTTTTTTTTAAAATTATTTTAACAATAATAGTAGATTGATATTGTCTGAAATGACACAATTAACAATGCATACATTACATAAAATGCTATAAAAGAAACAATTTTAAAAGTCATTGCCTTTTCTAATAATATACTATTCTTTCGAAAACAAAAATCGATATTGTTACAACTATCATAACTATTCTAATGGTTTTAGTTTCATTTTAAATAATACATAAAATAACAAATTAAAACTGAAATTCTGCTTAGAAAATTTATTCAATGTTACGTTGTTTTGTTTAAACATAATCAGTTCTAAAAGTAGATGGATTAATATTTTTATTTTTCATAACACTTTGCTTGTTAAATAGTAATTATTAAGAGAAATCCATTGCATGAATCACGGAATAAAATCTCGTCACCCTCGTTAGTTATTTTATGTCAGTTTAAAGTGGGTTTTAAAAGTATCTATAGCATTCTATATTTGTCGAACACAAATTCAAGAGAATGAATTCTTCAGATAATTTCTTAAGATTTATCTAATGTTTAACCTATGGCATAAAACAATCATACCATTATTGTTAACGAAAGCTTTTCTTTACAAAATAAAAATCACGTTCGGCAAATCTTTAGAAATAATTAAAGAATTAATAATGATAACAGCTATTTGTTAATATTTTTTTCTTACACTACGAGGGGTAAAATTATTTAAAAAGTTTTGTAATTTTGTAATTGTTGTAATTTTTTGCGCATATTTTTATATCAAATTATAGAAAAATCAAGAAAAACAATAAAAAATTCTAATTTAAAGAATTTATTAGTTTCGAACCAGAACAAATCATAATGAGATATTTCGAAAATATTTTTAAATTAGCTTTAAAAATAGTTTTATTATATTACACCTGATTAGTTCCAAAATCAAAAGAATGAATAATGGATCTTCGAAATCATTTTTTCGAATTCATCTATTGTTTACATACTTCTCCATTGTTTATTGCTTTGCAATATAAAAATAACAGGCTCTTCTCATATAGAAATTTTCAATAATTAATTGAAGAATTAAAAATAATAAATTACAATAGCTTGCCAAAATATATTTATTTTCATATATCTATTTTAAAATGTGAATAATATATATATATACTTTATTTTTATAATTGAATTAATTAATTTAATTAATTGAAGAAATAATTAAAATTAAATCAAGTAGCTTGACAAAATATTTTTATTTTCATATATTTATTTTATAATGTGAAAAATACACATTTATACTTTTCAATAATTTATAAAAAAAATTGGCAAAAACAATGGAAATATTATGGAACTCACGTAATTTAAAAATAGCATCTTCAGCATTTTCAAAGATATTGTAAAATTAGATTTATAATTACCTTCATACAATGTATGTAATAAAAAAATTCAGAAACATAATTAAGCTACAATATTCTTTCAGATTTCTATATTCTTTAGCCCCAGCATAAAGCAAATTTGACCTTCAGGTAAAAGAAAAGGTTCTTCAAAATAAATATAAGAAAATATGCTTTATTCTTATCCAAATTTTTTTATAATAACTTATAAAATAATTGAATACTGATTTAAAAAATATTCTTCTGTATTATTATACATTTGGCTATTACATAAATGCTCTTATATAATTTTCCAATTTATCTGATATGCTTAATAAAAATTGAAAATTTTATTTCAAAACATTAATTGGCTTAATATCAAACAAAGCTGTTTTAAAGATATTTTAAAATTAATTTTATAAGTAACTGCAGTTCTATATTACTTTTCGGATCGTTACTTTCTTAAGTCCAATTTCAAAAATCTACATCTTCTGCAAATTCTTTCAAATTGGATTTATTTATAGTTCAGCCCACGTCATAAAATTGAACTTTCTTATATATATATATATATAGAAAGCTTCTTTAAGAGAAATTCAAAAAATCATACATTTTTAATGTCCACATTTTTCTAACAATCTCTTGAAAGATTAATAATAAGTAAATATTACAAACTGTTTCAAAAATATGTTAATTTATTTTATTTAACATGTTTAATAACGAATGATGAACTCAAAGGAAAGATTAAAATGCAGAATTAATTGGTTCAATATCGAAATAAATCTCCGTCAACGATTTAAAGGTATTAATGGCAGGTTTAAAAAAGGTAGCTTTAAAAGTATTTGCAATTAAATACCCTAAATTAACCTATTACCTTTATTTCTTTCGGATTACTCTATAGTTTATCCAACGCCATGAAGCAGAACCACCATTACTATTAAAAGCAAAAACATCTTCTCCAAGCAGAATATCAAATCAGACATTCCAAAGTTTCCTTAACCTTCCATTCATCTGAGGTCGACCCCTCCTCTCATATCAAATGACCCGAGTCTAAAAGCCCGAGCCACCTATATCGAATCATTTGTTTATCCGGTCCTTTAAAGGCCCGTGGTGCAGTCCTTTAACTACGGAAGCGAAAAAAAAATGACTGCTTCCCGATGCCTTTTATACTCCCACAACTATAATTCAACTTCAAAGCGATCTAATTACGACGAAGCTTTCCGAAACGAAGTAACGGGACCGAGTTTTCTTCCTTCTTTTGGTCGTTTTCAGGGAATAGAGTGTTTTGGGTGGGGGATGGGGTAAGGCATGTGTACAGAAAAATAATAAATTCTTACCACCGAAAATAAATAAAGACTTGTAACTGCTTTGTTTTACTTTTAAACAACGATTCTGCTGTTCTTAACCATTTCTCAGGTCATCTTGAAATATATGCGAATATTTGGAACAAAAAATAATGCAGTTTTAATCTTTCGTGATTTGTAGTAATGTCCTTTTTTTTCTGGAATATTGAGTTTTATTTTATTTTTTATTTTTTTCTAAGTTAATATGGTTGGCGTTTTAATATAATAGTACATTTTATTTTAAATAAATTTTATAACTTATAAATAGATTTCATTTATTTCAAATATTTCTCATAATACTATTTTAAACTAAACGACTTATTAAGAGACAAAATTTATGTGTTAATCTATATATGTATATAGAACAATAATTGTTTTTGTCGTTATTAACTTACGATTATTTGGTTATTAACAATAATGAAATGAACTAATATAGATACCTGACTCGTGAGTCAATAGCAAAGTGCACTGCTGGTGAACATTAGTGCGGAGGGTCAATCCACTGGCGGTTTTGCTGTATACACCATAAAAAAAAAACGTTTAGACTCAGCATCTTGCCTTGTTAACTTGACTATCTGGTGGGTGTTATTCGGGGTAACGCTGCTTTAAATTGAATCTAAAAAATCATACCTTTTTAATGTCAGAATTTTCCTAATAATTTTTTGAAAGTTGAATAATAAATAAATACTACAAATTGTTTCATAAATATGTTTATTCATTTGGTTTAACATGTTCAGTAAAGATTGTCTATCTCAATGAAAAAAATAAATTAAGCATTAATAGGTTCAATACCGAAATATAGATTCGTTATCTATTTAAGCGATTCTTTAAAGCTAGCTTGCAAAAATCCGAGTTCAGAAGACATATTATAAATAAACAGAAAAAAAGTTTTTAAGAACCAACACAAAACAATATGCAAAACGTATGAAGATAATGAATCATAACAAGCTATTACGAAAATGATTTGAGGTTGGTATTCTCAGCAATCAAAAAGAAAGCAAGGAAAGGACAAAGAATGAAGGCAAATATCACAGGTTCAACCCCGGGGATGAGACATCAGTAAAATAAATCTGTCTAAAAGGAAAACTGTTGAAGTAAATTTGAACAAATAAACATTGCTGAGAAGAACTGTTAGAAATAAGAAGGATGGTTCAAATTCACATGAAACATAGGAAATCCGAAATTAAAAAAATACTGACAGATCGTTGCTCAAAAATGTTTTCTCTTTCTTTTTAAGTATGTATTCGTATAAACTTTTCTTTTTCCTCCATGTGATCATTAATACATAAAAGGTAGCATATCATTAGAATTATTTATACTGGTATTTAATTGCAACGAATAATTATTGAAATATTTAACTCTGAAATGTCGCTTGAATGAAAGTTATTTATTAATATCTGGTAGACAAATAAACTAGTTCATTTAAATGTTTCATTCATTGAAATGAAATATTACATGAATAGTTCACCATTTCATTAAAATGTCAGCTTTTAATTCCTTTAGGAAGAAAATAAGTTGAAGAAAAATCATCTAGCCAACACAAATTATATGTAATGTACGCATAGTTGAGAAAAAAAGAAAAGGAAAGAAAACATATATCAGTAGGTAAATATAGTACTATAAGATAATAGAAAGTACAGAAAAAAATTATACTAATTATCGAACATAATTTTTTAAAATTTTATTTAAAAAGATCTTGTGTAATTTATTCCTAAGATATTTCCATTATTCTCCAGAATATGCATGCAGTGAAATCTGTCTAAGATTCTAGTAAAAGGGAAAAAGTTAAAGTAAAATTTAACATATAAACAGAAGAACTGTTAAAAAAAGAACGATGGTCCAAATTCATATGAAGCATTAGAAATTGGAAATTAAAAAAATTCTGTCAACTAGTTTTTGAAAAACCTTTTTCTCTCTCTCTTTCAATATGTCTTCATATAAACTTTTTACTTGGCCCGATGTGATCGTTAATAAATGCAGCATTTCTACTAAAATGCAACTACCTAAAATGCAGAATTGCTAAGGGAATTACTTTTACTGATATTTAATTGTAACTAATAAACGTCGAAATAAGAGGAAACTATGAATCCTTGCGTCAATGAGAGTTATGCATTAATCTCTGATAGATATTTATTTAAATATCTGCTTTTAATTCCTTTAACAAAAAAATAATTTGAAGAAAAATCATAGTTAGCCAACAAAAATTATATGTAATGTACGTATAGTGGATAAAAATGAAATGGAAAGAGAAAATATATCGTGTCTAAATAGTGTAATATAAAATAATAGAAAGTACAAAAAAATATACTAATTATCGAATATTAAAATTTTCAATTTATTTCAAACAGATCATGTGTAAATTATTCCTAAAATATTTCATTATTCTCCTGGATATGCATGTGGTGAATTCTGTATTAGATTCTATTTCATTTTATGGAAGACCACGGTAAGATTGAATAGTAAAAAAATTGTAAAACCGTTTATCTGAGATTAATCTCATTTGTTATTTTTTAGTATGACCGATAGGAATCTTTTTCATAATAGTTAAAGAAGTTTATATCCTTCGAAAATTGCAGTAACTATTTTATTAGGGTTTAACTTTTAAAGTGAGGAGTATTTCTTAATATAACGCTATCTTTTCTTTGAGCTTTGCTGCAGTTTTTCATACATAAATTACCTTAACCCTTTCTCATGGGAAAAGGTGGAATGTTTATTACTATTCATTTATTTAACGCAAAATGTGTCAAATTTATGGATAGAATACGAATGCAAACAAACAAAATATTAAACAAGTAATAAAAAAAAAAAAAAATTAAATCAATTCCTCCTTTTTTTTCACTATATTGCAGAAAATCTTTTATAAAAAAAATTTCATTAATTTTTTTAAAGTTTATCTGACGCCATCTATTGGTGAATATATGCAACTTAAATCTAAAAAAACTAAAATTAATAAATTATATGAAATTAATCAATTAATATTTAAAAAAGCGGTATTAATATCGAGTGTGAACCACTACGAGTTCAAAAAAATGTATTTGAACTTTAGTGGATGAACAACAAGAATTTTATTAGCGATTGAAAATTTGAACAAGATATATATAGGGAGAGTGTGTGCTAATAGAAAGAATTGAAAAACGTTACTATTCATTTATTTAACTCAAAATGTGGCAAATTTATGTATCGAATAAGAATGCAAATAAACAAAATAAAAAAAAGTTATTGCTTCTACTACTATACTTTCTTAATATAACACTTTCTTTTCTTTGAGATGTGCTGCGGATTTTCAGACATATATTCCCTTAACTCTTTTTTCATGTTAAAGGTGGAATTTTTTTATTACTAATAATTTATTTTACCCAAAATGTACCAAATTTAGAAACCAAATAAGAAAGCAAGTAAACAAAATATTAAAAAAAACAAGATATTGTTTCTACTACTACTTTCTTAATATAGTACTTTCTTTTCTTTGAGCTGTGATGTGATTTTTCAGACATAAATATCCTTAACTCTTTCTCATAGAAATAGTAGAGTTTTTTTATTACTATTCATTTATTTAACCCAAAATGTGGCAAATATATGTATCTAATAAGAATGTAAACATACAAAATATTAAAAAGACGAGATATTATTTCTACTATAACTTCCTCATTATAATACTTTTTTTAGATGTGTTGCGGTTTCTCAGAAATAAATTACGTTAATACGTTTTCTTTGAAAAAGTGGAGTTTTTACTACTACTCATTTATTTAACCCAAAATTCGGCAAATTTGTGTATCGATTAATAATAGAAAGAATCAAAACAGGAAAAAAAAAATATATATATTGTTTCTACAACTACTTTCTTAATATAACATTTACTTTTCTTAGAGCTCTTATACTTTTCTAAGAGCTACTTATTCATTTATTTTACCCAAAATGTGGCAAATTTATGAATCGAATAAAAATAAAAACAAACAAAATATTAAAGAAAAAAACCCAACAAGATATTGTTTTTACAAATATTCATTTTCCAATCCATAATTCCAGTGCAATTATGGAATGGAAAACTGGGGTAAATATATGAACATTCGGCAGAACCTTCATCATCAATATAAATCATGCATATTTAAACAAAATCGCAAAAATGTATACTGTTTCACCTCATCCAAATTTTTCATTTCTTTCATTTAAAATAAAAGGGAAAGAAAAAAAAAAACTAAAGTAAAACCGCAACTATTTCACGAATTCTCTTTCCTTTATCACATTTCACTTCCTTTCTAAGCAAAATTCCCTGCTTTCTGGAATTCCATCTGCATAATTGCTGTGTCACCAAGTTGCATTCCGCCCCCATCTTTTTACCCCCGCCCCTTCCATCCCCCCTTCCATGTCTCCCTCGAATATTAAATAAGCTCTCCGCCGTCAGGGGGCGCTTCGAGAAATATTACTTTATGGCAAGGTGATTGCTATGAGCCTTATCGAATGCGCCAACTGACTTGATTAGGGGGAAAGAGAGTAAACAGACGTAGGTTTTTGAAGGTAGGGAGAGAATATCGCCTTTCCAATAGCAGGCCTCATTGAAAGGAAGGGAATTGAAAATTTGGGATGAAATACTCTGTTTACAGTATTTTCTCGAGGGTGGAGTATATTTAAGTATTTTTTTTTTCAACACCTAAAATTTTAATAAAGAAAAAATGGAGCTTATGTAAACTGGGATAGCTAGTAGTTGTGGGTGGTCTGTTTAAAGGTTGTGTTGAAAAACCGTGGGTAGGCATAATGAATAGAGTTATGTGATATAGTTTACAACTCCTCTCCCTCCTTTTAGTCTGCTCTAAAATGTGTTTTTTAACTTGAGAGGAGGTGTTTGAGCGAATTAAATGTTAATTAGTTTTTTTGTTTGTTTGTTTGGATTTTAATAAATAAAATTATTTAGAAATTTTTTTAATTAAATTCCTGTCTATAGTAATTAATTCTTGTGTATTCTTCTATAAATATGAATGTTGAAAAGAAAAATAAAGCTTATTTATATTTCTGCATATCGTTTAATAGAGTGAAATATGTTTTTCAGAATTGATAAAATTTTTAAAATAATAAAAAACCATTATTCTTCAATTTAAAAAGCCTTATCCCTTAAAAACCTGAATAATAATACATAAATGAATGTTACGAAAAGAATGTATACTTTTATTTATACATCAATTAATTTTCCATAGACATCAATTAATCCCATTATTTAAAATAAATGTCACAAAGCTTTGTATATTTTTAAAAACATCAGGAATATATTTAGTTTTATTTCTGCTCGTAACTTATTTTTCCCCATAGATATGTCAAGCATAAAAAATTTGGATTCTGCACGATCTCAAAATATTACCGCCACTAATCTTTATGTTCTTCATTCTTGTAGATAAAAAACATATTTAAAATTATATTTCACCATTTACCTTTGTTGCCTGATCAAAATTTACTCTATCTGCAGCGAAAATTTTGTTTTCCCAAAGGCTTTCCCATGCTTTATTTTTTCGTCCATACTGAAAGAGACATATTTGGAAAGCGTTCACGAATGACGCTCATAATTCATGCATTCAATTGAGGGCTGTACATAAAAGAGCATTGCTACAACGTTTCTGGAATCATTAAACAGACTAACAGATTTTCCTAATTATTTCCAAAACAACACAAAAATACATATATTTACTTCTCAAATTCTTCCATTACAGGTGTCTCTTCATTTTTGTTTATAATGTAACAAATCTCACAAATAATACAAAATATGTTACCATTAATCTGTATCAGTGAAGAATAATAAAATCAAAATATCTGGCGTAGCTGAAAGGAAAAAAAAAATAAACTTTAAAATTTCTTTGTTCTATTATTTATTGTTTTTTTTTTTTGAATTTTCAGTTCTAGAAAACAAAATGAATATTTTACAACAGTCATAAAATCAGCATTTAAATAATTTCTATTATATAATTAAAAATATATTAGAACCTTTAAAAAAATGTAAAATTCAACTGTAAAATATCATTACAAATTATTTTTACAAATCTGTTATTTAAAATCTTGATTAATAGAATAATTATTTAGATATTAAATAGAATAATTATTTAATATGCATAGGATACTTATTTATTTAAAAATATATGATTATTAAAACCGTTTGTTATTTATTTATAATAATATTTATTTATAAATAATTTTAAAGATGGAAAATTTAAAAAAAGATGTGTAATGGTATCATTTTACACCATCCACATATAAACTTAATGTATGGTGTATATAAGATATATACACCCTTTATTAAAACATTTCCTTAGTATATCATGTATATTAAAAAAATACAATACATGGAAAAAATATTTATGTGAAGTAGTTTGTATAAACTGTTGCATTAAGTAGTAGTAAATAAAATTTTTATTATTTAACAAAATTATTATATAGATATAACATGTTCTTTATTACAAACTTTTTAAATTTTCTTTTTAAGTATGTACTACTAAAATTGAGAGATTTAACAAAATTATATACATCTTCTTTATATGTATAATATTCTAGTGTTTGAATGATGAGCAAAATGATGTATCGTGTTATTTATTATATAAAGCATATTATTGTATAATGGAATAGCTGGTAGCTGTATTGATTGATTGTTTACATCATTTTGTATGAATTTATGTTTTGACTATACAATATTTTAACATGCCATCTATAATTTTAATGATTGATGAGATACTTTAATACTTATATTGTATTCATACTTAAGCAAGTGTTTTATTTCAAAATATAAATCTGAGAACTGAGATTGGAAACACAAAAGAACTCTTTAGAAATGAATTGATTTTCTTTGTAATAATGCATATATTATGAGAGAAACATTTTCAAAGAATATACACTTAGTATTTCAAATTTGAAGGATGAATGATTTTGCCCAACTATTTATGAATATTTTATGCACATAAAATAATTTATGGATATTAACTCATATAATTTAGCATTAATATCAAACAGAGTTTTACAAATTAAGGTATAGGTATTCTGTCTTCTTTGTTACCCTGACCTATTTTAAAAGTAATACTAAAAATAATAATAGATTTATTCGTAACGCGTGGTTGTAATCGCCAAAGGCTGTATAATTTTAAATCATTGACAGTTATGCCATGTTCTACACTATTGTCAAAATAATAGCCAGTTAGTATATTTGATGATTATGCGGTGTGTGAATGATTGGCAATAAGTTAATGGTATTTCCGAATTTAATTTGTTAACATTTATTTCATTGTTATTTGACATTAGGAGAAATAAATCATGATAATTATTTTCAAAAACTATAAATATTTATGTATTTTTTATTTTGTATTTTAATATTAATTTTTTGAATATTAACTTAAATTAGTCTTAAAAATTTTAAATTTAACTATCAAAGCAATTAAAATAATAAATTTTCGGACTATATGAAGATATATTTCAAAGCTTTCATCTGATATTTAAAAATTATAAAAATGTGATAAATGTTTCTTAACAAAATAATTAAAATGTAACATTTAACTTAAAATGTAACATATTTACCTATTTTAAAATATTTATACATTTATTTATTGAATCATTTGTAAGTGTAACTTAAATTAAACAATTGTTAATTATTCAAATACCACCTAATCTTCATTAGAAAATTGCTTTTTTTTACGATTTGCTCCATGCAAAGAGTTGGATTAGCAACTCATATAAAAAGTTTTGATTCTCTACATTTGCTGTGAATGAAGTATGTAAAAATTTGGGAATAATTAATATTTTATTTCCATGGATTGATAATTTGCATTAACTTAAATAAGATTAACGACAGAAAGATTGCAACAGATTCTGCGAAAAATTTTATTTTTCAACATTTTTATATTTTTCAATAAAAGTAGTACTTTTTCCAATATAACGGCATCCATTATGCTAAAACAAATTTTACAAGTAATTTTTTTTATAAAAATCATATTTAACTTTCATAAATGCAATTAAACAGTATTAAAATATTCTTCAGTAGCTTTCATAGAGCTAACAACAAATTTTAAAGATTCCTTTAAGGGATTTTTAGTTGTATTAAGTACTATTTGTACCGATTCAAAAATCTTAAAAGGTTTTCTAATGTGATTGTATTTAAATGCTTGCTCTTGTACGTTTAGTAAACTAAGAAGAATACACTTCTCAAATTGCATGAGGTTCTAAATAATTTGAGGTCTTAAAAACATTTATTTCTTTTCGGAGAAATTACTTGCGCTTTTAACTTCAATCTATGACAAATGTTGATTGCTTTACAATAGGAACCATACTTTTGGTGCATTATTGTTGGTATCAAATGCAACCACAATTTGTAAAGAACAACACTCCATCCACTTGTTCAAATCTTAAGTTCTGATAGCCAAGTAGGCCTTTGTTAATACATGATTCAGGCTCGAACTCTGGATGTAGATGAGTATTTGTAAGGTGTTCGAAATTCCTTTTAAATTATATGCCACAGTATAATTGTCCCTAGTGTCACATATTGTCCGTAGATTGATAAACCAATTTTATATCTCATAAATATATTTTATGTTCTACTAGTTGACATAAAATATGTTTTAAAAATACGTTTTAAAATATGTTTATAAGCTACTTTTGTTTCCACTCCAACATAGACACTTTATTTTTGTAAACGTAGCTGAAATAAAAATAAATTAAATATAAAAGTAATTCTTTGTAGATTCTACCTAATTCTAATTCTTTGTACCGATCTACTACTTACAAACAATCTTAACTGATAATATTTTTCAATCAATCTGTTATCAATTATTTATTGTCAATTGCACATGCTCTAATTCATTGCTTGCTTTAAACTCAAAAGAAATAATCACCGAGCAATATGCAGCACCACAGTTCCTCACGCCACGCCATTCATAGAGAAACCAAAGGCAATCAGGGAATTTGTGCCTGCTCCGAATATATCTCACAATGGTGGCGGCTCCAGCAGCTGCGCTTGATGGATCAGAATGTGTATTGGAAGCCATACCTGGTTAAAGATAGACACATGCCTCACGCTCAGATGTATTTGTAACTAATTAACTAATTAAACACCGTTCAATAATGCGAGACGGTGAACTAAGAGCAACCAAGAAGGCAATGCGTGTGATACATAACAATGTTGTAGCTCTGGGAAACTTAAATCGACGTTACTGACACACGCCTGTGCTGTACCAAATCCTGTCAGTGAAATATTTGATTTGATATTGCTCTGAGATTTGGTGTGTGTGTGTGCTAGTTCATTAGATATTAGGTGCACGTTTTAGGTTTAATGCGGTCTCAATGTTAAAATGGGTTATCAGATTCTGCGAATAGTTAAGACTATATCTCGTGGACACTGATACGAATGTATTTATTAATTCAGGTTATGTTGTTTTCGTAGCGCGCTTTATATAGAAAGCATTAAGAGATTTGTTCCTGATAAAAGTTTTATTATCATATTTGTATAATGATCGGCTTTATTTTACAAGCCAGAGTTATTACAAACCTTTCATTATCATTGATTAATATTGGAAATGTTCTCCTTTTTTGATTTAATACTTAATGAAATAATAATAAATCCATATCATATATTTTTATTTTGGTTGCGTAACTGATAAAACATGGCATGTTGTATGAACATAATGTTCTAACGTTCTTTAAAGTATTCAACTGTATTATTTAAGTTAAATAAATAATTATCTAAAATATTTATGTTTATAATAGTAATTTCGTTTCTTTGAAAATTTTGAAAATTATTTGAAATTATTTTTAAATAGACATTACTCTTATTCAATGTCATCAGGACAACATTTTTAATGGTATTTATATTTTTAATCAATAAACTATTTTCACTGCAAGTCACGTAAACAATTATAAGTGCACATTTTTTTTTTTTTTATAAAATGGAATTTAAGAATAATACGCAGATTGATATTGCCTGATACAATATACAACTAACAACATCTACATTACATAAAATGCTATCAAAGACACAATTTCCAAAGTCATTGCCTTTTCTAATAATGTACTATTCTTTCGAAAACAAAAATCGATATTGTTACAACTATCATAACTATTATAATGCTTTAAGTTTCAAATTAAATAATATATATAATAATAAATTAAAACTGAAATTTTGCTTAGAAAATGTAATTGTTTGTTTAAACATAATCAGTTCGAAAAGTAAACGGATTACTTTTCTTATTATTTCGCTTATTAAAGAATAAATAATAAAAGAACAAAATAAATAAATAAATTACTTTATTCATAGAATAAAATCGCATCACCCTCGTTAGTTATTTCAAGATCAGTTTAAAATGTGTTTTAAAAATACCTGTAGCATGCTCTATTTGTCGAATACAAATTCAAGAGAATGAATTATTCACATAATTGCTTAAGATTTATCTAATGTTTAACCTATGCCAAAAAGTAAACATACCGTTATTATTAACGAAAGCTTTTCTTTAAAAAAATTTAAAAGCTCGTTTGGCAAATCTTTAAAAATAATTAAAGCGTTAATATTGATTAACTGCTATTAGTTAATATTTTTTCATACTCACAGAGCGAGGTGTAAAATAATTAAAATAATTTTCTACTACTGTTTGACAGTTTTTGCTCATATTTTTATCCCTTTGTAGACAAATCAAGAGAAACAAGTACATTGGAAATTTAAAGAATTCATTAATTTAGAACCAGTTACAAATCATAATGAGATATTTCGAAAATTTATTTAAATTATCTTTAAAAGTAACAGCATTATATTTCACTTGCTTAGTTCCAAATTGAAAAAAATGAATCTTCAACATCATTTCTTCTATTGTTTAACTAATTCTTTATTGTGTTTTGCTTTATTTTATAAAAAAAATAACTTGTTCTATTCATATACAAGTTTTCAAAAAATAATTGAAGAATTAATAATAATAAATTCAAATAGTTTGACAAAATATTTTATATTTTATATATCTATTTTCAAAATGTGAAAAATATACATATATACTTTATTTTCATATTTTTCAATAACTTATATATTAGAAAAAAATTGGCAAAATCAATGGAAATATTATAAAATTTAAGTAATTTAAAATGCAAAAATAGCACCTTCAGCAATTTCAAAGATATTATAAAAGTAGTTTTATAATTACCTTCAAACAATATATGTTATAACCCAACTCAGAAACATAATTAAACTACAATATTCTTCCAAATTTCTCTATTATTTAGCCGCGTTATAAAGCAAAATTGACCTTGAAATTAAAAAAAAAAAATAGTTGAAAAAATATATGAAAATATGCTTTATTCGTAACTATTTATATATGCTTTATTATGCTTTATTCGTAAATTCATGAAATTATTGAAAATTATTTTTAAAAATATGTTTATTTTCACATTTGCCACTTACATAATGCTCTTTTTTAGTTTTCAACGTTAACTTACATGTTTAATAAAAATTGAAACTATTATTTAAAAAAATTAATTGGTTTAATACCAAAACAAAGTTATTTCAACAATATTTTAAAATTAATTTTATAAGTAGCTGAATCGTTTTATTACTTTTATTAAATTCCCTTTCTCAAATCCAGGGGCCTGATGGCCGAATGGCTAGCGCTCTGGCGTTCGGTAGCACAGGTATCGGGTTCAAATCCCGGCTTTACCCATGGGTGTTGTAGTGGTTCGGAATCCACTTTAAGCCGTAGGTCCTGGTCCTAACAGAATCGTAGAGCGCTGCAGGGGCATTGTTACTCCGCGTCCGTGGCTTACCAAAAAGTTACACACGCCCCCCGGTTAATGCAAAGTGAGTAACATCGGTGCAGCCCTTATGGCGAAAGATCGCGGTCTATTTGCCACCTGCATTAGAAGAAAAAAAAAACTTTCTCAAATCCAATCTCAAAAATCTATATCTTCCGCTATTTCTTTGGAATGGGATATATTTATTGTTCAGCCTACGCCTGAAAACTGTATTTTCTTATATACAGTATATGCATATAAATATATATATATAAAGCTTCTTTAAATTAAATTTAAAAAAATCCTACCTTTCTAAAGTCCACATTTTGCTAACAATTTTTTGACAGATTAATAATAAATAAATACCTAAAAGTGTTTCATAAATATTTTTATTTATTTTGCTTAACATGTTTAGTAACGATTAACTAACCCAAAGAAGAGAATAAAATGAAGAATTAATTGGTTCAATACCGAAATAAATCTTCGTCAGTTATTCAAACGATTCTTTAATGCTATATTTAAAAATACTTGCTATTTATACACTTGCAAAAATGGGAATACAGAAGACTGAATCTTCGACTTTATTTCTTTCGGATTACTCTATTGTTTATCCAACGCCATAAAGCAGAACATCCATTAGTATTAAAAGCAAAAACATCTTCTTCACGCAGAATATAAAAGCAGTCATTCCAAAGTTCCCTTATTCTTCTATTCATCTTCTATTCTATTCATCATTCTTCCCCTTCTTTCATATCAAATGACCCGAGTCTAAATGCCCGAGCCATCTATATCGAATCATTTGCTTATCCGGATCTTTAAAGGCCTGTGGCTATAATATCGTTATCTGCATCGTTTTATTACTTTTTTTATCATCACTTTCTTCAATCCAGATTCAAAAATTTACATTTTCTGTTATTTCAGTTCAAGTTATTTATTGTTTTGCTAACTCCATAAGCAGAATTTTCATGAATATATATCTATGTATATAGTAAACGCTTCTTGTCACCGAATCAAAACCCAAAAAATCATAATTTTTAATATCCACATTTTCCTGATAATATTTTGAAAGATTAATACTAAATAAATAGTACAAATTGTTTCATAAATATGTTTAGTGATTTTATTTATCATGTTTAGTAACGATTAACTAAACCAAAGAAAAAATGAAATGAAGAATTAATGGGTTCAATACCGAAATAAAGTTTCGTCGTCTATTTAAAGGATTTTTTAAAGCTAGCTTAGCAAAAATCCGAATTCAGAAGACTAAATCTTCGACTTTATTTCTTTCAGATTATTCTATTGTTTATCCAACGCCATAAAGCAGAACCGCCATTAGTATTAAAAGCAAAAACATCTTCTCCACGAAGAATATAAAAGCAGACATTCCAAAGTTTCCTTAAATTCATCAGAGGTCGACCCCGCCTTTGATATCAAATGACCCGAGTCTAAAAGCCCCAGCCACCTATATCGAATCATTTGTTTATCCAGTCCTTTAAAGGCCCGTGGTGCGGTCCTTTAATACGGAAGCGAAAAAAAAATGACTGCTTCCCGATGCCTTTTAGATTCCCACAACTATAATTCAACTTCAAAGCGATCTAATTACGATGAAGCTTTCCTATACGAAGTAACGGGACTGAGTTTTATTCCATCCTTCGGTGGTTTTCTCGGAGAACAGAGTGTTTGGGGTGGGGGATGGGTGTAAGACATGTGTAGAGAAAAATAATAAATTCTTGCCACCGAAAACAAATAAAGACTTTGAACTGCTTTGTTTTACCTTTGAGCAACGATTCTTGTGTTATAAACCATTTTTCAGGTCGTCTTGAAATATGTGCGAATATTTGGAATAAAAAATATTATAGTTTAAATCTTTTGTGATTCGTGGTAAAGTCCCATTTTTTCTGGAATATTGAACTTTGTAGTATTTTATGTTTATGTTTCTTAGTTAATATGGTTGGCGATTTAATATAATCGTAAATTCGATTTTAATAAATTTTATAACTTATATATAAATTTTCTTTATTTCAAATATTTCACATTGTAGTATTTTAAACTAAATGAAGTATTTAAAAATAGAAAACCTATGTTTTAATTTATATATATAGAACAATAATTGTTTTGGTCGTTATTTACTTACAATTATTTTGTTATCAACATTTATGAAATGAACTAACGTAAATAAATGACTTGTGGCTCAGTGGCATCGTGCCCCTCTGGTGCATATTAGTGAGGAGGATCAATGTGTGGGTGGCTTTATTGTAAAAACTTAAAAAAAAACAAAAAAACTTAAAACTTAAAAAACGGTTCGACTCAATTGCGTTATTAATGTTCAGCTTCTTGCCTCGTTAGTTGGAGTACCTAGTAAGTGTTCTCCAGTGAAACGCTTCTTTAAATTGTATCCAAAAAATCATACATTTTAATATCCTAATTTTTCTAATAATTTCTTGGGAGATTAATAATAAATAAAGACTATAAAATTGTTTCATAACTATTTTTAGTTAATTGTGTAAAACATGTCTAGTAATGATAAGAACTGAAAGAAAAAAGAATAAAAGGAAAAATTAATTGGTTCAAAACCGAAATATAGCTTCGTCATCTATTTAAACGATTCTTTAAAGCTCTCTTGCAAAAATCCGAATTCAGAAGACTAAATCTTCAACTTTATTTCTTTCGGATTACTGTATTGTTTATCCAACGCCATAAAGCAGAACCACCATCAGTATTAAAAACAAAAACATCCTCTTCACACAAAATATAAAAGCTGACATTCCAAAGTCTCCTTATCCTTCCATTCATCTGAGGTCGACCCCTCCTTTCATATCAAATGACCCGAGTCAAAAAGTCCGTGCCACCTATATCGAATCATTTGTTTATCCGATCCTTTAAAGGCCCGTGGTGCGGTCCTTTAACTACGGAAGTGAAAAAAAATTATTGCTTCCCGATGCCTTTTAGACTCCCACAACTATAATGCAACTTCGAAGCGATCTAATTACGATGCAGCCTTCCGAAACGAAGTAACGGTACTGAGTTTTCTTCCATTCTTCGGTGGTTTTCTCAGAGAACAGAGTGTTTGGGGTGGGGGATGAAGTAAGGCATGTGTAGAGAAAAATAATAAATTCTTACCACCGAAGATAAATAAAGACTTAGAACTGGTTTGTTTTACTTTTGAGCAACGATTCTGTTGTTCTAAACTATTTTTCAGATCGTCTTGAAATATGTGTGAATATTTGGAACAAAAACTAATACAGTTTAAATCTTTTGTGATTTGTGGTAAAGCAAAATTTTTTTGTAGTATTGTTTCCTTTTTTCTAAGGCAATTTCTACTTCTATTTTTGGCAATTTAATATAATCGTTCATTTTATTTTAAAAAAATCGATAACATGTGAATATATAAATATCATTTATTTCAAATATTTCACATATTTTTTAACTACAGGAAGTATTTAAAGAGAAAATCTGTGATTTATATATATATATATATATAACCATAATTGTTTTTGTCGCAATTAACTTACGATTATTTGGTTATGAAATAAATAAATATAGATGAAAATATATGCATCTGACTCGTCGCTCAATAAAGACGTACGCCGCTGGTAAGCATTAGGGCAGAGGATATATCCACTGGTGGATTTGTTGTAAACATAGTTTCAAAAAACGATTATACTCGATGGCGTTTGTGATTCTCAGCGTCTTGCCTCGTTAGTTGGACTACCTGTTGGGAGTTTTTCGGGCTTTCCCAGATATGATATGCAAAAGAGGGGTCCTTAATGTCTTCTAAGTAGAAGGATTCTACTTAAAAGTTCTCCTGGAAGGCACTGCCCTCTTTCTTCAGCGACACGGAGCAAAAATCAGACTTCTACTTATAGGTACTGCCGCATAACAGCACCTGCCCCTCTCTTTCCTCCTTCCATTACAACAATATAGATATTGTCCTTAAAAAATGTTAGAAAAGGAATTTTTTGATATGTTAGTAAGCTTTAATTATTTGTTAATATAACTTTTTAACAACACTTAATTTGCATATTAATAACTGAAATTTAACAACTGAATTTCCCGAGATATTATATATTAGATCATTATCAATTGTCTAAATAAATGGGCAAGCACAGAGTTTATAAAATCAACCTAAAGCTTTATACATAGAAGTTATATAAAATGTAATGTTGCTCTAATTATACATATAAAATTCACAGTATTCTTAGATGTATGCCATTATGTATTCCAAATGTGTTGTTTGAAATTAACCTTAATAGCATAATTGCTACATAGCATATTTATGCATTGTTCATATAAGTGTATACAACCGAATTGTTATACATTATTACTATTCATTACTGCTTTTACGTGAATTAAATATGTTTCTCTATGTTATTGAAATACGTTATTGTATATGTTAGATAATATCGTTTAGCCATTTAAATGGATTAAAAACCATGCGTTATAACAGTCTGAGTCTAAGTATTTCTTGATGAAACGATCAAGTAGTAGAACTACAATATTTTTGTTAACCTTTGATGATTTTGTAAGTGATCCTAAATTATTGTTTTGTTTGACACCCGTTAATTATTTGTTGTCCAACAGCTTGTTCAAATATTAAGTTTCGCCCGCTTAGCTAAATTTATTTTGATTGATTTAGACATGCAGATAAATATATTTTAAAACAATTTTATGTATGGCTTTGTTTCACGCTCTGGATGTATTTTTAAAATGACAGTTGTTCTCATTTTTGAACCTTTGCTTTTTTTTTAAACTTGTGTTTTCCATTTTCTGTAGATTAAGTTCTATCAATTTATGCACGTGCATATGGAGGACGTCTCAGGCATAAAAGTGCATAAAATGAAGATGAGGACACCGTTGGAGCTTCTTGAACAAAAATTTACTGAAATTTTTGAGGAGGAGTCATGTAAAGAATATACAAGGTAATAATAAAAGAGCTTTTGCGATATATGAGCGGCCTATCACATCGTTCAAAGAAATTGGGTTTAAAAATTTTGATTTAATTTATTTTAGGATATACACTCAAAAATCATATAAATACAGATAGTTAAACTCTAGCGGGTACAGTTACAGAAATAAAATCTTTAAAATTTAAAATGGAATTTGAAATTTTTTTGATTTTTTATTTATTGGAATGTGATCTCCGTAAAAAAAAAACACACAAGTAATGGTGTAACGGCACTTGTAGCATAAAAATTGGCGGCATTAGACAGACTAAGAAAAAAAGACAAAATGACATTGACGCTCACCAGAACATGGCTCTGATTCTAACCTATTGAAACTCCGTCGAAACGAGGAGAGCAAAAATATGCAGATTCATAGTTTAGCGTAAGACATTATCGTGATTTTTGGCTTTGCAATAAATATTTTTTTTTCTTCTAATGCAGCTGGCAAATAGACCGCGATCTTCGCCATAAGGGCTGCACCTATGTTACTCACTTTGCACTACCCAGGGGGCGCGTGTAACTTGAAGATACGGACGCGGTGTAACAATGCCCCCGTAGCGCTCTACGATCCTATTAGGACCGGGACCTACGGCGTAAAGTGGATTCCGAACCACTACAAACACCCATGGGCAAAGCCGGGATTTGAACCCTATACATGTGGTACCGAACGCCAGATCGCTAGTCATTCGGCCATTTCAATAAATACCGAAGTTCTAAAAAACTTTTTAATATCTTCCATCACAGTATGTTTTACCTTTTTCCGAAAATTATTTATTTTACTTGAAAAGAATACTCACTTAAAGAAATTGAATTATATTAGTTCTAAATCATAATAAAATTAAACATATTTTTTTATCAAGTGGCACAGGATATTTTGATTATAGGAACAGTAATTTATCAGGAAATCTCATGATATTTTTCTAAACTGCAAGCTTTCAGATACACCATTTAGGAAAATAATAATAATATTATTTTTTTTTAATTTTCTCAAAATACATTCATTAATTTGAATTGAAATCAAGGGCATCCATTTTAAACTCTATTTAAAATTACAGAAACAATATAATGTATATATAATTAAAAAAATATATATTGGAATTAATAGGGATTTGTTATAAACTCTTCACTAACAAATAATTTTCTTTGACAATTTTTAATAGTTTTAAATGTTGTATTTTAAAATTTTGTAAAATAATTACATTCATTAAATCTAATGAATTTCATTAATTCTAATATTTTATTCAGAATTCTGCAGACCTTATTCTAGATTATTTTTAAAAAAAATGCCTTTCAGTTTTAAATACTAATAATTACATATCATAGTGTATAAACACAGGGTGGTTATAAAATATTTATAAGTGTATGCCTTTAATCCGCAGACTGCATCTGATTTGAAATACACCATCAGACGTCATGTTCAACAGATTCCTCTTGTCATGATATGTGCTTCAATGATATACACCATCTGCCACATGCAAAATGTCATCGTATGTGTAGGAGATCTCGTGGAGAATTTGTGAAACACTTTATACTGTTTTGCTTTCTGTCTTTATTGGCTGTATTAATTTTCTGCTTAGTCTGTCTAGCGCCGGGGAATTTCGTACTACAGTTAACGTTACAACGTTATTTATCGTTTTTCAATATGGAGATCACATTCCAACATAAAAAGGTGGTCTTGAATTTTCAAATTTTCGAAATCGTGCACTGTAACCGTAACTGTTAAAGTTTAATTATTGCTTTTCATGTGATTCTTGAGCGCAAACTTCAAAATATTATAAATCAAAATCTCATTCTGTTTCTGCGAATGATATGATTGCCAGGTACTCATATTTTGAGAAAGGTTTTTATTTATAGTCTTTCTTTTTAACTTATTATTTTACTTTTTGAGGTTTCGGTTATTGTTTTATTGAAAACAATCTTAAACTGAATTGTTTTAAAACTTTCGAAATAAAAGCAAGCTCCTAATTAAAAAACAAAAGAATTTTTGAATTATCGAAATATTCATTTGAAGCATTAAATTTTGAGTCAGATTACATTTAAATTAGAAATAAAAATAATTTTTATCCAAGAAAAAGTAGATGATATTTTGTATATGCTTAATCAATAAAAATGTAAAATTTAATATAAATCATATTGCATTAAAAATGGGTTATTTGGTTATTTTTTATAACAAAAAAATTATATTCCATATACTAAATTGCATTGCATCGACTTTTACAAACAAATCTTACTCAGTGCATTAATTTTAATTTTCATATACAACAATTCTTCATTGAAAATAATCTTATTACTTCGTGGAAATGTATTAAGAACGATAATCAAATTCATAGAAAATTTAAAATGAACCTTGCATTACAATATGCATCCGCATTTGTAAAGCACATGGAAACTTTACATTTTTTTTTTTTTTTACATGTATCAACTTGAAAAAAAATAGATTAAATTTTGACTTACTTGCTTTTGTCTGTAATTTTTCTTTTCGCAGGGGAAAAATCTAGCAAATTACTTTTATTTCCGATAAAACTGAACTTGAAAAAAATCTAATAATTTTTGACTGCCTTTAGACTAAGGATAATCAAAAACTTCTACGATTTAATAAGTTTCTTGGAATTCATTTTATTCCCTGTATAATTTTAACCATTTGAATTATTTTTTTATTTATGAGCAAGACAATGGAAATTACATCCAATTTACATTTTTACTGATAAAAAGACATCAGTGCAATTGCTATATAATGTACTTTTCTTATTATATTCAATAGTACTGATAGTAAATTATAAAATTTTTTATTATATTGTGTCGTGAGATTTTTGCCATTAATATAAGAAATTTCATTTTCATAACTATTCTTATTTCCGATGTCGTTCAAATAAGTAAATCAGGTAAAATATAAACGAATAATTGTGCTTACTGTTTTTTATTCTTTAAATCAATCAATATTTTGTTGGTTAAACAAAATTTGAAAGAGAAATAATTTGAATTTTTTTTTCTGTTTCTTATATGAATTGACTACTACGTTTTCATTGATTCTTATATTTTTTTTCATATTTTAAACGAACAGAATGTTCAAAATTATTTTTATTAAACATTATTAATTGTTTATTTATTAAGTATTATTATCATAAAAAAAACTATAAAACTATTGTATATTATATTATTTGGTATACATTGTATGTTAAATAATAATATATTTTGAATTTGAAAAAAAACCCAACAAAAAAGAAAAAAAAAATCCTGACGTGTACTACTGTGTCGAAAAAGTAAGTCCATTTTTTTTTCAAAAACTCTTTTATTTATTCTTCCAAATTTATTTCATCGCCTTCACACTTCCCCTTTGGACACAAAGCACTTATGGCATTTTTTTTTCCAATCTTCAATGCATGCTAATAAATCATCGGCAGTGATAGACTTCAAAGCGCGCGGCTATTGACGTTGAATCTCTTCAATCGACTCAAACGTTTTAGTTTAGGGAATAGCCAGAAGTCGCGCGGTGTAAATACGGTGGTTGTGGAACTGTATGGGTTTCATTTTTGGCGGAAACGTCATGAAGAATCAATGCAGTGTGAGCTGGTGCATTCAGTGTTTTAGGTACCAATCGAGATTTGATGCGTTTGAGGCCCAAAAAGGAAAAAAAGAACATTTGAAATTCCATTAGCAGCAAGGTCTCTTGTAAATTGACGGTTTGCAAGCACCAAATCTTTTAATTTATTTGGACGTGTGCGTCGTTGGTTGAGGTTGATGGTTGACCAGAGGGCTCTTCGTCTTCAACGCGTTTTCTGCCTTTGAACTGTTTATACCATTTCTAAATATTTCCTTCCAATATAGGAATACTCACCGAATTCTATACGTTTCCGCAATCAAAACTTAATGCAAATTATTTGCTTTTATTCAAAGCATTTCAAAAATCGCCGAAATCAGTTTTAGCGTATCACAAAGGCAGGATTAACTCAAACACTAATGTATATTCTAACGTCAGATTTCACTCCGATGTCAAGAACAGTGCCAGAAACCTAAAAAACAATAAAATTTGAAATTCCATAATCCTCGAGAATTTTAAATTGAAAATCGGTCTTACTTTTTGGGACGAGGTAGTAATTATGAATTTTTATTTATCATTGGTACACATACGTTTTTCACTGGACTTAAAATAAATAATGAAATACTACATCTATATAAGAACTTTAATAATCTACAAATAAGAAAAATCTATTGAAAATATCGAGAGTGATTGAATTATGTTTGAATTTCTACGTTAACGCATAAATAATCCAATTCAATGTTAGCCATTTATATTTGATGAGCATGAACCAAAAGTATTTTTTTTTACAGATTTAAATTTTTTAGGTCAATACATTAAAGTTTTGTATGGTATTCTTTTTATTAAATTTTTATAAATTACTAGTGATTTAAAATGATCCATTTTTTCGAATATAACCAGTATTTAACAGTACTTTTTATTATTTTACTTTTTATCGAATATAACAAGTATTTACCAGTACTTTTTAAAAGTGCGGATAAAAAGTAAATTTTTCTATTTCTACCAAAACCTTTTTTGCATACCTACTATTTAAATATTTAGTTAACAAAGTTGTGTAATAAGATTTTATATTTGTTCTTTTTTGAAATTATACTGACATTGATTTGCTTTTAAACTTCTCATAAAACGCTAATGCTATTAAAGTTCAGTATTATTTATAGATTTAAGAAAGTAATTTAAATTTAGAATTATTTTAAAATTGAGGACATAGTTTTCTCTGAGTATGAAAGATATTGTTAAAAATCATGAAAAATTAGAGCAGAAAAAATGGATAGTAAACTAATTTTTCTGGTGATCCTATCACAACAAGAACAAATTTCTATTTTAAGTTATGGGCGATAGTAGGCGAAAATCGGTCCTTTTTTTTTCTTAAGAATTTAAAAATCAATTTGTTTACTGCAAATTTAGAAAAAATGTGTAAAGAAAAATCTTGTTAAAAATTTAGACGAAACCTTTCCATTTACTTGTAATGGGCGAACATTCCCCGATGTAAAATTTCGTGCAAGAACTTCCTTTGATGGTCCGAAAATACCAAATGACCAAATGGTTCAAAACAGTAACTCTAAGAAAAGACAACTTCTGGATAGCTTTATTAAAATGTCATAGTGACTGTAGGAGTAATCAATGCAGTAATTACATTGATAATTAATTGGACTTTTAGATATTTTACAAACAGGTCTTAGAAACTGGCTGATTACATCTTTCATACTTGGTTATTTGAATACTGTATGTAAATTTAAAAACTAAGAAATACAACATCATGATTTATTATGTGGTAAATTATCTACCATTATATTAATTAATTGGACTTTTAGTTATTTTACAAACAGGTCTTAGAAACTGGCTGATTACATCTTTCATACTTGGTTATTTGAATACTGTATGTAAATTTAAAAACTAAGAAATACAACATCATGATTTATTATGTGGTAAATTATCTACCATTATATTAAGTGTGAAACTTTTAATTTGAAAGTTATTCATTGTATTAGCTTGGTAGTAAATGAGATTGCTATCACTAAATTTAAAACAAAGAGATTCCGTGGATATTAATATATTGAATATCATATTTAATCATAGTGTTTTTTTCCTTACATGACTAAAATTTCTCTCATAATAAAAATGCCTTAAGTCTTCCTGGAACGAATCCTTTTTTCCTCTTAAATTATATGGCAATGGCACATCATATTTTCCTCATCAAGAAATATTTCCCGATAAATTCATTTAGATTTAAAAAAAATTAATAATAATGAGAAAGAAAAAATGGAGCAAGTTTTACAATACATTTTCAAAATTGAATGAACACAAATATTGCTTTTCTTAATTTAATTTAAAATCATGCAACAAATATTAATTATTAAATAGCATCTACTTTTTATTTTGTCTTGAAAATGAATTTAATAAAATTACTTGCTAACAAGGGACTTCACAATTGCATTAGTCGAAATTACACTCGAAAACTACTGCCGCCAAGTATTCCAGTTAAGTGTCCCTTAAAAGAGCCATTTGAAAAGTGAAAAACATATTGTGGAGCACCTAACCCTTCCCGCCTTAAACGTGCCGAAGAAGGGCGCAATTGCTGCAGTTAGTTGCATTATTTAGCAAAGTGGCCCTTCTGAGCCACGGATAAGACTCCTTGAGAAAAACACGAAAGTGCTCTTTGCAATTCTATTAAGGCAAATACCTTTGGTGAGGAAAGGCAAATCCGTCTCATGACGCCAGGCACAATGAGCCAATGCTATTAGTCCGAGGACTGGGGGGATGGTTGGGAACGGAGGAGCGAAAGAGATAAAACCAATTGCCACCACTTTTGTCACTTCCCCAACACCCCCTTGGCTGTTATGTTGTGGAGCAAAAGGTGAGAACAATCCAATCAGCGGTGAGAGATTAGCTCTTGTTCGTGGTGTTAGTGGTGTGGGAACAGGATGCTTGAATGAAGCTACAAATGTTTACTTGTGGATTTGCTAAGGATGATGAGATATTCATGTATATGATGTGTTCTAATGTCGAAACATATATTTTTATCATAAAGTGCTTATAAACAGCGAAGTATGCAATTAAGTCTTCAAATGAATATCCACCAGTTAAAATTAAGAAGTAGATAATTAATACTTATAGGGTTTCAATAAATAAAGGCTGTATATGAATAATTATAAATACATTATTAATAATATTTTTTGCTCTGCAGATAAAAAAAAAAAAAAAGGTTTTTTTTTCAATAATAAGGAATAAAAAAATGCATAAATATATCTGCATGTTTGGTCATAATCTGTTGTACATGTAAAAAGCCACTTGAAAATGTTGTACTCATGTAAGAATATCGAAAAATTATATAAAAACAGTACAAATATTTTACAATTTATTCCAGTATTCAGCTTATACGCTTCCAGTATTCGGCTTCCAGTAAACGCTTATTTCCTTCATCCTTCAAACGTGCTTTAAAAAGTTTAATTTCAAATATTATCATATCAAGAAATTTATTTTATTAATTGTAATAGATAGATAGAAATACATGCATGAATACAATAGATGTATACGTAAATAGATATATAGTGTATATCAGTGAATGAAATGTCCTTACTCATATTTAAATGTAAATTTAAATTTGTTAATTTTTGTAACAATATGAATATTAAGTAAGTGACTGGTTGACCAACTGAAACAGATATACATCTCATTGTTTAGAATTATTGTCCGTTATAAGTTAATCTATGCATTATCTAACTGTGAATATTTATGGCCTGTTAGAGTATATTCGTTACCAGCGTGAGAAAATGAAATGATGCTGTAGAAAATGGGGTGATTTATTATTTCATGTAGATTAAACTCACACAATGTAAATAATTTATGGAAATATTAAATTACTGATTGAAATATATTAATAATAACAAGTTTGGAGATTTCAGATTAGAGAATTACTGTCAAAGAAATGTATGTGTCACACCATATTTTAAAATAATACTCTTTAGTTATTTTCTTTGTTGCTATTTAAAAGTATTGTTACAGATAGAATTAATTCCGAGCAGTTGATTAATGATGAAAATGTGATGAATTTTAATACTAATATTGGTGTTCAAGAGTGTATATAACTATTGCTTATGAAGTGGAATTATTTTTTTTGTGATTTTTAGTAGTAGAGTAGATTTTTAATGTTAATGTTGATGTAAAAAAACCATTTTGAAGGTTATTTGCTTTAGTCTTTTTCAATATACACCGAAGTGACAAAAGTCATGGGATACCTCTTAATATCGTGTCGGCCCTCCTTTCGCCCGGCGAAGAGCAGCAACTCGACGTGGCATGGACCCAACAAGTCGTTGGAAGTCTTCTGCAGGAATATTGAGCCCTGATGTCTCGATAGACGTCCATAATTGTGAAAGCATTGATGGTGCAGGATTTTAGGCACGAACAGACCCCTAGATGAGGTCCCATAAATGCTCGATGGATTCATGTCGGGCGATCAAGGTGGCCAGATCATTCGTTGGAATTGTCCAGAATGTTCTTCAAACCAATGGCGAACAGTTGTGGCCCGGTGACATGGCGCATTGTCATCCATAAAAATCCCATCGTTGTTTGGGTACATGAAGTCCATGAATGTCTGCAAGTGATCTCCAAGTAGCTGAACATAAGCATTTCCAGTCAATGTTCGGTCCAGTCGCACCAGAGGACCAAGTCCATGCCATGATAAACATCCCACACCATTACGGAGCCACCACCAGCTTGAACAGTGCCTTGCTGACAGTTTGGGTCCATGGCTTCGGGGGGTCTGCGCCCCACTCGAACCCTACCATCAGCTCTTACCAACTGAAATCGTGACTCATCGGACCAGGCCACGGTTTTCCATTCATCTAGGGACCAACCGATATGCTCACGTGCCCACGAGAGTCGCTGCAAGCGATGTCGTTCTGTCAGTAAAGGCACTCGAGTCGGTCTTCTGCTGGAATAGCCCAATAAAGCCAAATTTCTCCGCACAGTTCTAACAGAAAAGTCCCTTGTACGTCCCACATTGATTTCTGCGGTTATTTGACGCAGTGTTGCTTGTCTGTTAGAATTTACGACTCTTTGCAGACGTCGCCGGTCTCGGTCGTTAAGTGCAGGCGGTCGACCACTGCGCTGTCCATGGTGGGATGTTATGCCTGAAATTTCATACTCTCGGCACACTCTTGACACAGTGGATCTGGGAATGTTGAATTTCCTAACGATTTCCAAAATGGAATGACCCATGCGTCTAGCTCCAACTAACATTCCGCGTTCAAAGTCTGTTAATTCCCGTCGTGCGGTCATCATCACTTCAAAACCTCTTCGCATGAATAACTTGAACAGAAATTAAAGCTCTGCGAAAGCACTGCGCCTTTATACCTGTTCTACGCGATGCTACTGCCATCTGAAAATTTGCATATTGCTATCCCATGACTTTTGTCACTTCATGTAATGGGATAAATGTCATGACAGATTGTTAAAAACTTTGGATGATTGAAAACAATTAACTCTTCCACAAAGCTTGTTTATGAGTTAGTCATTAAATGAAAAGAATGTAGATAAAGATTAAATATCTAGATAAAGATTAAGTATCATTGATAAACATTGAGTTCCTTCAGGAATACCTTGAATTAGATGTTAAGATTATTTTTATTGTAGATACAATTATTGAAAATTCAGATATTACAGAGTTTTATCCAGTAATCGAAGTTTACATTTAGAGTATTCTGATAGACGTGGTAAATTGAGTTTAAGGTATGTTAAAGGCTTTAAAGACGAATTCTGGTAAATAGATCCTTAATAAAGCCGAACTGAGAACGCCTACACTCTATCACGACAGTTTCGACATCCGCCATATGATTGAGTTCTCTAGCATACCAGACACAATATGACTGGAGGACACTACTCTCCCTAACCACAAAAACGATCAACTGATTGTCCAGATCTTGATAAACTGGTTCACTGGATGACAAGGATGGTTCTTCCTCTCTCTTTCTTTTTTTTTTTTACGACTCGCTGAGTTCCGATCTCTTTTTCGTGGTCTCGAAGTATTACATTTTTCTTTCCTTCCGTCTATTTTTTTCATTTCCAAGCTGCCCTTTTATTTCTGACATAAGATTGCGTCGTTGACAATCTTAAGAAATTTACTGAATCCAACCAAGGATAGGCATTAGTTAGAGAGGAAAATATTGGTATTTGGTCTAGGTGTGTATATTTTAATTTAAATAGTAAATTTGGCTGAATCACCAGTTTTATAGCTTCAATAAGCAAAATTCAGATGTCCAAACCTTTGAAAGTCACCTATCTTTCAGGAAACCAAACATCAGAAAGGCCAAATGTGCACTATTTAGAACATTAAGTCTATCTTGGGTTGGAGATACATGTCAACTGACTGCTGCAAATTAACGAGTAACTTTTTATAGGGAATGCACCCTAATTTTTTCAGTGAAAACTTTATTCCACAGTGAATTGGCCAGATGTATTTAGTTGCGAACACAAGCAAAACGCTATGCCTCTGTCTGTAGAATTCAAGAAGGAATATTTGAAAATCGATACGACTATATTTATAAATTTGAATACACACAAAGAAGATATAAAAGGGATATGATGAACATTTAAAATATTAAAAGCAAATTAAAAGCATAAAAACCATTGATGTAAAATACTATGATGTTCCAAAAATATTTCAAATAGTAAATACATTTCTACGCAAGAATGTAATGTATTCTATCATAATGCAATTAAAAAAAAATATTGTATTGTTATTATTGCAAAATCCAAATAAACTTTACATTAAAATGTTCTTATCACAACTCAGAAGCAATTTTGGTCAAGCTAATTAATAATTCAATTACATTATATAAAAATTATATTATTGTTAACGTCTAGAAATGGATTTTATTTATTATAAAATTTGTCTTAAGAATTTCAAAAGGCTTTATTATATTTTATTTTTATATTTAGTTTAATTAATATATTTATTATATAATTTTGGTCAAGCTTATTAACCCAAATACATTATAATAAAAATATATTATTATTAACGTCAAAAAATGGATTTTATTTATCATAGAATTTGTCTTATCAATTCCAAAATTTTATTTATATATTTAGTTTATTTAATATATTTATTATATAATTATTAATTTATTGTTAGTTTCATTAATATTTTGAATGAAAAAAATAATTATGTATAGTAATAAAATAAATAAAATGAATCAAATAATTTTATATTAATTTATTTTGTTATTATATATATATTTATTAATTTTAATGTATATAATATATTAATTAATTAATTTTTTATATGATTATTCATTTTTTACCTGAGTAACACTTTAACATCTGATTCCATTTTGTTAGGCAATTATCTACTATTAATCTAAAAAAAAAATTTTGCCCCAAATAAAATTCAATTTTTCATATTTTATCCTAGGACAATGGACAATACAATAAATTTTTAAATGATAAACTATTTCATATATGTACCCTGCATGCTGAATTTATAACAAATGTAACTTTCAAATTTTTATACAAACTTAAAAATCATATATCATAATATAACGATTAAGAAAATAGTTAGGTTAGCATATTTATACCCCCTGTATATCTTTAGATATAGGCAGTAATTTGCTTTAATATAATCACTTCAAATAATGTGCAAATTTCCTGAACATCCATAATTAGTCTTGAAATTAGAAGTACATAATTTAATTATCCTCTAAAGCCTATTAATGATCTAGAAATACTTGTAATCGTCCATATTTTGAAGGAGTTGCCCTTCCTGTACTTATCAGTGCTGTATACATTAATTACGTACATAGGAAATATTTTGGAATAGATTATATCTCAATAAATGAACACTGATTAAACTTCGATGAATCAATTTCTGAATATAGATAAAGGAATTATAGATATTCCCATAATATTAGTTACTTAATTTCAATAATGTTGATTTAGAAAGAAAAAATCGTATTAAATATGAAAAACTTGTTTTTGCTTAATTAGATGGTAAATAACATGTTCAAGCTCTATAACAAAACAGTTTCCTTTATTGAAAATTTATCATTGTAGTTATAAAAAATTTAGTTTCTATTAATCTAAATTTGATAATTATTTTTTAAAATGCACTTTTTTGTATTTTAAATATAAATCTTATATTTATATTTGCTTATAAATAATTTATTTCACATTTTTCTGAATTATTTACCTTTAATTAAACAAGATTTTTATTGATTTGAACTATTCAAATAGGACAAAATTTTGTAAATAATATAAATTATTTAATAAAAAAATTATTAATATTCAATTATTGAAAGACTGTAGTGAAATTATATACACTTGAAAACATAGCTTTATTTCATTTTTAACATATTCGTAAGGATATTTTTTTATTGTCCTATTTATCCGTAGAAATAACAATTTATGTTTTACGACAAAAGATACAGTTGTAATCGGATTAGTTTCGAATTTTTGAATATTACTTTCTGATTCTAAAATTTCAGAATATAATTTAAACTTTTATAAAATTATATCAAAATATGTAAATAGATTATTAAAATAACGATAAGAAATATTTTATGTTTCCAAATGTTTGTATGTTAATTATTTCCATATATTTTATAACATTAATAACAATAATACGTACAATAAAAGCAAAACCATATATATATATATATATGTGTGTGTGTGTGTGTATTTTAAACAAATAAAACATATTTACACATTAATTATGTAAAATATGCATAAAAAATATGTAAAATATGCAAATATGTAGGCAAAAATTAATTATAGATCAAACTTTAGACATTTATATGCCTAAACGTTATCTAGATTAAACTAATAGTAACATAATCCTCCTAAATATGAATATCGAAAATTTCTATATTCATTTAGCATTCTTATTACAGCATCTTTCACATATAAATATAAATTTAAATTCTGAAAATGTAGGAAAATTAAAAAAAAAAAAAAAAAAAAAAAAAAAAGGAGATAAATTATTGCATTGATCTAATAATTTTAAATTGTTTGAAGCGAAAGGTTGGTTCACTATTTTATGCCGTTTTCAATTTCCCCATAAATTAGTTCCATGTTATTCAGTTAATATGTAGAATCATTTCTAATGACAGACAGTGTTTTTCTATATTGAACTTCATGCATCAATTGTTTTAATACCGTAAGTTTCTATTATCTGACAGACATTTTTTTAATCTTATTTTATTAATTTCCATAAAAAAAAAAAAAAAGATGTAAAATTGTGTTTGCAATAAAATTTTATTTAAAGATCTTCAATATCACGCTACATTTCCTTCCCTATTTCAAGAACCTAGTAACAATATTTCCCTGTTTAGGTAGATATAGTGATGGATATACAGAATAGCAATAATAATAACTTTGCAATGCAACATAAATTATGAAATATATATGCTCATGAATAAATTCACAGTTAACATACTTTATTACTTAGTGGTTATTATTATTCGTAATATTTATTCTTTTATAGTGTTCATAATACAAAAATATCCATATTATATGTTTTATGTTTATTGTGAAAGGATATAAGTAATATTGATGTATAAGTAATATATTAGGGTATTTTATATATGTAATAACTTAAGTCTTATAAGACTAAATTTTCATTTTTTTAAGAAAAAAAAACTGTAGTTATTTTTATGTTATCGTACATGTTTATATTATTTGTTCATTTTTTTTTTCTGAAAGTTAATATTGTTTGCTGTTCTTGCATTGATATTTATTTAATGGTTCTCTGAATTGATCAAATTACATTTAGTGATATAATAAAAAGGGTTACATCACAGTCATAATCATATTAGTTATTTTCTTTTAAAATAAATTCATCAATATATATTATAAAAGGATCATGTACTGTTACAAAATGCATTTATATTTTCGACCAAATGCTTTATTTACAAGAACAGTATGCACTTTTCGACAGATGTTTTATCATTTTATAGGATTTGTCATTTAGCAAGGAGATGCGCAAATAGATACAGCTTTATGAATCTTTTTTAATTCAGTTTATCTTTAATAATTAAATTTAAACTCAATTGCAAACTACCAGAAAAGGCAAGCTCTAGTTTCTAATCTGGTGATTAGACACTAGTTACGGTTTTGAGGACTCTATAAGAAGGTTGGAAAGTGCACCAAGCAAAAAATTTCCTGTTTAAGCTGATTAAAGATAAATATCAGAGAAATATCTTCCATTGTGTTTGTGGCAGAAAAATAATTGTTTAAAATTCTTTATTTAATTCCTGAAGATGTTTCTTCCAACCAAGGGTTAATGTTGGCCTACATAAAAATGCCACGGAATTTAAAATGGTCAATAGCTTTTGGGGTTCGCGAGCCATTAGCATAAATATCTTCAAACGGGTAAAAAAATTAAAAATTTATGTGCGCTATGTTAAGGGTTATATGAACACTAGTAATCGTTTAAATTTAAAATCAAATACTACGCATACAGATTTATCTTATTCAATTATGCAATTTTATTATTGTTTTGTACGAAATCATGGTAAAATATTTTGTTAGAATAATATTATTTTCTTGAATCATAATCAAATATAGAAATAAAAGCATCCACTATAAAAGTAATCAATAATATACAAAAATAGATTTTAAGAAATAGCGAATAACTGTTATAAAGATAGAAATGGTTAATTAAACTACGAATGTCAAAATTCACATTTTTTTTTTGTAGTTGTTCAGGAACGACAATTATTGATCTAGTTATTCAAAGGTAAAGATTTGTAAAAAAAAAGTTGTAGTTTAAATTTAAAATCAAACACTACACATACAGATTTATCTTATTCAATTATACAATTTTCTTTTTTTTTTACGAAATCATGCTAAAATATTCCGTTAGAATAATATTATTTTCTTGAATCATAATCAACTATATAAATAGAAGTATCATTTATAGAAGTCATAAATAACATACAAAAATAGATTTTAAAATTTGTAATAGCGAATAACTGTTATAAAAATAGAAATGACTGATTTAAACAACAATTGTCAAAATTCACATTTTGTAACTACAGAAACGACAATTATAGATCTAGTTATTCAAAAATAAAAATTTGTAAAAAAATATTATCGTTTAAATTAAAAATCAAACACTACACAAGCCGATTTATCTTATGCAATTTTCTATATTTCTTTTCTACGAAATCATACTAAAATTTTCTGTTCGAATAATATTATTTTCTTGAATCATAATCAACTATAGAAATAGAAGTGTCAACTAAAGAAGTCATCAATAATATACAAAAATTTATTTTTAAACTTGTAATCGCGAATAACTGTTATAAAGATAGAAATGACTGATTTAAATTACTATTGTCAAAATTCACATTTTGGAACTGCAGAAACGACATATATTGATCTAGTTATTTAAAAGTAAAAATTTGTAAAAAAACATTATCGTTTAAATTAAAAATCAAACACTGCACACAGAGATTTATCTTATTATATTATGTAATTTTCTATATTTCTTTTCTACGAAATCATACCAAAATTTTCTCTTAGAATAATATTATTTTCTTGAAACATAATCGGTTATAGATTTAAAAATATATAAATATAATTCAAATATAAATTATGTAAAATATTTAATTACGTTATTGTTGCATCAAAATGCTCTTTTTATAACTTTCTTTAACTGGTAGAAAATGAATGCTATTATCAACAACAAAATCACGAACACAAATATTTGCAGGTAAAAATACATTGTATATGGAGTGGAAGTAGCCAAAATAGTCCAGATTTCGTAGCCTTTGTAAATACCAATATGATGCTTAATATAGAGAACACATTGTTTATCGATGGTAATTACTGTGTTTCGAAAATATTACATAAAAGTAGTGCTTTAAATGGAACGTTGCTGAAGTTATTCGAGTAATCTTTCTCGTGACTTAGAAAATCGTTTAAATAAATGTTTTCCTGAAGAATTTAATCATTGTTCAGAACTAAGTTAGGCACGCGATATGGATTTGACAGCAAAAGTCATCAATAATATACAAAAATAGATTTTAAAAGTTGTAATAACGAATAACTGTTATAAAGATAGAAATGGCTTAATTAAACTGCGATTGTCAAAACTCACATGTTGGAACCAAGAAACAACAATTGTCACCTTAATTAGCGATTATTGATCTAGTGAATTAAATGTAAAAAATTGTAAACAAAAAAACAAACCTTTTTTTAAAATGAGGGACAAGAGGAAATTGGTTAAATTATTAAAGAAAAATTAAATGAAAATAAAAACAATTTTTGTTTCTAAAAAAATATTAAAAACATTTTTGTCCATCAATTAATATTTTGACTCATAATTTGCTACATGAAAATTAAAATGATACATTTTCTGAGGTTTTTTACTTAAAATTTGTTCAATTACTGTCTCTTTCAATTAAATTTACCTTTAAATGTAATTTTATTACAGATAATATAATTACTCTTTAATACGCACACACATTTTATTACTATAAATTATCATTTTTTAGAGTATTAATTTTCTTACTTTATTAATATTCATTTTTTCATAAAACTTATAGCTATCAATATAAAAAGTTATTTTAATGTTGAAACAGAAATCAGCAGTTATATATTAGAAAATCTACTCTTTTTTTTTAATTAAAATTTTTTTTTCTTTAAATAATAAATTTTAGCCTAATAAAATCTTTAGAGTAGTTGAATATATCGACCCTAATGGGACTATAAATTCCAACTTTAATACTAAAAATAAATGTGTTCTTTTTCCTTTGATGAAACAGGTTTCAAATGATAAGAAGATGATTAAAATAGTAATAGTAAATTATTAATGTTAGGTATTATTTGTATATTTTTATTAATAATGTGTAATGTATACAAAAAGCTGACAGAAGTTTTAAAATTAAAATAACACGCTAAGATTTCAGTACGCTAAAATCACTGTATTTGATAATATATCCAATACTTAAATTCAATAGAATTCGATGTCGAAGCCTGTCATACAGAAATTGAAGCATGTGTATAAAATTTGGTTATAGTATTTGCAGGTGTTTCTACCAAACCTGTAATTTAATAATGTTCGTTTTTCTACTACAAAAATGATGGTAAGAGTCAACTAGGTAATAAATTCACTAAAAGATTTAAAATCTACTACTGTGTCCAAAAAGCAAGACCAATTTTCAATTTAAAAATCCCGGGGCTTATGAAATTTCAATTTTTTTTCTTTTTTAGGTTGCTGGCACTGTCCTTGACATATGTGTGAAATTTGTCGTCAAAATATTCATGAGTGTTTGAGATACACTTAGCTTTGTGAGACGTTAAAACTGATTCCGGCGATTTTTGAAATGTCTGAATTAATTGAGCAAAGAACATGCATTATTATTATTTTTTTTTTTGCGTAAACGTATAGAATGTTGCATTCGGTGCATTCCGTATAGAACGGCATTCGGTGAGCTTTCCTATATCGGAAAAAATGTTAAGTGGTATAAACAGTTCACAGAAGGCAGACAACGCATTGAAGACGAAGAGCCGTCTGGTCGACCATCAACCTCAACCGACGAAGCTCACGTCCAAAAAATTAAAGATTTGATGCTTGCAAACGGTCGATTTACAATTAGAGACCTTGCTGCTGATGTTGGAAATTCAAAAGGATTCCATTTTCTGCCTCAAACGCGTCAAATCTCGATTGGTAACGAAAACACTTATTTCGCTAGCTCCCACTGCATTGATTCTTTGTGACGTTTCGCCAAAAATGAAACCCATATTGTTCTACAAGCACCGTATTCACACCGTGCGACTTCTGACTATACTTAAACTCAAAAGACCACTCCGGGTACACCGTTTTGAGTCGATTGAAGAGATTCAACGTATATTGCGTGGCACTTTGAAGGCCATCCATGCCGATGACTTTTTAGCATTCAGTGAGGATTGGGAAATAATTGGCACAAGTGCATTGTGTCCGGAGGGGATTACTTTGAAGGCTATGAGATAAATTTGGAAGAATAAATAAAGAATTTTTGAAAAAAAAAATTTTGTCTTACATTTTGGGCACAGAGGTATAACATAATGGCTCCGATAAGATGAAAAATAGGCTTTACAAATGATGCGAAGAAGTGAAAAAGTATACAATTTCATTTTCTATAAAATACTTACAAAATTTATTTTCATTTCACAAATCATGGACTTTATACTTCTATAATATTCTGCCTATGATTGAGTCAGAGAAAGTTTGGGTGTTGAAAGCTCAGGAATTTCATTCATAGTACGATGAATATAATTATAGTATCAGAAATTGCAATTGTATAGATAAATGAAAAATAAATCTTTTGTGATAAAATTATAGTTGTCCAAATAAACTTCGATTTAAAAAGCAATTCATGAACAATTAATATAAAAATAGCATCATAATAATTATTTACACAAACTTTCTATACTCCCATTTGATTAATGGAATTTTTTTGTTACAATAAATTTTTCAGATCAATAAATAAATTGAAGTATTATATATATTTCACACAATCAAATTAATAAATAAAAACTAACTGCTAAAACCCAGACAAAAAAATATATTTTGCAGTTTCTTGGAACTATGCAGCTAATTTATTTAAATATTAATGAATATCCAAAGATAATTATCTAGTAGTGGCATTTTTGATTAGATATAATCTAACTAATTAAGTTTTTTTAGTTTTATATGAAACATGACTTTATCATGCAGAAAATATTTATTAGTTTTTGCATTATATTAAAAGAAATGCGAAGGTATTAAATTTTTTTAGGGAAATGAAAGCAATAAATTTATATGATACCTTGTTATCAAAAATTATATCCTGAGTATATTCAATTAAATATTTTTTTTTTTTTTACTTTTGATAGTAATTAAGTATTTAGTCAAAGTAGGAAAATATTTATAGGTAGTCTTTTAACAATATAGTAAATTTAATTGAAATAAACTAAATGACGTATCTTTTTTCAATTCAGCTTGAAAGATTTTAAAAATTGTGATTTCACTTAAAAGTAATCTTTATCTATATACTTATATTTAAAAATGATATTTATCAATATACTTATACTTAAAGTAATATTAATTAATATAATTATACTTAAAAGTAAAATTTTGCAATATACTTTTATAAATCTTAATATTAAAATAATAAAATAATATATATGAATTAAAATATTAATAACTGAAATATTTATCAATCTTATATTTAAAAGTAATATTTATCATTTTCCTTTTATATATCTTAATATTAAAATAATAATTAAAATATTAATAATTAAAATGTTTATCAATCTTATATTTAAAAGTAATATTTATTAATATACTTATACTTAAATGTAATATTTATTATTATCGTACAATTTCGCATATACACCTTGAAAATCTTTTTACAGAATGAAGGATATTTTTATTTAACATTTATTTTCATTAAGAGATTAAAGAACATGAGAAGTTTTTCTATAGTATTTATTCTTAAATTTCTTTTGATAAAAATAATAAAATGCAGGTAAGATTAATAACTTTCCATGTATAGACAAGGATTGAAACTCCATTAATCAAAAGGCTTAACTTAAGCATACAAAGGCAGTAAAAAGCTTTACACATCATTAAAAGCTTATTTGCACGACTAACTCTTACGCATAATAAATGATTTTATGTATCATCCAAGACATGCAGTAAATTATTGAATAGAAAAAATTAATCACTTCGGAACAGTAACATGAGCCTTAGATTCATAACCTGATATATGCACATAGTTATGAGTTATTTTACTATATTCATGGTAAAAAAATATATCATTTTTTATTTACTTATGCATTTTTTTTTTTTTTTTTTACAATTATATTTCTGGAATACATTTCCGCCATATTAATCGTGAAATATTAGTATGTCATATATCAACATATCCATTATAATTAATAGCAGTTTCCTCAAAGTTTCACCTTTAAAAACGATGAGGAAAGTTGAAGCAATGGATACTACAAGAAATCATAATTATTCCACTTGGAATGATTCCAAGATGGCGGTGCTCAAAATACAGCAGTATCGTATGATTATAAGTGGAATAAATAGAAAAGAACATGACTTTAAAGGACTTCGAAAAGGAGGAGTTGCATTTCTACTACAGCAACTCAATCATGTTTTTGAACAGGGACATTAAAAAGGTTTGGTTTGAAAAGGAATTGTTAAAGAAAATTTCTCCTGCTATAATCGGGAAACTTTTCCAAGAATGTTCTTGACAATCGCTTCAGAAATTAATTCATTCGCGCGGTCTAGGAGGAGCGGTATAATTTGAATTTTAAATTGTCATTTACATTTGTTATCATAAAGATGAGGAGATGTGTATATAACTTTGTCGTTTTTAGTTAATGTTGAATTTTTATTTTGACTTATGTATTTTTTGCTAAAAGTAAAACTTTGAGAAAGTTTTGAATTTTGACTTACTTATGCATTTTTTGCTGTCTATATTTAAAACTTTTAAGAATTTTTTTTCATTTTACAAAGGTATTTATTATGTTGACTTACTTCAAACTTACTTTGTTGACTTACTTCTTTTCAAAGATTATTTATTTGTGTATTTTTATTTTATCTGTTTGAATTATAATCAAGTTAAGAAAGTAGTAGAGTTGTAGAGGGTAGAGTTTAAATTGTCGTTTGCATTTGTTATTTGTAGATAATTTTGTGATTTTTAGTTAATGTTGAATTTTTATGTTGACTTATGTATTTTTTGCTGTCTAGATTTAAAACTTTTAAGATCATTTTTCTTTTTTACAAAGTTTATTTATTTGTGTTATTTTTATTTCATCAGGACTTGAGTTATAATAAAGTTTAGAAAATAGTAGAGATTAAATTGTCCTTTCTACTTCTTATCATAAAGATGAGAAGATTTGTATATAATTTTGTTGTTTTTAGTTAATGTTGAATTTTCATGTTGACTTATGTATTTTTTGCTAAATGTATCTCAAAGTTTTACGAACGTTTTTTGCAAAGGTATTTTGTTTGTGTATTTTTATTTTATCTGGGCAAACTTATAATAAAGTTAAGAAAGTAGTAGAGTTGTAGAGTTTAAATTGTCATTAACATTTGCTATCATAAAGATGAGAAGATTTGTGCATGATTTGGGGATTTTTAGTTAACGTTTAACTTTTATGTTGACCTTTGTGTTTTTGGCAATAAGTGTCGCAAAGTTTTAAGATATTTTATCTTTTAAAAAAAAAGGTTATTTATATGTGTATTTTTATTTCATAAGGATTTAAGTTATAATAAAGTTAAGAAAGTACTAGAACTGTATAGTAGTAGAGTTTAAATTGTCATTTACTGTTGTTATTATAAAGATGAGAAGATTTGTATGTAATTTTGTGATTTTTAGGTAATGTTGAATTTTTATGTTGGCCTATGCATTTTTTGCAATAAGTATCTCAAATTTCTAAGATCTTTTTTTACATAGGTAATTCATTTGTGTATTTTTAATTTATCAGGATTTGAGTTATAAAAAATTTATGAAAGCAGTAGAGTTGTAGAGTAGTAGAGTTTAAATTGTCATTTACTGTTGTTATCATAAAGATGGGAAGATTTGTATATAATTTTGTGATTTTTAGTTAATGTTGAATTTTTCTGTTAACTTATTTATGCATTTTTGGCTGTCTATATTTAAAACTTTTAAGATCCTTTTTCTTTTTAAAAAGTTTATTTATTTGTGTATTTTTATTTTTATCTGGACGTTAGTTATAGTACAATTAAGCAAGTAGTAGAATTGCTGAAAATTTCCTCTAAATTTTAAATAATGTATGAAATGCTTTATTTAGATTTATTTCCGTAATTTTTAATTTAACTTTCATTTAAAATTAATTATGAAGTAGATACAAAAATTTGATCACACTTTACAATGAAATTCAACAAATTAGTTAATTTAAAAAATTTAAATGGCGTAGAATTATTTGATATAAGATTCATACCAATTAGTCTTATAATGAATATCAGAATGAGATGAAAATGTTTGATCAAATAGAACTGCATCTTTGTTGAATTAATAAATCAATATTATTAATAATTAAAACTTATTAAATATAAACTTAAAGTTTTTATGAGTAACTTAAATTAATTACGTTTGATAACATTGCTGGAAAATGTTTAAAACAACCCATTTATGGTTTTATTATTTTAGCATGAAATAAAAAAGTATTACGAATCACAAGAATTTAGATAAAAAAATTTATCTATAAGTAAAATAAACTAATTCATACATTTACACACACACACACACAAACATATATATATATATATATATATATATTTAAAAAAATAACTACATATCATTTTCTCTAAGCATTGTTTTATATATTTATTAAATGACTTTGGTACAATGTAAATCTTTGACAAAGTCATCATATTTGTTGTTTAAAATATTATGGATTATTTCTAGATTCCAAAATTTATCTCCTTCAGTTGATTCGCAGAAAAAGATTTGCAAGTATTTTATTTAAAATAAACAATTTCAGAATTCTCGGAGATGCAAACGTGTAATGAACAACTCCCTACACTTTTCCCATCTATTAGAAATAGTAACATGAATTGAAATAACTTTCCTTTCTGAGAATGTAATAGAATGGGCTTCTGGGATTTTTATCTGATACAAAAGATTCTTTTGTGCATTTTTTTTCATTTTAGTTTATTTTAATTTATCTTTGTTTATTTATTTTTTGTTTATATTTGATGATATATTTATTTATATTTCTTTTATTCTGTATATATGCATATATATATTTGTTTCTGTGTTTATCACGTTCTATTTTTGTTATGACTATATATCATTGTTATTTATTGATTCTATGTTTTTTACATTCTATATCTATTTATTCCATTAAAACATATTTAATTTTACAATTTTTTTAAACCTTTGGTATTGTGCTAAATTTAAATCATTGTTTCTCTTAATTTATTCTCATATTTTTCCCAAATATTCAATGAATTAAATGAGTTTGGATGAGTTCACAGAATCTGTAAGTGAAGAGTGTTAAATCAATTTTTAATTTTATTTATTATCATCATTATTTTGCTAATGTTGACTTTTATGGCTAAAAAATCAAGAAGATCATAATTTAAAAAATGTAATCTATAATTTTTTTAAAAATTTATTTAATTTGACTACATTTGATAATTATATTTAAATATAAGATTATGTAGTTATTTTGGATTTCGTTTAGTTAATACTGCTATTTTTAATCAAATTATCTCATGAATTTATTTTAAAGATCAACATATCCTTTAATAATTACAATGGATTTTTAAACTCGTTATCACACTAAGATATTCCTGAGGCAATTCCCTGCTAATTCAGGTATTGTTTAAATGATGCGAAATTTGTACTTTATCTAATTAAATTGACTCGAGTTTAATTAATTAATTCTCTCTGGTTGATGTAGTTCTCTTCAACATATACAAATATAGTTTTTCATAAAAGTGCAATTGAATATTATTACTTTTTTATGTTCAGATCGTAGAAAACTTTCAATATTCTACATTTAAGTGTTTCAGGTATTTATATCAATGGAAATTGCCTTAATTCAGTCAATGATTTCATTTAACTCTTTTGATTTAAATAGAAATATATTTTTTTTAACAATTCAGGGACAACAAAGTAAAAAATATGTTTTTAAAAGTACTTAACACAGATAAGTATCTATTGGTCAGGTCATTAAGATTCTGCTGTCTCATTTATGAGGCCAACTAGCTTTAGGAATGCAAATTATTGTGTCTTTGTTACATATGGTAAGATAGTTTGGATTGTATCTATTATCGAGAAAGTTTCACCATTGGGTTTGGTAAAATGTAAGAAAGGTCAGAATCCCCTTTTCTAACCATTACATGACTTATCCAAATTATAATACGGATTAATATTGAAATGCCATGTTAACTTTGCTAAGCGGTCACTATTCTGCACGAGTTCTAGAATGAACGCATAAAAGCGAGATTAAACTTATATAAGGAAAAAGCAACAAATTCAGTGAATTTTTTTTTAATGTTAAATCTGTGTTAGCCATTTCATCTTACTACGGTATCATAGTGAATGATTATTTTATTTAAATCTCAATTCATAAATGTTTTGTTATGTTTATTGTTTAAAAGAATATAATTTGCGAATGCAATTTTGGTATCACCTATAAATTAAAAAAAAAAAAAAAAAAAAAAAAACTGAATTTTTGAGGGAACGTTTTCCGTGATGTATAGACCACTTCAGACCGTTTAACTATAATTTTGGTCGTTATAATTTGTTTTCTCATGCACTGATCAATCTTTTGAATTCTTATGTAGTTTAAAAATCCCTTTATTAAATAAAGCTATTATAAAACCTGCATGTTTATTTATTTTATTTCTGATTAATAAGTTAATCGAATCTAACAACTATATTTTTCAAATATTATAATAAACGATTATGGCTAGCAAATTATATTATAAAGTGTCAAATACAAAAAAAAAAAAAAAAAAAAAAAAAAAAAATACAGTTTAATTCATTAAAGCTCTTTTCATTTTTTAAAAAGAACTATCATTACAAAATATCTGTATGGGTCACATGGTAGTCTTCCAAGTTCAACAACCATAAGAAATACATCTGATTCCCGATGCGTATCAGGAAAAGAGGAAACGACTCATTTTCCATCCAAAACTGATCCGTTCCTCCCCCTCCCCCAGATCCAGTCCTGTTAAATGCAACCTGTTTTTATACAAACGAGATCTCTATCATATTTTACTTCCAGATTGCGCAGTGATGGGGGTTTCGAGGCTGAAGAAAAATACCTTCCTCCGCCTTCGCAGAGGGAGCGAATTCATCATCAATCACAGTGATTACAGTTCCACTTTTGAAATCCTGGAAGTGATTTACGAGCAAGAACCTTCTCTACATTCGGAATAGAACGATATCGTTCTTAACATCATTCCTTTCACGGGCATAAACTCGTGAGGGATGAGATTTCTTTGCACCAAGTTTGTTGATACCCATAAGTTGTTAGGGAAGACAAAATATGAAAGGTTTTCTTGCAAAAGTTTCAAATGATGTTTGGCTTTCAGGTTCTCCATCCATCTGTGGAGTAGCTGAAAGATCTGCTTTCGCTGAACTTCGTCCAAGATGACTGAAATGAAAATTAATTTTCTTAACGATAGGAATAAATAGATAATAATAAAATATAACGAATTAACTTAACGATATACATAAATACATGTATACATTTTAGTTGAGTATTGCATATAAAATTTTACTGAGTTTGTGTGAATTTAATTAGAATAGTCATTAATCCTAATATATTAATTATAATTATAATAATTTAATTATAATATTCTTCAATTAATCTTTTAAAGGTTTCTTGCAAAAGTTTCAAATGATGTTTGACTTTCAGGTTCTACATCCATCTGTGGAATAGCTGAAAGGTCTGCTTTCTCTGAAATTCGTCCAATATGACAGAAATGAAAATTAATTTTCTTAACGATAGGATAAATAAATAAAGTATTTACATTTTAGTTGATTATTGCATATAAAATTTACTCAGTTTGTGTGAATTTGATTATAATATTCATTAATCCTTTACTTGGGAAATAAAGGCTACGTAAAGTTACTCATGAAAGTCCCTAAATTAATATTTTCTGTATTTTTGAATTATGCATTTACTTTTTTTTATATTCATAACTTTTCTAAACTTATTTTGCGTTTATAATTTTCATAATAACCATATTTGTTTAAGTGAACAAGCTACATATGAACCAGAAAAAAATACCCATAAAAAGTTTCAAAAGTTACATGAAACAATTAAAACAAATCAGTTTGTGTGGATTTAATTATAATATTCCTTAATACTTTTATAAATCATTGAAATAAAGTCTTCATAAAGTTACACATGAAAAGTCCCTCAATTAACATTTTCTGTGAATTGTGCATTTAAATATTTTATGTTCATAATGTTTATAAATTTATTTTACGTTGATAATGATCATAATAACCATATTTGTTTAAATGAGTAAGTTACATAAGAACCAAATATCAATGAAATTTCAAAGGTGAATGAAATTCCACTACATCTTTTATAGTTCAGTTATTACTATTATTATAATAATTTCTTTTTTTTTTTTTTGCAATAAATTTCCCATGCTGTATATGGAACAAAAAAATATGTTAAATTTTGAAACGTTTTTTTTTACATGTTGAATGATAGTGATATCATAATAATCAGGTGGTACAGAATATATTAATGAAGAGTAATTTAAACATTACGTGCATCATCCTTTCTATAAGTTATTAAAAAAGTTTTTTCATAATTAGAGATGACGATTTAAAAAGTTATTTTTTAATAAAATGATGTTTTTAGAAGTATTAGATTTATTTTATTCATGAATAATCAAGTACCCATTTGTAGTATTTACTTAGTGGTTATGTTTTATGTGTTTTCGTTCAAAAAATTTGTACATTTTTAACACAATTTTTTTGTATCAGAAATGTTAAATTTAATCTATTTTACTTTCTTGCTTTTGATTAGTTTTCCACGAATCTGTTTCTTAATTCTCATTTTAAAACTATTAGATTACTTATTAATAACTTTATTATTTAAACAATTTGTTTACTTATTACATTCATATAAATAAATTATTAACGGTTGAATTATTATGTTAAAATAAATAATGAATGGCATCTTAAATGAATAATATTTTTATCAATTTAAATTTTTATATCAAAATCAAATTTATAAAATGTCCTTCCCAAAAATACTTTACTTCTGTAAATGAAATAAATTAAAATTTGAATGTCATTTTAAAATTAAATTCTATATTTTCGTTTTTTACGCCAGGAAAATATTATCTTTCATAAGAGAATTCACGGAACTAAGCATGAATGTTTCACAAACTGTTTGAATGAATTGAAAAAAGAATATTATAATAAAATTAAAAAAAAAAAAAAATGCAAAAATGCAAAGCGAGTGAATGAATTTCTAGAAATAATGCCTAAAAAAAGTATATTTGTGATTAGATGCTGTTTTTGAATTTAGTAAAAAAGACTATTTTTGCAAGTTTAAAAACCATGAAAAAGAAATAAAAATTTAATTGCTTTCTTTTATATTAAATTTTTTATTTTCTTTTATATTAAATTTTATATTTTCTTTTATATTAAGTTTTCATGCATATAAATTTTTATAAAATGCTTATTTTATTAAATTCAGTAAAAATTCAGCAGATAACTGTATCGGTATTCCAATCATTTTTTGTATAAATTAAAATCTTAAGGTAGTATTATTTTTGAAAACTTACAAATAATATAACAGAATTCATTCAAGGACAATTTATTAAAAGAGGTGTTAATATTTTTTATATCATACTTAAAATCTATTTTTAGAATCCATTAAAAATATTTCATAAAATATAAGGATATAAATAATAAACTATATATTAAAGATGAAGCTGAAGAATTCCTGCATCTAGGCATATAGTAAAATGAAAATACTAAAAAAAAATATTTAATACACGAAACAGAAAACTTCAGGAATTATAAATCTGAGTAGAAAGAAGATAAAGTTTCAAAGAATTTTCTGCATTCACTTCACATGAGACACGATTTCTTTTTTCTCATTATATTCCACCTTAGAAATTATTATCACGTATCCAACCTGTAATCAATTTCACTTTTTCCAACTTTACATTGATTTTTTTCCTTTTCTATATTTCTTTTGTTACTGCTTTCTTAAATAGTACTCATTGCGTGCCTTTAGTTTCCCAGTTTCTTTTTCATTAGAATTTCTTGATATTCTAAGATCCAAATTCATTGTAAACTAAATGTTGCAGAAACTTTTTATTAACTTTTGTGCCTTTAAAGCATGAATTAATTTTTGTGCGATTCATCATGTCATCAAGACTTAGAGTTTAATCATTCTGGATCTTGTTCAACAACTTTTTTAACATTCCACAATTTTGATTACCTATTCGTATTCATTCTTTGGGTTGCAATTCTTTTATTAATTATTATTTTGAAAAAGAATGTTGATTAGTTTCACAAAATCAATGGTTGTGTGTGTTTAATAAACTAAAAGTTTCTTCATTCATAATATATTTTTATTTATTATTATACAATTCCTCTTTTTGAATAATCTCAGTTGGCCACACAGATATAACATTGCCGTATGATTTAGTTTTTGTTTATTTTTGACTGATTAATGATGATGTAACTGAAGCTGCTTAATTATATTTCTAAAAAAAAAATATAAAATACTTCATTGCAAAGAAAACAACAATTCGCACATATAGAACTATTTAACTCTCCTGACAATATCCATGGAAATATTTTAGTATCATCAAGGATTTATGTATTAGGATTTATAAGTAATGAATTATGAATCCGGATATTGATATAATGCTGAAATAGATAAATCTCAGAGACAACTTGAAATTTGTTTAATAAATATTTGTTATAATTTGAAGTAAAATAAAAATAGTTTAAATATTTCAGAGCAACTTTCCATCTTTATGTGAAATGCTCTCCAAAACTTGTCAAATAATTTTTAAAAATTGGGAATTTAAAAATAAATTCATTGGAGCTTTGCATAAATTTGCGTACAAATTTTTGCGAAATACATTAATTTAATGTTTCTTCACAATTATTTTTTCTCTTAAAATATACAAAATCGAAACATATAAAAAACATAGTAGGGATCAGCTTCAATTTAATTTTTGTGATTCCCTCTAACAGCTATACAAGAAAAACAATGATGTTTATGTGCAAAATAATGGCGTTTATTAACAATTAGTAGCATATACATTTATTCTATCAATGCAGTGTAGAGACCTGGAGGTTTGTAGGTTAAATGCAGTAATATAACTTCCCGGAGAACTCCAAACATGTTCAAATGGTTTCAAGTTCAGAAAAAGTATTCGCTCACTTACACACGCAATAATCTCATCTAAAATATAAATTCTCTAAGAACGATCTCAATGCAATTTAATGACGTTTGAAAATAACATTATTAAGACATAGCGTCATGAATTAGGCAAAAAAAAAAAAAACAGCTTGAAAACAGCATTGAAAATGCATACGAAAATACACGAAAAAAATTATCAATATTAGATGAACTTCAAAATAATCACCTTTAACAACAATGGCAATGCAGAAATGTTCCATGTTTAAAATTTCCCTCAAAGTCTACTACAGCGTTAAAATAGCTTAAAAACATTGAAGGAATCTGGCGGTTTGGAGGAGATATTATCTATTGCAATATATCTTCTCAGGGCAGCGCCATCTTGCACAATTGGATTTAAAATCAGTGAACATGCCTATTAAACCATACTCACAAATAGCATCCTGACAAAGTTATTTCTCCTCAACTGAGCTCTATCGTCTACCATTATTATCTTGCAGATTAGAAGAGACGCCAACTGTTTCTATATAACAACAGACACTTGGATAAAGAATGTCGTCTCTATATAACTGAGCAATAACAATGTATCTTAGGGTGATATATAGACAGCTGATAAACAGGACAGCGAATTCGATTTATACACATATTTACATGTGCACTTTGCCAATTAATCATGCATGTAATGAATCTTAGTGAAGTCTTTTGTGGATCGTTGATTCGGCAACAAAGTGTTGATACGATGAAAGGTTATATGCACCATCATTCATATTCGCAAAATTAGCGAAAATTTGAAATTTTTGGATAACGCCTTTTATATTAGCCAAGTGGTGTCACATCATACAATAACAGGTTATAAAGTCATATATTTTAGTTATTTTAGTTAATATAATGAAAAGAAATAAATTCTGGACATTTAATTCACATTATTTGACATTGACAAGTGATTCAAAATTGTCTAAAATGCACCTTAACTTACATTCATGCAATGTTTGAGAAATTATCAAGAAATCAGCTCTGATGACATAGATATATGTTTGCGTATCATTATTAGGAACATCAGTTAAAATAATTCTTAAACTAATATTCATTAATTCTCCTAATATTCTATAATAACTAATATCATTTTGATGTGCCCTTTGTTATTATGAATCAGAGTTAGTATTATAAGATAATTTTTGTCACGAGTTAATGGCCGTACCATGCCGAATATACCGGTTCTCGTTAGATCACCGAAGTCAAACATCATTGGGCTCGGTCAGTACTTGGGTGGGGTGACCACCTGGGAACACTGCGTGCCGTTGGCAAATTTGGGACCTGAATGGCCGAGTGTCTAGCGCTCTGGCGCTCGGTTCCACGGGTTTCGGGTTCGAATCCCGGCGGTGCCATGGATGTTTGTAGTGGTTCGGAATCCACTTTAAGCCGTAGGTCCCGGTCTCCTATGACTGTAAGAGCGTCACGGAGCAAAAGTCAGGTCTTCTACCTACGGGTGCTCCATCACAACAGAAGCTGCTTCCTTCCCCTTCAATCATGAGTACGTATGGGCTCGTAGGCTTGGCCAGCCAAGTGGGATAAGAAACAACAACAACAACATTTTTGTCACATAAAATACCTATGAGGGTATTTTTCAATGAAGCAAATACTTAGGTGAGTGTAGTATTCACATATTAAATTTACAATGAAATAGTGTAATATGTTTAGAAATTTTCTTTCTCAGTGTTGGATAAGAATGCCAGTAATGTTATTCATTAGTATGTTATTATTTTGTGTGTGGAAGTTTCACCATTAATAATGGTAAGTAAATAATACCCAATAACACAACATCCACAACAAATTAATAGGACACATTGCATGATTTCTAATAAGCATTTCTGATAAACATACTAGCCTTTGTGTTAAATGTTTTGAATTTTGAAACGCAAAAATTTCGCAATTTTTAAAAAAAAAGGTATGTGAATAATATTACTTCTAGAAAAAATATTACAATTTTTTTAAAAATTTATTCTATAAAATAATTTTTTTATCAGTTTTCAGGTTATTTGTTAAAATTTTTGCGTCTAGAAATGTTTTTGAAAGATATTTTTTCAAAAATATGAATAAATTAAACTCGAGGTTTAAATGTATATCACATATACAACTGATATATGCACCATTGAATACCAATATTATAAAATATTTTAATTATGCAATAGCTAATTTTAGTGACTGCAATAGCAGATAAAAATATTATTTCAGTGGTATGTTATGAAACGTACTTCGGCCATTTAATGAGTTCCAATCCGGAAGATGAATCCGTCCATGATGGGACTAAAAAATGAAACGCTTGGCATATTCAAAGTAAACTCAGGGTGGTAGTATCTTAATGCCAATACAGTTTCACAGCATTATTAAAAGTCTTATGAAATTGCATATTTACATTCCTTTTCTTCGGCAGATAGATGAAGCCAAGTGTACAGCAGTTGCGGCAGTTCAGTTAAAACGCGCAGGTCAAAAGAAAATAATCTCGAACGTGTAGCGCATGCATGGAAATCAAAATCCTAACCAAGAAGAAATTTGAGGTCAGAAAGTAAAAATAAAAAGGATGACCACCATTTATTAAGGAAGGGGAGTGGGGAAGAACAGACAAGAAGGGTGATGGACCTCTGGTCTTTGGAGTTCGTGCGAAGAGGGCTCGTCAGGATTTACAATAGTTTAAGAAGGGTGTTAGGACCTTCGAAGTCTGAACAGATTGTAGCTGTTCTTAAGTATCGAAAGTATTATGCGTTAAATTACATCTGTAAATATCACATTGATAATTTTACATGATTGTTGAATAGTTATTACATTGTACATAATAAGTTCATTCAATAAACGTGTTAAATGAATCTCGAAGTAGTATTGTGTTATCTGGAAGTTGTTTATTCCAAGAAATATCGTTTATGATGTCATTTGAAACTTGCATTTAAAGGGTACTCAATTTTACAGTACTAATACGAGCAGGATACATAACTTAATTTACTTATAATTACTTGATACACTGGTTTACTGAATGATTTGTGTCGTAAGAATTTGTCTATTTCATAAAGCTTAAAAGTTGAGATTTTCTGTCAATTAAATTCTGGAATTGCTTGGAATAAAAAACATTTATTTAGAGATTGTTTAATAAAATTATCTTCACCCTCAAACAATATATAATCCCGAAGAAACCATTGTGATGACAAATATAGGATATTATAATTTATATTATTACATTACAATAGGACAAATTTATAAATAAAATGTATACAATCTATATATTAAAAATATTTTTTTAAGAAGTGTTTAAAATATGAATATATTTTTGCTCTGGATACAAGCAACATAATGGATATTAATGTCCGTCATGCATCTGCTTGTTATAGTGAAAAAGTTATAATGTACATCATTTTATAATGTTCATCATTTACGAGTATGAACGTAATATGATAATATGATTAGTGAACATTTGTTTACAATAAATTAGTTTTCTTATTTTACGTTAGAAATATTTTCTAGGTTATGGTTATCTTTCCTTATGGAATTTAATACACTAAAGATCTAGGCAAATATCTAGTATTTGCTCTAATGGAATTAAATAATCAAAATTGTAATTTTTTTTTTCATGATTTGAAAACTATGATAGCAACTTAATGCATGCTCATGCGTCAAAATAAAAAAAAAATAATTATAAATAGGATAAATCAACTTCTTTTCTAATTTTTTAATAAGCTATTATCATTTAAGCAAATTATAAAGAAAGTAAAATATATTGCATGACACTTTTATGAATCTGCGTAATTTTACTTATTTATCTGAGCATCAGTAAACTAAAAGTTTATGATTATTCGGAATATTTAATTATTGTTAAAATTTAGTAAAAGAAAAAAAAGACGTTTTTAAAGAATTAGGATACCTAATATTTGTATAAGTGTAATAAAAAAGCAGAACAAACAAATTGCACATTAAATTTTAAAAAAAAAATTACAATAAAAAATTTACAAATAAATGCAACTTAAAATAAATATTTACATTTGCTTTTAAAGTATAAAAAAATTAAACTATTGTTATTTAAGTGGAACAAATAAAAAGTACAATGAATCAATATTCCACATGAAGGAGCTAATTCTTTAAAATATATTTTCTCTTAATTCAGTTCCACTTATTAATTTTCTACATGAAAAAATTAATGGAAAACTTATTAAATGTGTTCATGTTTCTTATCTTTTGAGGTAAAAATAACTTTCCCTAATTAATTTTTTATAAATAAATAAAAATAGAGAGTTCTCATAATGATAAATTGGTATTTAATATTCAAAAGATAAAAAGAAGGAAAGTAAGTATAACGCTATTTATTAAGATTTTGATATTAAATCATCATTTTTTTATTTCAATTTTTTTAAACATCAAGAACACTTTACGTCATTCGAGAGATTTATCTTTTAAAAATTATACAAAAGTAAAAAAATACATTTAATGAGTTATACTTTTTAAAAAAAATTTCAATTAAATTACATTTACTAAATGATAAGAAATTTCTTTCCCAAAAGAGTTTTTTAGGGACACTGCATGGGATTAAAGTAAAGAATAAGAATGAACTAAAAATTATTAAAGAATTTTTAATTCACAAACATAAAATTTATAAAAATAAAGTTTGGGAAATCAAAAAAAATAACTGAAGCGAAAATGCATTATCTTTTTAAAAGCTTTACGCCATGCTAAATATATATTTCTATTTGAAGAATATTTGGAACGTCAAAAATCCGCTATACAAAGCTACTACCGGAATTTGATAGTTGCAATTATTACTTTGGAATATTGCATTAGGTAAGAAAAGTTGAATGAAATAGAACCTAGCCTTTTTTCTATAGAAAACATAAGCAAAAAAATGAACAAACAAATATAAGAGAAGTCAAAAAGTATATATATATATTTCATATACTGGCATCAATTATTAATTCAGAACTATATAATTGACAATTTTTAATTCACAAATATATAATTCACATTTTTTAAGTCACAAATATATAATTTGTAAAAATAAAGTTTTTGAAATAAAAAAAAAAATAATAATAACAATAATCGAAGCGAAAATATATGATTTTTTAAAACGCTTACACCATGCTAAATATATATTTCTATTTGAAGTAAATTAGGAACGGCAAAAATTCGCTAGATTAAGCTAATACTGGAGATTTGATAGTTGTAACTATTACTTTGGAATATTGCCTTAGGTAAGAAGAGTTGACTGAAATAGAACCTAGCGTTTTTCTATAGAAAACATCAGCAAAAAAAAATGAGCAAACAAGCATAAGAGACGGAAAAAAATATATAGATATTTCATATACTGACATCAATTTTTAATTCAAAAATATATATTTGACGATTTTAATTCCCAAATATGTAATTGACAATTATTAATTCAAAAATATATAATTGGCAATTTTTAATTCACACATATATAATATGTAAAAATAAAGTTTGGAAAATCGGAAAAAAAAATAATAATCGAAGTAAAAACATATTTTCTTTTTAAAGGTTTACACCCTGCTAAATATATATTCCTATTTGAAGAAAATTTGGAACGTCAAAAATCCGCTAGACTACGTTACTATCGGAGATTTGATAGTTGCAATTATTACTTTGGAACATCGCCTTAGGTAAGAAGAGTTGAATGAAATAGAACCCAGCGTTTATCTATTCAAAACATGAGCAAAAAAAATGAGCAAACAAACATAAGAGACGGCAAAAAGTATATAGATATTTCATATACCGACATCATTTTCGAAGGATATTGCGATGGATACAGTGTTTCAGAAACGAAAACTGAAAAATAATAATGCAAATGCTTTTGCATGGAATTCAAAAGAAAAGAAATTGTTGTCGCTTGTAATTCGTATCTGCAAGCAAACAAGTTTGGTCAAATAATTGGATAGATTCGCCGGCGGCTGCAAAATATCTGAATGTGGAGGGCAAGGTGACTTGTAGGAGCCCATGTATAAAAAGTGTAGAAGAAAATATTCCAATAGGGACTGGAATTTATGAAGGAACGAAATAGATGGATACACGGAGTTTAGAAAGATACCTGACTTGAACTAAGCTCTCTGGCTTAAGTCAGTGTATTATGAAAATTACTTTTCGTTTTGGATTCTTTTCTTTTTCTTATTTTTTAGAAATATTTTGGAGAGCGATATTTTGAAAATGAAACATTTTTCATGGTTTGTAATTTGCCAGCAATATTGCTAGATAAAAAAATATACTATTTTACACACCACTCTTTCCATTTTTTTGTGGTTCAAAAAATTGCTTTACTTATCTCATATTCATAAACATATCATATTTAGATAATATAATATAAATATAATTAAAAATAATAATATATTATAAATATATTTAATATCATGTACATAATATAATTGATATTATCTCGTATTCAGATAATTTTTAATGTTTAAGGACCCACATTGTACCTTTTTATGTGTCTTTAAAATCGATATATTATAAAATACAATTGGGCCCATTTAAATGTTATCACTGCTAACTGATGAAGTAAATGAAATTTTTAAGAGAATAGTAACTATGGAATTATTAAACAATTTAATTTAAACATTCCAGCGCATTAAAAATCATATATTTAAATAAAAGTAGGTAATTTAAAGTCAAGCCAAACAGTTTTTTTCTAAGTGTGGAAGATGGCCCAAAACCAAAATATTTCCTTTTGATTGTGCATATTTTATACTTAAATGGTAAACATAAAAGTTTAAAAACTATATTAATTTTTTGGATATTAAAGCTATCGATTTTAAAGACACATATTTGTATTGACGACATAATATTAAATATGAAGTTAACATTTGTAGATGCAATAATTTTTCAATTGTTGAAAGTCCACGAATAGTTGAGGAGATAGATATTTTATGAGATATCTTTTTTGCTTTTGCATGTGGAAAAAGCAGAATATCTCCCACCGGCAGTTTGACTATCGATGCAAATTGCCTATTCATGACGTCTAATTCCTAATGATGAATAGTAAGCAGTAATACAATGTCTAAACTGCAACAGAAACTAAAACTATTAGGAGATCCCAACCTCATTGTTCCTGCACTTTAAATGCACTTAAGTTAATCGATGATGAATTGTAAACTCAATTAAAGTGCTGTTCAATTTCAATTTTCAAATGAATAATGTATATACTATTTATAATATTCAACATTTGAAATGGTTAACAAATGATGAATGATTAAGGGAATGGGCAAACAAGCATTTTTCAACAGGATAAGGGATTTATTAGGGTGTGATGATATATTTTATTCAAACATATTACGAATAATTTATATTTGCTTACAAATAAGTCTATATAAATTTCATATGGATAAAAGTTCTATAAATATATATATTTCTTTATTTTAATTCTGCTGATATAATACATAGTTTTGTAAATTCTGATTTTCTCAGTAGAAAATCGAGTTTTTAATCAATTTTATGTCCATGAAATTGTAATTTAAACCTATAACATATTTCCTAGACGAATGAATATTTATTTTAAAAAGTATGTGTTTTATTTGAGTGGACGTATTTTTTATTTTTAATTTCTTCATAAATTTCTAAGGAGTTTATGTAAATATATATATTTTCCATGGAAATATAAATAATTAAAATGTAACCATATTTAAATGAATAATATTATATTGTTCTAACAAAATAATTATTGTTTTAAATCTAATTGCGCTTATCTTAATTTGTAAATGAGTTATGCCAATGAAAAAGCTAATACATATTCCAATAAACTTTGAATGTTCTTAGTTTTTATGACCATTGCATGCACCTATCTTAAGAAAGCTATTATCAGGAATAACATTTTTAACAGAAAATTATATTCCTAAGTACTGTTTCACTGAAACACAATATTATAATTTCACCCGATTATACAAAAAAAATCTATAATTACTTTGATGAATATTAATTCTTTATTTAATAATAAAAACAAGATATTTAAGGGTATTATGTATTAAAATGATCTTTTTCCAAGTTCTGGTCATATATTTAATGGCAGAATGTTCCTATTACGTAAAAATACAGGGTACCAAATAGGAATAACACATTTGTGTTCATGTTAATGTTGAAAGACTTCAAACGCTGCAATTATCGTTTATTTTAATATTTTCTTGCTAATGTCTTAAGAAAAATAATTATTTTAGTGATGTTTCAGTTAGTTTGAAATCACCCACCATTAGGTGTTATTAGTATATTTTTTCAATCGAAAAAATTTTTTTTTGAATTTTGTTTTGTTTTTATCGCTTAAAATATGAGACATTATCTTACTCGATACTACTATAAAGAACAGAAAAAACATGTATTGAAATTTTCCTATGATTAAAAAAAATTGCTCTTCCAGGAAGTTCCATTTGTTTTAGTATTTTCATTTGTTTTTCCCTTTTTAATAATTTGTTATGCATGAATTTAAACTTTTTCCCTTTTATTAGTATAATAGTTTTGGTTTTAAACCATATATATCCATGTACCATTTTAATATAATATGTAAAAGGACGGTCTAGAAAATATTAGAAGAAGATTAAACAACTTGCATCATCATATCGAGTCAAGAAAGTAATTTTCTGTTGGGGATATTCTGGGTTTTCTATCATGACTTCTTCTTTATTGGAGCAACAGCCCCTTGGTGGGTCAAGCTACTGCTGTTTAATAATTTTGTTAAAATAAGCATTTTTGAATGTAAGAGATTTGATTAGGTTTGTTTTGTAGGTATATGGCCTTTTTGTGTACACTTAGACCGGGCTAATTAGACGGAACCTACAATTTAACGTGGAATCCAAACCACTAACAAAGATCCATGCCATCATATTTAAGAGAACCTTGTTGATAAACTAATGATGTAAATAATATTAAACGGTTTTTAAATATCTGGCAGCTTCAGCTGGTATTAGTTAATATTTATTCATTCTAAATTCAAAACTTATACAGTTAATTGCCTGTACATTTTCCGTGAAATGAGAATATTCATTTGCTTCTATCACTATTTATGACTTTGATTCCTTCTTCTTTTGCACAACAGCCCCATGGCCTATTGGCAGATTTCGGGACATGAGATGATTTCTTTTTACGGGGTAGGGTTATCAGCTTAACACAAAACAGTCATATTAGACCGGGGTCTATGGTTTAAAGTGAATTTGAACCATTAAACACATCCATGGCACCGCCGGGACACCAACCAGAAACCTGTGGCCCGAGTGCTAGTCCCCATCATGACCTCTACAACACATAAATGTGAGAGAGTTAGGTAGTTGCACTTGAAAATGCTTCCAGAAAACATAACTTAATATTTCCTTATGTTAGGCACTATTTGTAGTAAATGGAAACTCCGATTTTTTAGATATTTTAAAAAAAAAGTTTTAACTAAACACTTATAAGTTAATTTTTTAGCTAAATACAGTATTTGTTATACATAATTAACAATTAAACCAGTAAAATTATTATCAACATTTAAAACAGTAAAAAAATGCCACTCATACAAAAATAAGATCAAACAAAAATGAAATCATAATGCTAAAAATTTTACTTTATTGAAGATTTATTTGTATAAGTATTATTCAAAATTAAATTCAATTCAAAAGCATTTCTCTGAATTTCGAAATGCAAGTTTCATTTTATTCTTCGTAAATTCATTTATTAACTTAGAAAAGTGTAAAGAATTAAGACAGACATTTCACTTAAAATGTTTTATTAATTATTTAAAAATAAAATCATTTAAGAGCTTAAAAAATTGAAAGAAAAAGAATGCATAAATTTAAACTTTTTAAAAAACAATAGCACGAATAAATATTTAACAAAACGAATGTTTTATCATTTTAAAAAGTGCTCAAATCCACTTTACTTGTAGTTATTAATTTTTTGTTTCTTCACAAAAAAGGAATTTTTAAACAATGTTTCACAGTTTGTAACATTTATGATTTAATTTCTTATTTGAAGATTTTTTTCCCTAATCTGATGTACAGAGACTGTGAAATACTTTGTTTTCATTATTTTGTTGAAAATAGTATGCAATTTAATTTTGACTTAGTGATTTTTGCTGATTTTCCGCAAAAAATATTTCAGTTATATTTCCTTGTTTTTAATTTTATAACCAAGTATTATTAGTTATCTTAATTTTTTTTTTGAAAAATTGAATTTGTAATTTACAGTCAAATATTCCAGAACCATAAATTAGTTTTATATCTATTAAATTTATATATATGTGATAATTTAATACTGTTTATCCTCTATTAAAAAAAATTCTCAGTTAACATTTCCCAATTTGAACATAATCACTTAATTATTAATTTTTTAATTTCTAATACAACAATTTTCTATACATTCATTTCAGAATATTCATAAATATTTGTAATATTTAATATTTTGTTTTATCTCCAAAATTAAAAGCTTTAAAATCTGAATTACTTTTCTTGCAAACTTACAAAATAAAATTAGATTTCATAGAAACTGAACATTTTACTATTTCCTATTTGTGGTTGAATCTATTAATTTTTCATTTTCTAAAATAAGAAGAAATGTTTATGAATTTCGCATTTGACAAATAATCTACCACCATTTTTATTCTGCTACACATATAATAATTCTCAGAAAAGCTGCATTTAGAAGAAGGGTTTAGATATTTATAGAAAGTTTTCACTGAAATTAAAATATTTTTGAGTTCAACAGACTCACATTAAACTTCAACAGACATTTTTATCTTTCTCAATATATAAAATTGAAACGAAACACATATTTCAAATGAAACCTATATTTTATTCCTTACAATTCTGATTAAAAGATGAAATTAAATGTCAGAATTTCCCCTACTTTCTGGAAACATTATTTCGCTGAATTTTAGATAAAGTTAAAATAATTATAAAGTTCAAGCAGCCTGGATCAGAAAATAAGTTTCAATTAATTTTAATTTTCATATCTAATTGAATTTGTTAAGGTAGATAGATATAAGAACATGATCAGAGAAATATTTTAATAGTAATCAAATTTAAAATAGGGGATGGTGTTTAGTTAAAAAAAAATGGAATTAATAAAATAAATATTCAAGTTTGTATTTTTGTTAATGCTGCTCATTTGAAGTTAAAATTATGTATATTACTTTAAAGTATAACGGACATTAAACATCAGAAAGACATTTAGATCACTTTCTTTAATCATATTTTATACTAATTTTGGTGGCTATAATAATACTTTAATTTTTTTCATGCTCTTCTCATATATTATCTTGCTACCATATAAAAACTGAAAGTGATAAAAATTACATGCAAAAGTTTAAAATTAAATTAATTAAAAGTAAAGAAGTCTTCATCAAAATGCAAAAAAATCTTATGATAGATAATCATCACAAATAGGTCTACATAATCGCGCATATAAATAAGTCAACATAATCAGCACATAATAACACCAAGTTCTACAAAAATTTACATTATAACAGCTTAACGTTTAAAAAATCTATTGTATTATGCTGTTTTACATCCTCAAATTAAATTCATTGTTTTATTCTTCAATCTAAATTAAAAGTAATCGAATTTTCTACTATTAATATTTTCCATTTGCCTTACTAAAATATAAAATAATTATTTGATTTTCTGTAGAAACATAACAAATTTACGTTAATTAAAAGTTTAAATAATAATAAAAAAATTTCTAGCGGTTATCAATATATTTTTCAAATGTTAATTATGTTAAAAAGTAACGTCATATTATGGGATCGACCTTAGTCGATACCTCACAGAAAGATTAAGTTTAGAGAATTCTTCTTAATAATTCTATATTTTTAAAGTAATTAATTCTGTAAAAAAATTTTGTTAAAATTATATCTTCTAGGGTTGCTTTACTAAATAAAATCTGTTGAAAATAATACATGAATTATATAAGATAATTTTCATTTTATGTTGCTCATATTTATTACTCGTAGTTAAAATAGTTAAATAATACTAAGATGGCTAATAATAGTTGATAGTATAATAGTTAAATAATAGTTAAATTAGTTGCTAATAGTTAAAATAGGGTTTTGAAATCAATTTATTATACTATTTAAAAATGAAATAAAGCATTTCCGATATCGACAGCAAAAATGTTAATTAGCTATGGGATAAAAATTATTTAAAATTATATAATGAAATAAATGCATCATTTTGCAATATATCTTTAAGCTAATTTAAAAATAATAATATTTCTGATTTGTTTTAAAGTAATTTTGCGAAAGTCATATTTTTTTCTAAAATACAATCTTTTCTAGAAAAAAAAATGACTATTACGAATTAAATATATTGTTTTTCATTCAATGATTTGTTAAAACAAAATAGAAACAAAGTTTTTTTAAGCACACCAATAAAAAGAACAATAGAAATAACTATTGAGCACTCACCTGATGAAACTTCCTTTTCTTCTCCTTCGTCGAGAGTTTATTTTTTTCAGAAACATCAAAAAATGTATCCAAAATCACGATAAAACTTTATTATAAAAGCTCCGAATTGTATCTAGAAATTTCTTGAAAGAAGCGCGGAAGCAAGCAGAGCTATAGGCTGCACACGAGCGGGATTACTCATTTTCTATAAGTGCACTTTTTGAACATGGACAAGAGCACCAGAGAGTAAAGTCAATACAAAAGAAAATATTAGACGTTGTCTCTTGAGAGTCTCAACTCGGAAATAAGTAATTCAGAATTGTTTTTTTAATATATTTTTGGAAAGAATATGCTATTTCTATACTGCGAGATGCACACTGGGAGGGGAGTTAAATATTGGAATTCTTTGGAATTTCTATATACGTGACAAGTTAGAGAGAAGGAAATCTAATTTTTGTTTGCAGGTGCTTTTCTGAAAAATTTAATTCCTCAAGTGAGGCACTCTAAAAAAGATTTTTAATTCGGGAAGAAATAAAATTATGTATGCAAACTTATTTGACTGAAACCATTTCCTTTACGTTCTGCCTTTGCTCTTTGTTATGCATGCGTTTAGCGTCACTTTAATGGAAAATTCGTTCTAAATATTAATTAAAATTTAGGAAAAGTAGCACACCTAGCATTAGGAAGTACTGCTAAAATTTATTTCTTTTCCATTTTCTTTTTTTCTTTAAAATTGAAAATAAGAAATGTTTCATTTCCTCATTTGAAATGTCTCGTTAATTAATTGTTCAAACAAGAAATTGTACTGATATAAATTTAGGGTTTAGAAATTATTGATATCTGAGTTAGGCTTAGAATTTTTTTAGATAAAATTTGACTAGAAATAGTTTTGGAAAATTTCTTGGTACAATATCAATAATGAATAAAAAATATGTTCATTAATATTTATAATACTGTATTTTGTAGAATATGTAATTATGATGAAATTTGAAAAGAGTACATGCTTAAATGTAAACAAATATGCATTGAAATGTTATGATAAAAATAAGTCTAAAATATTGTAAGGAAAAAAGAGATAACTCATACCGAATTCATACAAAAGTTAATTACAAATATGTATATATAATTTTGTGCTTGTTTCTTTAATTTGGAATGTTTTTTTTTTTTTTTTTTTTTTTTTTTTTTTGATTTTCAGTATTTTTTGTGTATATAAAATGATAAAATAATAAGACATTAAAAATTTTATAAAAATACTATTTGAATTATAGAAGATAATTTTTATTTTATGTTGTTCATATTCTTCGTTTATCTCATTTAAAAACCCTTTTGTAATCGGATTATAAAATGGACTAGTATTTTAATGTAAACAATTAAATCGAAGTTCAAATGAGAATTTGAAATATATTTGTTATACTAATTAAAAATGAAATAAAATATGTTTTCCTTTTCTTTTCTGAAAAGAAAAACAAGTCAAGTCGCGAAGACAACAGTCAAATTTTGTTTAATTTTATTTCATCTCAAATCTAAAATCAAAACTATAACAGGAAAATTATATCTGAAATGGCAAAGAAAATGCTAATTCAATAGCGGAGAAAAAAATTATTTTAAATTATATAATGTAACAAAATGTATTTTTTTGCAATATATTTCTCATTAAATTTTTAAGCTAATTTAAAAAAAAATTAATATCGCTGGTTTGTCTTAAAGTAATTTTGCAAAAGTTATATATTTTACTAAAATGCAAACTTTCCTGGAAAAAAATATGACCATTACGAATTAAATATATTGTTTTCTATGCAATGTTTGCGTAAAAAAATGGAAACAAAGCCTTTTAAAGCAGACCAAAAAGAACAGTAGAAATAACTATTGAGCTCTCACCTGATGAAACTTCCTTTTCTTCTCCTCCGTCGAGAGTTTATTTTTTCAGAAACATCAAAAAATGTATCCAAAATCACGATAAAACTTTATTATAAAAGCTCCGAATTGTATCTAGAAATTTCTAGAAAGAAGCGCGGAAGCAAGCAGAGCTATAGGCTGCACACGAGCGGGATTACTCATTTTCTATAAGTGCACTTTTTGAACATGGACAAGAGCACCAGAGAGTAAAGTCAATACAAAAGAAAATATTAGACGTCGTCTCTTGTGAGTCTCAACTCGGAAATCAGTAATTCAGAATTGTTATATTTTATATATTTTTCGAAAGAATATGCCTTTCTATACTGTGAAGTGCACACTGGGAAAGGAGTTAAATATTGGAATTCTTTGGAATTTCTATATACGTGACAAGTCAGAGAAAAGTAACAATTATTTTTATTTTTAGATGCCTTTCTGAAAAATTTAATTCCTCAAGTAAGGCACTCTGAGAAAAGATTTTTAATCAGGGAAAAGAAGAATATCTATGTAAGCAAACTTATTTGATTGAAACCATTTCCTTTGCTCTTTGTTATATATGCGTTTGTCATCAATTTAATGGACTAATTCTTTTAGATAGTAATTAACATTTAGGAAAATAAGCGCAATTTGCAGTCTGATTTTGTAAAGCGGTTTTACGAAGCACCTACGAAAATTTATTTCATTTCTATTTCCTAGGTCTCTTAAAATGTAAAAGTAAGAAATTCGTCATTTTTTTTTATTATTAATGTCATCTTAAATAAATGTTCAAACCTGAAATTCTACTGATATAAATTTATATTTAGCTAAATAGCTAAATTTATATTTAGCTTTTCAGAAATTATTGACATTTGAGGTAGTGTAGAATTTTTTGTGTTAAACGGTAACTAGATATAGTTTTATACACCTTATAGATATAATATTAATCATGCCTAAAAAATATGCCTGTTATTATTTAGAACATTTATTTCCTATATTTATGTCTCAAATTCGAAAGTGTATAAGTTTTCAGTTAAAAAATCTCTAATGAAATGTTATCATTAAACTGAATTTGACTGGAACTGACTTAATACATTAATTAAAAAGGGATAATTAATACCTATATCATAGAAAATTAATAACATAAAATTCAATTACAAATATTTAAATATTATCTATTTATAAATTGATAAACATTCTAATGAAATAATAAAACATTAAAAATTTTCTTCAAACATTTCTTCGCTAATTATTTTTTTGCTTATCCTCAATCTCCAATAAAATGATTATGTATGTTAGCATTTATAATATTGCGTTTTCCACCATATTTATTTAAATGTCGAATTCAAAATTGCATTGAATTAAATTTAACACCATAAAAAAAGTCTTAAAAAAGAATAAAATAATTAGGAATAAAATAAAATTGTAAAAATTGTTTTAAAAGAATTTTCTACAAATTCTTTTTTTGATTCACTTTTGTCACTAATACGCACTTATTACAGTTTTATACAGTTTCTCGTTCTAGATCACTGTATATCATTCGCGAGATTTATCTTTTGAAAGATATATAAAAAAGTGAAAAATGCAACAAATGAGTTATATGTTATAAAAAAATTCCAATTAAATAACATTTATTAAATTATATAATTTTTTTTTCTGCCAATAGAGTTTTCTATGGGCACAGATTGGGGTTACATGTAGAATAACAATGAAATAAAAGTTATAAAATAAATTTTTAATTCACAAATCTATAATTTATAAAAATAAAGTTTGGAAAATTAAAAAAAGAAATAATCGAAGCAAAAATGTATCACTTTTTTAAAAGCTAAAATATATATTTCTATTTGAAGAAAATTTGGAACGTCAAAAGTCCGCTAGACTAAGTTACTACCTGAGATTTGATAGTTGCAATTATTACTTTGGAATATTGCCTTAGGTAAGAAGAGTTGAATGAAATAGAACCTGGCGTTTTTCTATAGAAAAGCATCAGCGAAAAATAGCAAACAAACATAAGAGACGGCAAAAAGTATATAGATATTTCATATACCGACATCATTTTCGAAGGATATTGCGATGGATACAGTGTTTCAGAAACGAAAACTGAAAAATAATAATGCAAATGATTTTGCATGGAATTCAAAAGAAAAGAAATTGTTGTCGCTTGTAATTCGTATCTGCAAGCAAACAAGTTTGGTCAAATAATTGGATAGATTCGCCGGCGGCTGCAAAATATCTGAATGTGGAGGGCATGGGGACTTGTAGGAGCCCATATATAAAAAGTGGGGAAGAAAATATTCCAATAGGGACTAGAATTTATGAAGAACGAAATAGATGGATACACGGAGTTTAGAAAGATACCTGACTTCAACTAAGCTGCTCTCTGGCTTAAGTCAGTGTATTATGAAAATTACTTTTCGTTTTGGATTATTTTCTTGTTTGTTTTTTTTTTTTATTTTTAGAAATATTTTGGAGAGCGATATTTTTGAAAATGAAACATTTTTCACGGTTTGTAATTTTCCAGCAATATTCTTAGATAAATAAAATTATTTTACACCATTCTTGAATTTTTTTGCGGCTCAACAAATTGCTTGAATTATCTCATATTCATAAACATATCATATTAAGATGACAAAAATATAATTAATATAGATAATATAATAAAAATATAATTAATAAAGATAATATAATATAGATATAATTTTTAAAAATATAATATAAATTATAATATAAATATATAATTATTATCTCATATTCAGGTAATTTTAATGTTTACAGACCAACATTGAGCCTTTTTTAGATAAAAAATGGAATTAGGCCATTTAAATGTTATCACTGCTAACTGATGACGTAAATGAAATATTTAAGAGAACATTAACTATGGAATTATTAAACAGCTTAATTTAATCATTGCAGCTCATTAAAAATTATATATTTAAATAAAAGTAGGTAATTTAAAATCAAGTAAAAATTTTTTTTTCTAAGTGTGAAAAATGGCCCACAGCCAAAACATTTTCCTTCTGATTGTACATATTTTATAGTTAAATGGTAAATAAAAAAGTTTAAAAATTTTCTCAACTCTTTTTGGATATTAAAGCAATAGATTTTAAAGAAACAAATTTATATTTAAAGACATAATTTAAAATATAAAGCTAACAGTTGTAGATGCAATAATTTTTCAATTGTGGAAGGCCCACGAATAGTTGAGATAGAGTGTAGTTATTTTATTTAAAGAAAATTTTATGAGATATCTTTTCTGCTTTTGCATATGGAAAAAGCAGAATACCTCCCACCACACAATTTGACTATGATGCAAACCGCCTATTCATTGCGTCTAATTTATAATGATGAATAGTAAGCAGTAATACAATGTCTAAGCAGCAACAGAAACTAACTCCTTTGGGAGATCCCTACCTCATTGTTCCTGCACTTCATATGCACTTAAGTTAATCGACGATAAACTCAAAGTGCTGTTCAATTTCAATTTTCAAATGATTAATATATATATACTATTTATAATATTCATCATTTTAAATGGTTAACAAATGATGAATGATTTAAATAATCGTGAAATAAACATTTTTCAACAGGATTATGGATTCATTAGCGTGTGATGATATATTTTATTCAAAACCTATTACAAATAATTTATAATTGCTTACATATAAGTCTATTTAAATTTCATATGGATAAAAGTTCTATAAATATCTATATTCCTTTATTTTAATTTTGTTGATAAAATACGTAATTTTGTAAATTCTTATTTTCTCTTGAGAAAATTGAGTTTTTAATCTATTTTACGTACATAAAATTGTAATTTAAACCTATAAAATATTTCATAGACGAATAAATATTTATATTAAAAAATATGTGTTTTATTTGAGAGGATGAATTTTTTATTTTTAATTTCTTCCTAAATTTGTAAGGAGTTTATGTAAATTTATATATTTACGATGGAAATATAAACAATTAAAATGTAACCATATTTAAATAAAGATATATTATATTGTTCTAATAAAAGAATTATTTTTTATATCGAATTGCTCTTATCTTACCTTGAAAATGAGTTATGTAACTGAAGCTAATACATATTCCAATAAACTAGAAATGTTCTTAGTTTTTATGTCCATAACATGCACCTATCTTAAGAAAGCTATAATCAAGAATAACGTTTTTAACTGAAAATTATATTCCTAAGTATTATTTCGCTGAAAACATATTATAATTTCTCCCGATTATACAAAAAAATATATAATTACTTTGATAAATATTAATTCTTTATTTAATAATAAAAACAAGATATTTAAGGGTATTATGTATTAAAATTATCTTTTCTTCAAATTCTGATCATACATTTAATGGGAAAATGTTTCTACTACGCAAAAATACAGGGTACCAAATAAGAATAACATGTTTGTTTTCATGTTAATGTTGAAATACTTGAGACGGGAGGAATTGTCGTTTATTTTAATATTTTCTTGCAAATGACTTAAGCAAAATAATTATTTTAGTGATGCTTCTGTTAGTTGGAAATCATCCACCATTAGGTGTTATTAGTATAATTTTCAATAAAAAATATGTTTTTTCCGATTTCCTTTTTGTTTTTGTCGCTTAAAATATGAGACATTATCTTACTCGATCCTAATATAAAGACCAGAAAAAACATGTATTCAAATTTTCGTATGATTAAAATTCTTGCTAATCCAGAAATTTCCATTTGTTTCAGTAATTTCATTTGTTTTTCCCTTTTTAATAATTTGTTATGCATGATTTTCCCTTTTATTAGTTCTATAAAGTTTCAATTTTAATTTTTATATTCATGTACCATTTTTATATAATATGTAAAAGGAAGTTTTTGAAGAAATTAGGGGAACACTTAAGAATTACATGAGCATTTCGTATCAAGACAGTAATTTACTATTGGGGATATTCTGGGATTTCTATCATGACATCGTCTTCGTCTTTGCCCCAACAGATCCTTGGTGGGCCAAGCTGCTGCTGTTTACTAAATTTAGTTATGTTTAAAATATTTGGTTTGGTTTGTAGCTCTACTGTCATTTTGTGCACACTTTGAGCTAATTAGACAGGAACCTACTGTTTAACCTGGATTCTGAATAACTAACAAATATCCATGCTACCGCCAGGCTTCGAACATGAAGCACCAAAGGTCAGAGCGCCTGCCAATTGACTATCATGCTGCTGATAGTTAATTGAACTTTTAGATATTTTACTAACACATTTTGAAAACTGGCATATTATATCTTTCATACTTGATGATTTGAATTTGTAAATTTAAAAACTAAGAAATACAACACCATGGTTTTTTATGTGTTAAATTATCTATCATTATTTTAAGTATGAATATTTTAATTTGTATGTTAATCTAACTGCTAACATCCATGTCACCGAATGTAAGAGAATCTCGTTGATAAAACTAATTCTTTGAATAATGTTCAAAGATTTTTAAAAAATATGATAACATCTGCTGTTATGTGTTATTTTTTATTCCTTCTAAATTGAAAACTTATATATTTAATTTAATTTATATTTCCGTCAAATGTGAATATTCATTTCTTTCTGTCATTATTTATGTCTTTAAATTCTTCTTCGCAAGGCGCAATAGCCCCTTGTTGGGCAAAGATCATCTGATTGCTGGCAAATTGCTGGACACGAAATGCTTTCTTTTACGGGTTATTATTGTCAGCCCTTCGTGTAACAGCCATATTAGACCAGGACCCAGGATTTAAAGTTGATTTCGAACCATTAAAAACATCTATTGCACATCCGGGACTCGAATTCCAAACCAGTGGCCTCGAGTGCTCGTCATTAGGCCTCATCATGACCTCTACAACACATAAATACGAGAGAGTTAGATAGTTGTACCTGAAATTGCACCCATTAAACATAACCAGATATTTCGTTATTTCAAGCAATATTTGAAGTATATGAAGATAAAGAAATTTTTGATGTTTAAAAAAAAAGTAATTAAACACTCATTAATTAATTTCTTTAGTAAAATCCAATATTTATTATATATAATTAAAAAAAAATAAAACAGTATAATTATTATTAGCAATTAAAACAGATAAAAAAACTTCAGTTATTCAAAAATAAGAGCAAATAAAACTGAAATCATAATGCTAAAATTTTCACTCAATTGAAGATTTATTTTCATAAGCATTATTCAAAATAAAATTAAATTCAAAAGCCTTTTTTCTGAATTTCGAAATGCAAGTTGCATTTTATTCTCCGTAAATTAATTTATAAACTTAGAAAAGTGTAAAGAATTAAAACAGGCATTTCATTTAAAATGCTTTATTAATTCGTTAAAAATAATATCTTTTATGAGCTTAAAAACTTGAAAGAGAAAGAATGCATAAATTTAAACTTTTTAAAAAACAATAGCACGAATAAATATTTTACAAAATGAATGTTTTATCATTTTAAGAAGTACTCAAACCAACTTTACTTGTATTTATTAAGTTTTTGTTTCTTCACAAAAACGGAATTTATACACAATGTTTCATTGTTTGTAACATTCATGATTTAATTTCTAATGTGAAGATTTTTTTTCACTAATCTAATGTGCAAAGACTGTGAAATATTTTTTTTTCATTATTTTATTGAAAATAATAGACGATTCAATTTTGACTTAGTGATTTTTGCTAATTTTTCACGGAAAATATTTCATTTATTTTTCATTCGTTTTGATTTTAAAATCAAGTATAAGATTTATATCACAATTAAATGTAAACTACAAATTCAATTTTTTTTCTATAAATTGAATTTGTAGTTTACATTTAATTGTTCCTGAAACATAAATGATTTTATATCCATTAAATCTATAAATATTTGATTATTTAAAAGAAATAAAATGTTTTTACTCTATTATACATTTTTTCTTTCGTAATTAAAATATCACAACTTAAATATCACACAAATATCATAATCATTTATTCATTAATTTTTAAAATTTCTAATACACTAATTTTCTATACATTAATTACATAATATTCCTATATATTTTGTTTAATATTCTTATGAAACTCCAAAATTAAACGTTTTAAAATCTAGATTACTTTACGGGTAAATTTTACAAAATAAAATTATATTACATAAAAACTGAACAATTTGCTATTTCCTATATGTAGCAGCATTTACTAATTTTTTCAGTTCGAAAATAAATAAAAATGTTCAAGATTTTTCCATTTGACAAATTGTCTGTTAGCATTTTTATTATACTGTACATATACTAATTTTAAGAAGAGCAGCATTAAGAAGAATGATTTTGATATTTTTAGAAAGTTTTCACTGAAATTAAAATATTTTTGAGTTCATCAGACTCACATTAACTAGCAAAATACCTCTTTCTTGATATATAAAAAAGATAAGAAATATATTTCAAATTAAAACTATATTTCAATCCTTATAATGGCTGTTACAATTCTGATTAAAAGATGGATTTAAATGACAGAACGACACTACTTTCTGGAAACAGTATTTCGTTGGATTTTAGAACTATGAATTGTAAAGGTCAAGAAACAAGCATCAGAAAGTAACATGCAATTAGTTTATTTATTTTTATATATAATTTATTTTATTATTAAAGTATATGGAATATAAGAATATATTTTTAAAAAAATATTGTTCACCAAATGATCATAGAAAAATTTTAATTGAAATCAAATTGAAAATATGGTTTTGGTGTTTAGTTGAGTAAAAATGAGGTTAACAAAAAAATTCTCCAATTTTGTAATTTTTGTTAATACTTCTTATTTGAAGGCAAATTTATCTATGTTAAGGAGGTTAAATTTATCTATGTTCAAAGGGCATTAAACCTTAGGCTATTCAGATCACTTTGTTTAGTCTTATTTTATACTATAACTCATTTTGGTTGCTAGAATACATTTTTTAACTTTCCTTTTTTCCATTTTCATCTATCGCAATCTAGTTACCACGTAAAAACTGAAAGTGATAAAAGTTACACAAATAAATGTAAAATTAAATGAAATAAATGTAAAATTGCCTTTAAAAAATACAGGAAAAAAAGCTTATGACAGATAATCGACAGCATATGACAGATAATCGACAGCATATGACAGATAATCAGCACATAATAACATACAAGAATTTATATTAAAACTGCTTAAAGTGTAATTAAAATCCATGCTATTATGCTGTTTTATTTCCAATTTAATATAAAAGTAATAGAAATTGTCAGATTTGAAATATTTTCCATTTGCTTTACTAAAATATAAAACTCTGTAAAATAATTATTTGATATTGAAATAGTAACCTAATAACTTTTCATTGAGTGAAATGTTGCATAATAAAAAAGACTTTCTAGTGGTTATTAAATATATATTTCAAATGTTAATTATATTAAAAAGTAATGTCTAATATAGAATCATTTTAGTTGATACCACGTAGAAATATTAAATTCTGATTGAGTATTCTAGTTTTTAAAGTAATTAATTCTGTAAAAATATTATGTTAAAATTATATCGTATAAGATAGCTTTAATAAATAAAATCTGTTAAAAAATATTATTTGAATTATACAAGCTAATTTTTATTTTAAGTTGTTCATATTTGTTTATCTCATTAAAAGAGCCTATTTGTAATTGGATTATAAAATGGGTTAGTAATTTAATGTAAAAAATTAAATCGAAGTTCAAATGAGGTTCTGAAATAAATGTATTATACTACTTAAAAAATAAATAAATTGTGTTTTGTTTCTCAAGACTGAAAAAAAACGGTATTTGTTTAATGTATATAAAATTTAATTATAATTCATCTCAATTTGTAATCAAAATTAAAATAAGCAAATTATTTCTGCTATTGGCAACGAAAACGTAAATTTGCTAGGGGATAAAAAAATTTTAAATTACCTAATATAATAAAATGTATTTCTTTACAATATATTTAACATTAAGTTTGTAAGATAGTTTTAAAAAATTTCATATAGCTCAATTATTTTTAAAGTAATTTTACAAAAGGCATATATTTTGCTAAAATATAAATTTTCCGGAAAAGAATATGGCCATTACGAACTAAATATATTTTATTTCATTCAATGTTTGTTTAAAAAAATGGAAAAAAACCTTTTTAAGCACACCAATAAAAGGAACAGTAGAAATAACTATTGAGCACTCACCTGATGAAACTTCCTTTTCTTCAGGAACATCAAAAATGTATCCAAAATCACGATAAAACTTTAGGATAAAAGCTCTGAATTGTATCTAGAAATTTCTAGAAGGAAGCGCGGAAACAAGCAGAGTTGAAGGCTGCACACGAGTGGGATTACTCATTTTCTATAAGTGCACTTTTTGAACATGGACAAGAGCACCAGAGAGTAAAGTCAATACAAAAGAAAATATTAGACGTCGTCTCTTGAGAGTCTCAACTCGGAAATAAGTAATTCAGAATTTTTCTTTTATATATATTTTCCGAAAGGATATGCTTTTTTTATACAGTGAATTACATAGTGGGATTGGAGTTAAATATTGGAATTCTTTGAAATTTCTATATACGTGACAAGTTAGAGAGAAGGAAATTTGATTTTTATTTGTAGGTGCTTTTATGAAAAATTTAAATCCTCAAGTGAGGCACTCTAAAAAGTTTTTTTTTTAATTTAGGAAAAAAAGAAAATTATGTATGCAAATTTATTTGATTGAAACCATTTTCTTTAAGGCATGCCTTTGCGCTTTGCCATGCATGCATTTATCATCACTTTAATAGATTATTCATTTGAGATAGTAATTAACATTTAGGAAAAGTGGCGAAATTTGCATTCTGATTTTATAAAAGGGTTTTCGAAACACTATTTCAAATTTCTGGATTTCTTAAAATGTGGAAATAAGAAAATCTTTTCTCTTAATTATTATTGTTAATTTTTCAAAAATGAAATTGTATCAATATAAATTTACCTTTTTAGAAAATATTGATATTTGAGGCCGGTTCAGAATCTTTTAGGTCAAATTTAAACAGAAATAATTTTCACAACTTATTGATATGATATCAATCACTAATAGAAATGTATGAGTGTTAGTATTGATAATAATTTATTTTTTTTAGAATATTTATTTATGTCTCAAATTTGAAAATGTATACGATTATAGCAGGAGAGTTAAATATTTAAATTCTTTGGAATTTCTATATACATGACAAAATAGAGAGAAGGACATTTGATTTTATTTACAAGTGCTTTTCTGAAAAGTTTAATTCCTCAAGTAATTCACTCGACTTTAGCTCTAAAAAGGGTTATTTATGATAATTATTTTAAATTAGACAATATAGCAAAATGTAATTATTTGCAATATATTCGACATTAAAGTTTTAAGTTAATTTAAAAAAAAATAATATTACTCAAATGTTTTAAAGTAATTTTACAGAAGTCATATATTTTACTAAAATACAAACTCTCCTGGAAAAAAATATGACCATTACGAATTAAATATATTGTTCTTCATTCAATGTTTGCATAAAGAAATTGAATCAAAGCCTTTTTAAGCACACCAATAAAAAGAACAGAAAAAATAACTATTGAACACTCACCTGATGAAACTTCCTTTTCTTTTCTTTTGTCGAGAGGTTTTTTTTTTTTTTTTCCTTTTTCTTTCAGGAACATCAAAAATGCATCCAAAATCACGATAAAACTTTAGGATAAAAACTCCAAATTGTAACTAGAAGATTCTAGAAGCAAGCAGAGCTGAAGCATGCACACGAGTGGGATTACTCATTTTCTATAAGTGCACTTTTTGAACATGGACAAGAGCACCAGAGAGTAAAGTCAATACAAAAGAAAATATTAGACGTCGTCTCTGGAGAGTCTCTACTCGGAAATAAGTAATTCACAATTGTTTTTTTATATGTTTTTCGAGATAATATGCCTTTTCTATACTGTGAAGTGCACACTGGTAAGGGTCTGTCTTTGCTCTCTGTTATGCATGCGTTTACCATCTTTTTAATGGAATATCCATTTTAGATAGTAATTAAAATTTAAGAAAAGTAGCGCAATTATCATTTTAGTTTTGTAAATATGCTTTTCGTAACACTCCTAAAAACTATTTCATTTCAATTTTCTAGTCTTCTTAAAATGATAAAGTAAGAAATTTGTCACTTCCTAATTATTAAAGTTATGCTACATAATTGTCCAAAGAGGAAATTGTACTTATTAAAATTTAACATTAGAAATTATTGACATTTGAGGTAGGTTTAGAATTTTTTTAGTTAAAATTTAAATAGAAATAATTTCGGAAAATTAATTGATATAATAGTAATTACGGGAACCAACCCCGTGTTGGGCCGGATTAGAATAGAACCACTGTATCCCATGTCTGTCTTAAAAAAACGACTAAACTGGTACCCAGTGCCCTGGGGTTTACCTGGTGGTGTATAGTCGAGACTTCTCCCTTTGGATGCCCCAGGGTTTTGTGCCAAATGGTTAAGGACAAATATAAACTGAATTTTTTCCCTTTATCATGACTCGTTGGTATATGTTTCACTCCTGTTCATGGACATAGTCTAGATATAGAAAGAAGATAAGAAACTAGATAAGAAAGTCTTAGTCTAGATAAGAAACAGCACGAATAGAAAACTATATATATTAGTATTTATAAATTTTGTATAATTACAATATTTATTAACAATCAACAATCGATTAAAAAACAATCGATTTTTGTTTAATTTACATCAAATGTGCCATCCGGGACATGATTGCCGAGTGATTAGTGCTCTGGCGCTCGGTACCACAGGTACGGTTTTCGAATCCCGGCGGTGCCATGAGTGTTTGTAGTAGTTCAGAATCCACTTTAAACCGTAGGTCCCGGTCCTAATAGGATCATAGAGCGTTGCGGGGGACTTGTTACTCCGCGCCCGTGTCTTCAAGTTACACGCACTCCCTTTGTAGTGCAAAGTGAGTAACGTCTGTGCAGCCCTTATGGCATAAAAAATCATGGTCTATGCTTGACAGCTGCATTAGACAGAATAAAAAAAATGTAATTCTAATTCATCTCAAATTTTAATCAAAACTAAAACAGACACATTATTTCGGATAACGACAATGCAAATGTTCATTCGCTAGGGGATAAAAACATATTTTAAATTATGTAATGTAATAAAATGTATTTCTTTGCCATATATAAAGCATTAAATTTTTAAGTTAGTTTAAAAGAATTTTAATATTTCAGAATAGTTTTAAAGTAATTTTACCGAAGTCATATATTTTAATAAAATTTAAGCTTTCCTGTAGAAAAAAACATAACCATTACGAATTAAAAATCTTGTTTTCCATTCAGTGTTTGCTTTAAAACAATGCAAACAAAGCCTTTTTAAGCAGATCAATAAAAAGAACAGTAGAAATAACTATTGAGCACTCACCTGATGAAACTTCCTTTTCTTCAGGAACATCAAAAATGTATCCAAAATCACGATAAAACTTTAGGATAAAAGCTCTGAATTGTATCTAGAAATTTCTAGAAGGAAGCGCGGAAACAAGCAGAGTTGAAGGCTGCACACGAGTGGGATTACTCATTTTCTATAAGTGCACTTTTTGAACATGGACAAGAGCACCAGAGAGTAAAGTCAATACAAAAGAAAATATTAGACGTCGTCTCTGGAGAGTCTCTACTCGGAAATAAGTAATTCACAATTGTTTTTTTATATGTTTTTCGAGATAATATGCCTTTTCTATACTGTGAAGTGCACACTGGTAAGGGTCTGTCTTTGCTCTCTGTTATGCATGCGTTTACCATCTTTTTAATGGAATATCCATTTTAGATAGTAATTAAAATTTAAGAAAAGTAGCGCAATTATCATTTTAGTTTTGTAAATATGCTTTTCGTAACACTCCTAAAAACTATTTCATTTCAATTTTCTAGTCTTCTTAAAATGATAAAGTAAGAAATTTGTCACTTCCTAATTATTAAAGTTATGCTACATAATTGTCCAAAGAGGAAATTGTACTTATTAAAATTTAACATTAGAAATTATTGACATTTGAGGTAGGTTTAGAATTTTTTTAGTTAAAATTTAAATAGAAATAATTTCGGAAAATTAATTGATATAATAGTAATTACGGGAACCAACCCCGTGTTGGGCCGGATTAGAATAGAACCACTGTATCCCATGTCTGTCTTAAAAAAACGACTAAACTGGTACCCAGTGCCCTGGGGTTTACCTGGTGGTGTATAGTCGAGACTTCTCCCTTTGGATGCCCCAGGGTTTTGTGCCAAATGGTTAAGGACAAATATAAACTGAATTTTTTCCCTTTATCATGACTCGTTGGTATATGTTTCACTCCTGTTCATGGACATAGTCTAGATATAGAAAGAAGATAAGAAACTAGATAAGAAAGTCTTAGTCTAGATAAGAAACAGCACGAATAGAAAACTATATATATTAGTATTTATAAATTTTGTATAATTACAATATTTATTAACAATCAACAATCGATTAAAAAACAATCGATTTTTGTTTAATTTACATCAAATGTGCCATCCGGGACATGATTGCCGAGTGATTAGTGCTCTGGCGCTCGGTACCACAGGTACGGTTTTCGAATCCCGGCGGTGCCATGAGTGTTTGTAGTAGTTCAGAATCCACTTTAAACCGTAGGTCCCGGTCCTAATAGGATCATAGAGCGTTGCGGGGGACTTGTTACTCCGCGCCCGTGTCTTCAAGTTACACGCACTCCCTTTGTAGTGCAAAGTGAGTAACGTCTGTGCAGCCCTTATGGCATAAAAAATCATGGTCTATGCTTGACAGCTGCATTAGACAGAATAAAAAAAATGTAATTCTAATTCATCTCAAATTTTAATCAAAACTAAAACAGACACATTATTTCGGATAACGACAATGCAAATGTTCATTCGCTAGGGGATAAAAACATATTTTAAATTATGTAATGTAATAAAATGTATTTCTTTGCCATATATAAAGCATTAAATTTTTAAGTTAGTTTAAAAGAATTTTAATATTTCAGAATAGTTTTAAAGTAATTTTACCGAAGTCATATATTTTAATAAAATTTAAGCTTTCCTGTAGAAAAAAACATAACCATTACGAATTAAAAATCTTGTTTTCCATTCAGTGTTTGCTTTAAAACAATGCAAACAAAGCCTTTTTAAGCAGATCAATAAAAAGAACAGTAGAAATAACTATTGAGCACTCACCTGATGAAACTTCCTTTTCTTCTCCTTTGTCAAGAGTTTTTTTTCCTCTTTTTTTCAGGAACATCAAAAATATATCCAAAATCACGATAAAACTTTAGGATAAAAGCTCCGAATTGTATCTAGAAATTTCTGGAAGGAAGCGTGGATGCAAGCAGAGCTGAAGGCTGCACACGAGCAGGATTACTCATTTTCTATAGGTGCACTTTTTGAACATGGACAAGAGTACCCAGAGAGTAAAGTCAATAGAAAACAAAATATTATACGTCGTCTCTTGAGAGTTTCAACTCTGAAATAAGTAATTCAGAATTGTTTATATTATATATATATATATATATATATATTTCTTGGAAGAATATGCCTTTGTTATACTGTTAAGTGCACACTGGGAGAGGAGTTAAATATTGGAATTCGTTGGAATTTCTATATACGTGACAAGTTAGAGAGAAGGAAATTTCATTTTTATTTGTAGATTCTTTTCTGAAAAATTTATTTCCTCAAGTGAGGCACTCTAAAAAAAAGGTTTTTTTAATTTGGGAAAAAAAGAAAATTATGTATGCAAACTTATTTGACTGAAATCTTTTTCGTTACGATCTGTTTTTGCTTTTTGTTATGCATGCTTTTATCATCATTTTGAATGGAATATTCCTTTCCCATAGTAATTAAAATTTTAAAAAAAAGTAGCAGAGTTTTCATTCTGATTTTGTAAAGGGGGTTTTCGAAGTACTTCTAAAATTTATTTCATTTCCATTTTTAATTTTTCTTTAAATATGAAAGTTAGAAGTTCTTCACAACCTCATTATAAATGTTGTGGTGAATAATTGCTCAAACATGAAATTGTACTGATATAAATTTCGACTATTCGAAATTATTAACATTTGAAATGGGTTTAGAGCTTCTTAGTTAAAATTTAACTAGAAATAGTTTTGGAAAAATATTTATATAATATCAATTACGAATAAAAACCCTGTGTTTGTCCATATTTGAATAGAACCACTGTAGCCCATGTATGTCGCAAAAAAAGACTAAAACGCGTACCCAGTGCCTTGGGGTATACCAGTTGGGGTAAAGTTGAGACTACTACCTTTGGGTGTCCGTGTTTTTGTGCCAAATTGATTAAGGACAAGAGGAAGCTGCATTTTTTACCCTTCATCGTGACTCTTTGGCATATGTTTCACACAGGTTCATGACTTGGTTTAGATATTGCTGTCGACCAAGCGCGTTAAGCAACAGCGCGAATAAAAATCAATCTTTGTTAGTATTTATAATTCTGTATTTCTACAATATTTATTTATGTATCAAATATAGAAGTTTAAAGTTAATCAAGTATAGAAGTTTAAAGTTAAAAATAAATCCCCATTGTAAATGTTATAATATAAACTAAGTTTGACTGACTTAATACTTTAATAAAAAGTGGGATAATTCATAGCCATTTAATCTAAAAAATGAATGTACTCTACTATGTTTTTAATTTGAATGTATTTTACTATTTAAAAATGAAATAATGTGTTTTTACAAAATTAAGAAACAATCAATTTTTGTTTATCAAATTTATCATCAAATTTAATTGTAATTCAACTCAATGTATAATTAAAACTATAACAAGCAAATTATTTCTGATTTTGGCAAATATAATGTTAATTTGCTGATGAAGAAAAAATTATTCTAAATTAAATAATGTAATAAAATGTATTCCTTTGCAATATATTTGAGATTTACTTTTTTAATTATTTTACATAATGTTTCATATTGCTGAATTGTTGTAAAGTAATTATACAGAAGTGATATATTTACTAAAAAGCAAGTTTTAATGGAAAAAAATATGGCCTTTACGAATTAAATATTTTGTTTTTCATTATATCTGCTTAAAAAAATGGAAACAAAGCCCTTTTAAGCGTACCAATAAAAAGAACAGTAGAAATAACTATTGAGCACTCACCTGATGAAACTTCCTTTTCTTCTCCTCCGTCAAGACTTCTTGACTTTTTTTTTAGGAACATCAAAAATGTATCCAAAATCACGATAAAACTTTAGGATAAAAGCTCCGAATTGTATCTAGAAATTTCTAGAAGGAAACGCGGAAGCAAGCAGAGCTGAAGGCTGCACACGAGCGGGATTACTCATTTTCTATAAGTGCACTTTTTGAACACGGACAAGAGCACCAGAGAGTAAAGTCAATACAAAGGACAATATTAGACGTCGTCTCTTGAGATTCTCAACTCGGAAATAAGTAATTCAGAATTTTTCTTTTATATATATTTTCCGAAAGGATATGCTTTTTTTATACAGTGAATTACACAGTGGAATTGGAGTTAAATATTGGAATTCTTTGAAATTTCTATATACGTGACAAGTTAGAGAGAAGGAAATTTGATTTTTGTTTGTAGCTGCTTCTCTGAAAAATTTAATTCCTCAAGTGAGGCACTCAAAAAAGGTTTTTTAATTTGGGAGAAAAAGAAATTATGTTATGCAAACTTATTTGATTGAAAACATATCTGTTACGATCTGCCTTTGATCTTTTTTTATGCATTCGTTTGTCAACACTTTAATTAAAGATGGAATATTTAATTCAGATAACAATTAACATTTAGCTAAAGTAGCACAATTTGCAATCTGATTTTATAAAAGGGTTTTTCGAAGCACAATTTCAATTTTCTAGTCTTCTTAAAATGTGAAAATAAGAAATTCTTCACGTCCTCATTATTAATATTAATTTTTCAAAAATGAAATTGTATTAATATCAATTGACCTGATTAGAATTTTTGATATTTCAGTTAAGTTAAGAATCTTTTAGTTCTAATTTAAAGAGAAATAGTTCTGGAAACTCATTGATATAATATCAATCACGAATAAAAAATTATGCTTTTTAGTATTGAAAATACTGCATTTTCTACGATATTTATCTATGTCTCAAGTTTTAAATTGTAAAAGTCTACAACAGGGTTTTAAGTATTTGAATTCTTTGGAATTTCTACATACATGAAGTTAGAGAGAAGGAAATTTGATTTTCATTTGTAGGTGCTTTTCTGAAACATTTAATTCCTCTAGTAAGGCACTTTCTTTTACTCTAAAACACGTTCAATATTTTAAATTGCATTATGTAACAAAATGCATTTCTTTGAAATCTATTTGACATTAAATATTTAAGTTAATTTTTAAAAAAAATAATATTGCTTATTTGTTTTAAAGTACTTTTACAGAAATCATATACTTTACAAAAACGCAAACTTTTCTGGAAATAATATATGATCATTACGAATTAAATATCTTGTTTTTAATTCAATATATGCTTAAAAAAATAGAAACAACACCTCTTTAAGCACACCAATAAAAAGAACAGTAGAAATAACTATTGAGCTCTCACCTGATGAAACTTCCTTTTCTTCTCCTTTGTCGATAATTTTTTTTCAGGAACATCAAAAATGTATCCAAAATCACGATAAAACTTCAGGATAAAAGCTCGGAATCGTTTCCAGAAATTTCTAGAAGGTAGCGCGGAAGAAAGCAGAGCTGAAGGCTGCACACGAGCGGGATTACTCATTTTCTATAAGTGCACTTTTTGAACATGGACAAGAGCACCAGAGAGTAAAGTCAATACAAAAGAAAATATTAGACGCCGTCTCTTGAGTGTCTCAACTCGGAAATAAGTAATTCAGAATTTTTGTTTTTCATATATTTTGAAAGAACATGCCTTTTCTATACTGTGAAGTGCAGACTGGGATAAGAGTTAAATATTGGAATTCTTTGGAATATCTATATACGTGACAAGTTGGAGAGAAGGAAATTTGATTTTTATTTGTAGGTGCTTTTCTGAAATATTAAATTCCTCAAGTAAGGCACTTTAAAAAAGGTTTTTTAATTTGGGAAAAAAAATATTATGTATGCAAAGTTGTTTGATTGAAACCATTTCCGTTATGATCTGCATTTGCTCATTGTTATGCATGATTTTATCATCTCTTTAATGGTATATTCATTTCAGATAGTAATGAAAATTTAGGGAAAGTAGCACTATTTGCGTTCTGATAGTGTAAAGGTGCTTTCGAAGTACTTCTAAATTTTTTTTCATTTCATTTTCTATTTTTATTAAAATTTAAATGTAAGAAACTTTTCACTACATTAGTTCGTTAATGTAACTTTAAGTAATTGATCAAACATGAAATCGTACTGATTTAAATTTAGTCTTTTCGAAATTATTGACATTCGAGATAGGTTTAAAGTTTTTTTAGTTAAATTTTTTTCTGGAAATTGTTTTAGAAAACCTATTGGTGCAACATCAATTACGGTTAAAAACCCCGTGTTGGTCCGGATTAGAATAGAACTCTGTACTTTTGTCGCGTAAAAAGCTACTAAAATGGTTACCCAGTATCCTGGGTTATACCGGGTGGGGTAAAATCGAGACTTCTGCCTTTGGGTGCCCATGTTTGTGTGCCAAATGGTTAAGGACAAAAAGATTCTGCATTTTTTACCATTTATCATGTCTCGTTGGTATATGTTTCACACAGGTTCATGGAATTGTTCTAGATATTGCTGTCGACCAAGTGGGATAAGAAACAGCGCTATCTTTGTCAGTATTTATAATTCTGTATTTCTGCAATATTTATGTATAGTACAATATTTTTTCAAATTTCAACGTGAAATAACTAATCGCAAAATGCAGGTGGCAACACATTTCAGTGGAGTTTATATAAAGAATTCAGCTTTATACCACTTAAATACCACTTAATACCATATTTCACACTCCACTTAAAGCCAGAATAGTGTATATTCTGGCTTTTGACTGGTGGTCACATTAATGTGACTGGTCTGTGTATATTAAAAACTCGATTTTCCAACGAGAACATCATATTTTTTTCAAAATTGTGCATTATGTTAATAAAATTAAAATAGATATTTATCGAACTTTTATCAATATAAAATTTATATGCACTTATTTATGAACTATTATAAAGGATTTCTAACGTGTTTGATTAAAATAAAATCTTCACAACCTAATAAATAACTAATTCTGTTGAAAATAGTTGTTTTCCCCACTGCAACTCTTATTCATAATTTGTTAATCATTTAAAATGATGAATATTAAGCATATATATTAATCATTTGAAAATTGAAATTAAATAGCACTTTTATTCAGTTTGAAATTCATTATCGATTAACTAAAATACATCTAAAGTGCAGGAACAATGAGTTTCAGATGCCCTAAAGGCGTTAATTTTCAGTTACTAGTTAGACATTATGTGTTATTGCTTAGACATGTTTAGGAATTAGATATCATGTACAGGCGGTTTGCCTAGTGGAAGGTATCCTGCTTTTCCCACATATGACATGCAAAAGCAGATAAGATATCCCAGAAAGTGTTATTAAAATAAAATAATTAATCTCTACCTCCTGTATGTGAATACAGGAGGTAGAGAGTAATTATTTTATTTTCATAACATTTATTTATTTTAATAGCTCTTCTACAGTTTAAAAATTATTGCATTTATAACTGTTAATTTTACTTTATAAATTATATCTTTAATATAAATTTGTCTCTTTTTTAATAACCAAAAAAAAAATTGAGAAGAATATTTTATTATTACGATTTATATTACTCATGATTAATATTTATCATTAAGGCATTGCAAAGAAACCTATTTGGTTTTGAGTATTTTTTTACATTTAGAGGAGAGATGTTTGACTTGATATTAAATTATATGCGTTTATTTTAATATATGATGTTTATTGAGTTGTAATGCTAAAATTATTTTTTTTAACAATTTCATATTTCTCTTCATTAACTTCATTTTTGTCAACAATCAGCAGTGATAACATTTAAAAGTGCCCGATTGTATTATGCATCTAAAAAAGTACAATGCGGATCATTAAACGTTCAAAATTATCTGAATATAAGATAATATAAATTATATTATCTACATGATATTAATTATATTTATATTACATTACCTTTATTAATTATATTTATATTATATTATCTATATTAATTATATTTATATCATATGAATATTATAGTTTATGAATATGAGATAATTGAAGAAATTTCTTGAGCAGCAAGAAAATTCAAGAATGGTGTAAAATAATTTTATCATCTAAGAATATTACTGGAAAATTACAAACCATGAAAAATGTATCATTTTCAAAATATCGCTCTCGAAAGTATTTCTAAAAAAAGTAAAAGAAAATAATCCAAAACGAAAAGTAATTTTCATAATACACTGACTTAAGCCACAGAGTTCAGTTGAAGTCAGGTATCTTTCTAAACTCCGTGTATCCATCTATTTCGTTCCTTCATAAATTCCAGTCCCTATTGGAATATTTTCTTCCACACTTTTTATGCATGGGCTCCTACAAGTCACCTTGCCCTCCACATTCAGATATTTTGCAGCCGCCGGCGAATCTATCCAATTATTTGACCAAACTTGTTTGCTTGCAGATACGAATTACAAGCGACAACAATTTCTTTTCTTTTGAATTCCATGCAAAAGCATTTGCATTATTATTTTTTAGTTTTCGATTCTGAAACACTGTATCCATCGCAATATCCTTCGAAAATGATGTCGGTATATGAAATATCTATAAACTTTTTGCCGTCTCTTATGTTTGTTTGCTCATTTTTTTTTCTGCTGATGTTATCTATAGAAAAGCGCCAGGTTCTATTTCATTCAACTGTTCTTACCTAAGGCAATATTCCAAAGTAATAATTGCAACTATCAAATCTCCGGCAGTAACTTCGTCTAGCGGATTTTTGACGTTCCAAATTTTCTTCAAAAAGAAATATATATTGTAATGGTGTAAAGTTTATAAAAACGCAATGTATTTTCGCTTCGCCGATTCTTTGTTTGGTTCTACAAACTTTATTTTTAAAAATTATAGATTTATGAATTAAAAACTCTTTAATAATTTTTACTTCATAATTCTTTACTTTAATCAATTGTATTGTCCGTCAAAAAACTCTTTCGTAAGAAAAAAAAAATTTCTTATCATTTAATAAATGTAATTTAATTGGAATTTAAAAAAAAGTATAACAATTTAGATAAAAATAAAGATATAATATTTTTTTTTACTTTTATGTATATTTTTTAAAACTTAAATCTCTTGAAAGATGTAAAGTGTTCTTGATGTTTAATAAATGAAATAAAAAGATGACTTAATATCAAAATCTTAGTAAATAGTTTTATATATAATTTCAATCTTTTTTCTCTCAACGAAAATGTTATTTCTCTGGGAATGAAAAAAATATTTTAACTTATATAATGTAGCATAATATATTCCTTTGCAATATAAATGATATTAAATTGTTTAGCAAATTTAAGCAAATTTTAATATTGCCGATTTGTTTTAAAGTAATTTTACAAAAGTCATATATTTTACTAAAATTCAAACTTTTCTAGAAAAAAATACGACCATTACGAATTAAATATCTTGTTTTCAATTGAATGTTTGCTTCAAAAACGGAAACAAAGCCCTTTTAAGCACACCAATAAAAAGAACAGTAGAAATAACTATTGAGCACTCACCTGATGAAACTTTTCTTCTCCTTTGTCTAGAATATTTTCCTTTTTTTTTCAGGAACATCAAAAATGTATCCAAAATCACGATACAACTTTAGAATAAAAGCTCCGAATTGTATCTAGACATTTCTAGAAGGAAGGACGGAAACAAGCAGAGCTGAAGGCTGCACACGAGCGGGATTACTCATTTTCTATAAGTGCACGTTTTGAACATGGACAAGAGCACCAGGGTGTAAAGTCAATACAAAAGAAAATATTAGACGTCGTCTCTTGAGAGTCTCAACTCGGAATTAAGTAATTCAGAATTGTTTTTTTATATATTTTTCGAGAGAATATGCCTTTTCTATACTGCGAAATTCACACTGGGAGTTGAGTTAAATATTGGAATTCTCTGGAATTTCTATATACGTGACAAGTTAGAGAGAAAGAAATTTGATTTTTATTTGTAAGTGTTTTTCTGAAAAATTTAATTCCTCAAGTAAGGCACGGTATTTTTATTTTTTTTTTTTTTTTTTTTTTTTTTTTTTTTAATTTCGGAAAAAAGAAAATTATGTATGCAAACTTATTTGATTGAAATCATTTCCTTTACGATATTTCTTTGCTCTTTGTTATGCATGTGTTTATCATTACTTTAATGGAGTATTTCTTTAAATAGTAATTAAAATTTAGGAAAAGTAGCATTCTGATTTTGTAAAGGTGCTTTATTTACAAATTTTTGGAAGGTCTTCAAAAATTTGTTTCTTTTTCATTTTCTTGTTTTTTTTTAATGTAAAAGTAACAAATTCTTCACCTTCTCATTATTAATGTTGTTTTGAATAATTGTTCAAACAGGAATTTGTACTGATACAAATTATTCAAGAAATTAGAATTTATTCATATTTGAGATCGGTTTAGATATACCTAGAAATAGTTTTGGTAAACTTAAAAAAATATGCCCGTTAGTATTTAGACTACTTATTTCCTACAATAATTATTTATGTCTCATTTTTAAAGCTGTGTAAGTTTTTAGTTAAAAAATCTCCAATCAAATGTTATGATAAAAATAAGTCTGACTAGAACGGACTTAATACATTAATGAAAAAATGGATAAGTAATACCTACATCTTATAAAATTAATAACATAAAATTCAATTACAAATATTTATATATTATATATTTATAAATGATATTAAGCATCATTGGGCGCGGTCAGTACTTGGGTGGGTGACCACCTGGGAACACCGCGTGCCTTTGGCAAATTTGGGACCTGAATGGCCGAGTGTCTAGCGCTCTGGAGCTCGGTGCCACAGGTTTCGGGTTCGAATCCCGGCGGTGCCATGGATGTTTGTAGTGGTTCGGAATCCACTTTAAGCCGTAGGTCCCGGTCTTCTATGACTGTAAGAGCGTCACGGAGCAAAAGTCAGGCTTCTACCTACGGGTGCTCCATCACAACAGAAGCTGCTTCCTTCCCCTTCAATCATGAGTCCACATGGGCTTGGGGGCTTGGCCAGCCAAGTGGGATAAGAAACAACAAACAACAACATAAATGATAAAACATTAACATTTCTTCACAATTTATTATTTTTGTTTGGCATCAATCTCCAATAAAATTATTATGTCTGGTAGCATTTATAATATTGTATTTTCCAGAATATGTATTAAAATGTCGAATTTAAAACAGCATTGGATTAAATTTAACGCCATAAAATATCTTCTTAAAAAAGAATAACATAAAAAATTTTAAAATGTGATTTAAAAGAATTTATTTACAAATTCTTTTTGATTCACTATTGTCACTAATACTAATGTTTCAACATTTATTACAGTTTTATTCAGTTTCTCGATCTAGAACACTGTACATCATTCGAGAGATTTAACTATTAAAATATGTATAAAAAAGGGTAAAATGCAATAAATGGGTTATATGTTATAAAAAAATTCCAATTAAATTTTATTTAATAAATAATAATAATTTTTTTTCCTGCAAATAGTGTTTTTTATGGGAACTGCATGGGATTAAAGTGAAGAATAAGAATAAAATAAAAATTATTCAAGAAGTTTTAATTTTACAAATACATAATTTGTAAAAATAAAGTTTTGGAATTCAAAAAAATAATTGAAGTGAAAACGTATTTTCTTTTTAAAGGCTTACACCATGCTAAATATATATTTCTATTTGAAGAAAATTGGAAAATTGCAAAAAAAAATGAGCAAACAAACATAAGAGACGGAAAAAAATATATAGATATTTCATATACTGACATCAATTTTTAATTCAAAAATATATATTTGACGATTTTAATTCCCAAATATGTAATTGACAATTATTAATTCAAAAATATATAATTGGCAATTTTTAATTCACACATATATAATATGTAAAAATAAAGTTTGGAAAATCGGAAAAAAATAATAATCGGAGTGAAAACATATTTTATTTTTAAAGGTTTACACCCTGCTAAATATATATTCCTATTTCAAGAAAATGTGGATCGTCAAAAATCCTCTAGACTAAGTTACTACCGGAGATTTGATAGTTGCAATTATTACTTTGGAACTTCGCCTTAGGTAAGAAGAGTCGAATGAAACAGAACCTAGCGTTTTTCTATAGAAAACATGGGAAAAAAATGAGCAAACAAACATAAGAGACGACAAAAAGTATATAGATATTTCATATACCGACATCATTTTCGAAGGATATTGCGATGGATACAGTGTTTCAGAAACGAAAACTGAAAAATAATAATGCAAATGCTTTTGCATGGAATTCAAAAGAAAAGAAATTGTTGTCGCTTGTAATTCGTATCTGCAAGCAAACAAGTTTGGTCAAATAATTGGATAGATTCGCCGGCGGCTGCAAAATATCTGAATGCGGAGGGCAAGGGGACTTGTAGGAGCCCATATATAAAAAGTGTGGAAAAAAATATTCCAATAGGGACTGGAATTTATGAAGGAACGAAATAGATGGATACACGGAGTTTAGAAAAATACCTGACTTCAACTAAGCTCTCTGGCTTAAGTCAGTGTATTATGAAAATTACTTTTCGTTTTGGATTCTTTTCTTTTTCTTATTTTTTAGAAATATTTTTCAGAGCTATATTTTGAAAATGAAAAATTTCTCATATTTTGTAATTTGCCAACAATATCGCCAGATAAAAAAATAAACTGTTTTACACCACTCTTGCATTTTATTGCGGTTCTGAAAATTGCTTCAATTATCTCATATTCATAAACAAATCCTACTCAGATAATATAGATATAATAATATAAATATAATTAATATAGTTATAATAATAGAAATGTAATTAATATCACATATGTAATATAATTCAGATAATTGTTAATGTTTTATGACTCAGATTATATTTCTTTACATATAAAATATAATTGGGCACTTTTAAATTTTATCACTACTGACTGATGTTTTTAAACGGATTGTAAGTGTTTGATTACTAAATTAATTTAAGCATTACAGCACGTTAAAAATCATATATTTAAATAAATACAACTTCCAACAATGTTGAAATATTCTTAGTTTTTATGGCCATTACAGGCTCCTATCTTAAGAATGCAATTATCAGGAACAAAATTTTTAGCAGAAAATTATATTCTTAAGTATTATTTCGCGGAAAACACAACATTATAATTTCTCCTGATTATACAAAAAAAATCTATAATTACTTTGATAAATATTAATTCTTTATTTAATAATAAAAGCAAGATATTTAAGGGTATTATGTATTCAAATTATCTTTTCTACAAGTTCTGATCATATATTTAATGGGAGAATGTTCCTATTACTCAAAAATACGGGGCACCAAATAGGAATAACACGTTTGTTTTCTTGTTAATGTTGAAAGACTTGAGACGGCGCAATTATCGTTTATTTTAATATTTTCTTGCTGATGGCTTAAGAAAAATAATTATTTTAGTGATGTTTCTGTTATTTTAAATTCACCCACCATTAGTTGTTATTAGTTAATTTTTCAATAAAAAATATGTTTTTTTCATTTTTTTATTCAAATATGAGACATTTTCTTACTTGATTCTAATATCAAGATCAGAAAAAACATGTATTCAAATATTCGTATGATTAAAAGTCTTGCTATTCCAGAAAATTCCATTTGTTTCAGTAATCTCATTTGTACCTCCCTTTTTAATAATTTGTTATGCATGGTTTGAAATGTCTTTCCATTTATTAGTAATATAAAGTTTCGATTTATACCATATAGTCATGTAAGATTTTTGTATAATATGTAAAAGGATGCTCCATTAGAGATTAGGATAAGACTTAACAACTTGCATCAGCATATCGAATCAAGAGAATAATTTTCTATTGAGGATATTCTTGTATTTCTATCATAACCTCTTCTTCATGTCACAACAGTTCCTTGGTAGGCCAAACTGCTGCTGTTTTCTAAATTTTTTATGCTGGACATTGTCGAAGGTAAGATATTTGGCTTGGCTAGGTTTGATTTGTCGCTATATGGTCATTTTGTGTGCGCTTTGAGCTAATTAGACTAGAACCTACAGTTTAAAGTGGATTACGAATCCCTGACAAACATCCATGTCACCATATTTAAGAGAACCTTGTTGATAAACTAATGATGTCAATAATGTTAAACGATTTTTTAAATATATGATTGCTTCGGCTGGTATGAGATATATTTCATTCATTCATTCTAAATTCAAAACTTACACATTTAATTAATTTTATATTTTTCAAAAAATGTGAATATTGATTTGTTTCTATCATTATTTATGTCTTTGAATTCTACTTCTTTGACAAAACAGACCCATGGTGGAGAATGTTTTGCCACTGGATTTTGATAGATTTTCTGCCTACTGATAGATTGGGGTAGGGTTGTTAGGTCTACGCCCAAAAGTCATATTAGACCTTGACCTACGAATTAAACTGGATTCCGAACCATTACAAACATTCATGATACCGCTGGGTCTGGAACCCGAAACTTGAGGCACCGAGTGCTAGTCATTTGGCAATCATGCCCCATCATAACCTCTACAACACATAAATGCAAGATATTTATATAGTTGTACGTAAAATTGCTTCCAGAAAACATAACCTGATATTTGTTTATGCCGGGTACCATTTATAGTAGATAAAAATTACGAGTTCTTGATATTTAAAAAAAAAATAACTAAAAATTCATAAAAAGTTTTTTTAGCTGAATCCAGTATTTATTATGCACAATTAAAACAGTAAAATTATTATTAATAATTAAAGCAGTTAAGAAATACCAGTTATACAAATATAAAAACAAATAAAAAGGAAACCATGATACTAAAGATTTTAGTCAATTGAAGATTTATTTTATAAGTATTGTCCAAAATTAAATTCAATTCAAAAGCATTTCTCTGAATTTTGAAATGCAAGTTCATTTTTTTCTTCGTAAATTCATTTATAATTTTAGAAAAGTGTAAAGAATTAAAACAGACATTTCACTTAAAATTCTTTATTAATTCTTTAAAAATAATTACCTTTTAAGAGCTTAAAAATTGAAGGAGAAATAATGCATCAATTTATACTTCTTAGAAAACAATAGCACGAATAAATATTTTACAAAATGAATGTTTTATCACTTTAAGAATTACTCAAATCCACTTTAATTGTATTTATTAAGTTTTTGTTTCTTCACAAAAAAGGAATTTATACACAATGTTTCACAGTTAGACTAGAACCTACTACTTTTGTAACATTCATGATTTAATTTCTAATTTAAAGATTTTATCTCACTAAACTAATAGTCAAAGACTGTGAAATACTTTTTTTCCCTTATTTTGTTGAAAATCATAAATGATTCGATTTTGACTTAGTGATTTTTGCTATTTTTCCTCGAAAACATTTTCTTTATATTTCATTCTTTTTGATTTTATAACCAAGTATAATTAGTTATAATTATTTTATTAAGTGAATTTTAATTCACATTTAATTGTTAATGAACCATAAATGATTTTATATCCAATATATAAATATTTGATAATTTAAATAAAATACATTATAGTTTTTCTCCATTACAAACACGATTTCATCATTACCATTTATTCATTAATTTTTAAATTTCTAATACACTAATTTTATATACATTAATAACAGAATATTCATATATATAGTGTATCGTTTAATATTCTTATGAAACTCCAAAATTAAATGTTTTAATATCTAGATTACTTTAGTGGCAAACTTGCAAAATAAAATTAGCTTTCATAAAAAATGAACATTTTACTATTTCCTATCTGTGGTAGCATTTATTAATTTTTTAGGTTCTAAAATTTAAAGAAATGTTTAGGGATTTTTCATTTGACAAATTATCTACCAAAATGTTTATTCTACTAGATAGATAATAATTCTAAAAAGCAGCAATAAGAAGTATGGTTTAAATATTTTTAGAAAGTTTTCACTGAAATCAAAATGTTTTTGAGTTCAACAAACTCACATTAAATTGCAAAATACATCTTTCTTAATATAAAAAAAAAGATAAGAAATATATTTCAAATTTAAATTATATTTTAGTCGTTATAATGACTCTTTCAATTCTGATTTAAAGATGGAATTAAATGACAGAACGACATTCCTTTTTGGAAACATTATTTCGCTGAAATTTATATCTATGCATTGTAAAGGTCAAGAACTTTAAAAAGTATAATTCTTACATCAAAAAGTAACATGTAACTAATTTATTTCATTTTTATACTTAATTTAATTTATTAAAGTAGATCGGAATATACGAATATATATTGAAAAAAAAAAAAACGCTTCACTAAATAATCAGAGAAAAATTTAATTCAAGTAAAATTGAAAATGTGAGCTTGGTGTTTAGTTTAGTAAAAATGGAGTTAACAAAAAAAAAAAAAAAAAAAAAATCTGCAAGTTTGTATTTTTTGTTAATATTGAAGTTTGTTAAGTTTTAAGCACACAATTTTAAAATTAAATTGAATAAAAGTAAAAAATCCTTCATAAAAATGCAGGAAGAAAAGCTTATGATAAATAATCAGCACAAATAGGTCTATATAATCAGCACATAATAATCTCAAGGTCTACGAGGATTTATATTATAACATCTTAAAGTTTAATTAAAACTATTGTGTTATGCTGTTTTATACCCTCAAATTAAATCCTCTGTTTTATTCTCCAATTTAAAATAAAAGCTATCAAAATTTTCAACGGATAATAATTCAAATATTTTCCATTTGCCTTCTTAAAAATATAAAACTCTATAAAATAATTATTTGATTTTCCAATAGTAACCTAATAACTTTTTATTGAGTAAAATTTCACATAATAAAAAAAGACTTTCTAGTGGTTGTTAGATGTATTTTTCAAATGATAATTGAGTTGAAAAGTAATGTGATAGTATAAAATAATTGTAGTTGATACCTCACAGAAATATTAAATTTCAATAATTCTGTTTAAGAATTCTACTTTTTAAAGTAATTAATTCTGTGAAAAGTAATATGTTGAAATTACATCTTCTAAGCTATCTTCAATAAATAAAATCTGTTGAAAATATTATTTGAATTATGCAACAGAATTTTTATTGTATTTTGCTCAATCTGTTCATATTTGTCTATCTCATTAAAAAAACCTTTTTGTAATTAGATTATAAATAGGGTTAGTAATTTAGTGTAAAAAATTAAATCGAAGTTCAAATGGGGCTTTAAAATGAATTTATTATACGACTTAAAAAAAAAAAAATGGAAGTTTTTTTTTTCAGAATTGAAAATAAAAGCAACAATCGAATTTTGCTGAATTTGCATCAAATTTAATTGTAATTAATCTCAAAATTTAATCAAAACTATAACAGACAAATTATTTCTAATATTGGCAACGAAAATTTTAATTCGCTAGGGTATGAAAAAATTATTTTAGAATATATAATGTAATAAAATTATTTCCTTTGCAATATATTGTTGATTTGTTTTAAAATAATTTTACAGAAGTCATATATTTTACTAAAATGCAAACTTTCCTGGAAAAAAAAAACATGAAAATTACGAATTAAATATCTTGTTTTTCATTCAATGTTTGTTAAAAAAATGGAAACAAACCTTTTTAAGCACACCTATAAAAAGAACAGTAGAAATAACTATTGAGCACTCACCTGATGAAACTTCCTTTCCTTCTCCTCCGTCAAGACTTCTTGACTTTTTTTTTAGGAACATCAAAAATGTATCCAAAATCACGATAAAACTCTAGGATAAAAGCTCCGAATTGTATCCAGAAATTTCTAGAAGGAAGAGCGGAAGCAAGCAGAGATGAAGGCTGCACAATAGCGGAATTGCTCATTTTCTATAAGTGCACTTTTTGAACACGGATAAGAGCACCAGAGAGTAAAGTCAATACAAAAGAAAATATTAGATGTTGTCTCTAGAGAGTCTCAACTCGGAAATAAGTAATTCAGAATTGTTTTTTTTTCTATATATATTTCGAAAGAATATGCCTCTTCCATACTGTGAAGTGCACACTGGGAGGGGAGTTAAATATTGGAATTGTTCGGAATTTCTATATACGTAACAAGTTAGAGAGAAGGAAATTTGATTTTTATTTGTAGGTGATTATCTGAAAAATTTAATTCCTCAAGTGAGGCACTCTAAAAAAGGTTTTTAATTTAGGAAAAGTCCGTATGTCTACAATATTTATTAATGTCTCATTTGACAGTATAGAAGTTTAAAGTTAAATAATCTGCATTGAAATGTTATGATACAACTAAGTCGGACTGACTTAATACTTTAATGAAAAATGGGATAGTTCATACCCATTTAACGTAAAAAATTAAAACGAAGTTCAGAGTGATTATAAATCTGAATGTATTGTACTATTTAAAAAATTTTTTTTTTTTTTTCAAAACTAAAAAAAAAAAAAAAAAAAAAAAACTATCGATTTTTTTTTAATTTACATAAAATTTAATTTTAATTCATCTCAATGTATAAACAAAACTATAACAAGAAAATTTGTCTGATATAGGCACAAAAATTTTATTTTATCAGGAATGAAAATATTATTTTAAGTTTTCTAACGTAATAAAATGCCTTCCTTTGCGTTATATTATATTTGGCATTAAATTTTAATACAGTTAAAAAAACTTTCCTATTGCTGAATTGTTTTAAAAGTAATTTCACAAAAAACCATATAGTCATATATTTTACTAAAATTCAAGTTTTTTTGGAAAAATAAAATTTAACATTTCGGAATAAACATCTTGTTTTTCATTCGATGTTTGCTTAAAAATATTGAAACAAAGACTTTTTAAGCACACCAATTAGAAGAACTGTAGAAATAACTATTGAGCACTCACCTGATGAAACTTCCTTTTCTTCACCTTTATCGAGAGTTTTTTATTTATTTTTCAGGAACATCAAAAATGTATCCAAAATCACGATAAGACTGTAGGATAAAGGCTCCGAATTGTATCTCGAAATTTCTAGAAGGAAGCGCGGAAGCAAGCATAGCTGAAGGCTGCACACGAGCGGAATTACTCACTTTCTACAAGTGCACTTTTTGAACATGGACAAGAGCACCAGAGAGTAAAGTCAATACAAAAGAAAATATTAGACGTCGTGTCTTGAGAGTCTCAACTCGGAAATAAGTAATTCAGAATTGTTTTTTTTATATATATTTTTCGAAAGAATATGCCTTTTCTATACTATGAAGTGCACATTGGGATGGAGTTAAATATTGGAATTCTTTGGAATTTCTATATACGTGACAACTTAGAGAGAAGGAAATTTGATTTTTGTTTGTAGGTGCTTTTCTGAAAATTTAATTCCTCAAGTGAAGCACTCTAAAGGAAGGTTTTTAATTTGGGAAAAAAAAGAAAATTATGCATTCAAACTTATTCGATTGAAACCATTTTGTTTACCATCTGCATTTGCTCTTTGTTGTATATGCGTTTATGATCACTTTAATTGAATATTCATTTTATACAATAATTAAAATTTAGGGAAATTAACGCAATTTGCATTTTGATTTTATAAAGAATCTTTTGAAAGTACTCCTAAAATATATTTTAATTGCCTTTTCTAAATTTCTTCAAATATGAAAGTAAGTAATTTTTCAGTTCTTCTTTATTAATGTTATGTTAAATAATTGTTCAAAAATGAAATTTTATAGATTTAAATTCAGTCTTTTAGAAATTATTGGCATTTCAGATAGTTTTAGAATTTTTTTAGTTAAAATTTTTTAGAAATAGTTTTGGAAATCTTATTGATATAAAATCAATTACTAATAAAACTCTTCTGTTGGTCCGTATTAGAATAGAACCACTGTAACCCATTTATGTCGTAAAAAGTGACTAAAATGGATATCTTATGTATTGGGGTATATCGGGTGGGGTAAAGTGAAGACTTATCCCTTTCCCGAGACTTCAGCAAGTTTTTGTACCAAAAATTAAGCACAAAAAGAAGCTGCATTTTTTATCCTTTATATTATCATAAGTTTTTGGTATATGTTTCACACAAGTTCATGGACTTACTCTTGATATTGCTGGCGACCAATTGGATAAGAAATAACACGAATAAATAACTATCTTTGTTAGTATTTATAATTCTGTATTTCTACAATATTTATTGACAATGAACAATCGATTTTTGTTTAAAGTACATCAAATTTAATTATAATTCTTTTAAAATTCCAATCAAAACTATAACAGAAAAATATTTCTGATATTGGCAAAGAAAGCCTTATTTCGATAGGAAAGAAAAAATATTTTGAATTATGTAATGTAATAAAATGTATTTCTTTGTTATATATTTAACATTCAGTTTTTAAGATAGTTGAAAAAGTTTTCATATTGCAGAATTATTTTTAAAGTAATTTTGCGAAAGTCATGTATATAACTAAAGTGCAAGCTTTTCTGAAAAAAAAACTATGGCCATTACGAATTAAATATCTTGTTTTTCATTCAATGTTTGCTTAAAAAAGAAGAAACAAATCCAGTTTAAGTAAACCAATAAAAAAACAGTAGAAATAACTATTGAGCACTCACCTGATGAAACTTCCTTTTCTTCTCCTTTGTCGAGAGTTTTTTTTTTCAGTAACATCAAAACTGTATCCAAAATCACGATAAAACTTTAGAATAAAAGCTTCGAATTGTATCTAGAAATTTCTAGAAGGAAGGACTGAAGCAAGCAGAGCTGAAGGCTGCACACGAGCGGGATTACTCATTTTTTATAAGTGCACTTTTTGAACACTGACAAGAGCACCAGAGAGTAAAGTCAATACAAAAGAAAATATTAGACGTCGTCTCTTGAGAGTCTCTACTCGGAAATAAGTAATTCAGAATTTATTTTGTTGTATATTTTTCGAAAGAATGTGCCTTTTCTGTACTGTGAAGTGCACACTGGGAGCGGAGTTAAATATTGGAATTCTTTGGAATTTCTATATACGTGACAACTTAGAGAAAAGGAAATTTGATTTTTGTTTGCAGGTGCTTTTCTGAAAATTTAATTCCTCAAGTGAGGCACTCTAAAAAAAGGTTTTTAATTTGGGAGAAAAAGCAAAATTATGTATGCAAACTTATTTGATTGAAACTATATCCGTTACTATCTGCCTTTGATCTTTGTTATGCATACGTTTGTCAACACTTTAATTAAAGATGGAATATTCAATTCAGATAACAATTAACATTTAGCTAAAGTAGCACAATTTGCAATCTGATTTTATAAAATTGTTTTTCGAAGGACAATTTCGATTTTCTAGTTTTCTTAAAATGTGAAAATAAGAAATTATTCACGTCCTCATTATTAATATTAATTTTTCAAAAAAATGAAATTGTACTAATATAAATTGAAATTTTTAGAATTTTTGATATTTCAGTTAAGTTAAGAATCTTTTAGTTCAAATTGAAACAGAAATAGTTCTGGAAACTCATTGATATAATTTCAATCACGAATAAAAAATTACGCTTTTTAGTATTGAAAATACTGCATTTTCTACGATATCTATCTATGTCTCAAGTTTTAAAATGTACAATTCTATATAACAGGGGAGTTAAGTATTTGAATTCTTTGGAATTTCTACATACGTGACAAGTTAGACAGAAGGGAATTTGATTTTCATTTGTAGGTCCTTTTCTGAAACATTTAATTCCTCTAGTAAGGCATTTTCTTTTACTCTAAAACAAGTTCATTATTTTAAATTGTCTAATGTAACAAAATGCATTTCTTTGCAATATATTTGTCATTAAAAATTTAAGGCAATTTTAAAAAAAATAACATTGCTGATTTGTTTTAAAGTAATTTTACAGAAGTCATATACTTTACAAAAATGCAAACTTTTCTGCAAATAATATATGACCATTACGAATTAAATATCTTGTTTTTAATTCAATATTTGCTTAAAAAAGTAAAAACAAAACCTTTTGAAGCACACCAATAAAAAGAACAGTAGAAATAACTATTGAGCACTCACCTGATGAAACTTCCTTTTCTTCTCCTTTGTCGAGAATTTTTTTTCAGGAACATCAAAAATGTATCCAAAATCACGATAAAACTTCAGGATAAAAGCTCCGAATTGTATCTAGAAATTTCTAGAAGGAAACGCGGAAGCAAGCAGAGCTGAAGGCTGCACACGAGCGGGATTACTCATTTTCTATAAGTGCACTTTTTGAACATGAACAAGAACACCAGAGAGTAAAGTCAATACAAAAGAAAATATTTGACGTCGTCTCTTGAGAGTCTCAACTCGGAAATAAGTAATTCAGAATTGTTTTTTTTATATTTTTGGAAAGAATATGTCTTTTTTATACTGTGAAGTGCAGACTGGGATGAGAGTTAAATATTGGAATTCTTTGGAATTTCTATATACGTCATAATTTAGAGAGAAGGAAATTTGATTTTTATTTGTAGGTGTTTTTATGAAAAATTTAATTCTTCAAGTAAGTCACTCTAAAAAAGGTTTTTAATTTGGAGGAAATTAAAAAGAAAATTGTGTGTTCAAACTTTTTTGATTGAAACCATTTCCTCTTCGATCTGGCTTTGCTCTCTGTTATGGATGCGTTTATCATTACTTTAATGGATTATTCATTTTAGGTAGTAATTAAAATTTATGGAAATCAGCACATTTTGTATTCTGATTTTGTAAAGAAGTTTTTCTAAACACTCATAAAATTTATTTCATTTCAAATTTCTCATTTCCTTAAAATGTGAAAGTAAGAAATTCTTTATTTTCTTATTGTTAATTTTATGTTACAAGTTTTCCAAACATGAAATTGTATTGATATAAATTTAGCTTTTTACTAATTATTTATATCTGAATTAGGATTATATTTTTTTAATTAAAATTTAACTATAATAGTTTTGGAAAACTTATTGATATAATATCACTGACGAATAAGAAATTAAGTACGACAGTATTTATGATACTGTATTTTCTACTGTATTTATTTATGTGTCAAATTTGAAAGTGTTTATGTTTAAATTTAAAACAAATCTGCAATTAAATGTTATGATAAAACTTAAAAGTCGGACTTATTTAATATCATTCTTTAATGAAAAATGGCACAATTCATACCTACATCATACAAAATTAGTACCATAAAATTCAATTACAAATATATTTATATATTATCTTGTGCTTGTTTTTTGTATTGGAAATATTTCTATAATAAAATATTACAAAAAATTTTATAATAAAACAATTTTATAATTTTTTTTCTTTAATAAAACAATAACAATGAATAGAGCATTACAAATTTTTTTCTATATTTATTATTTTTATTTGGCATCAATCACCAATAAAATCATTATGTTTGTTATGATTTACAATATTTTATTTTACACTATATTGATATGTCGAATTCAAAAGTGCATGGTATTAATTTTAACATCATAAAGAATATTTTTAAGAATTAAATAATTTGGAATTTAAAAAAAGAATTTGTAAAATAAAGTGCTTTAAATTAATTTTTTTGAATATTTTTTGCCACTAGTACGCATGTTTCAACACATAGTAGAGTTTTATACAATTTCTCGATCTAATTGGGACATACAATTCTTTAAATATCACTTAGTACATTAAATATGTTAAAATCCATAAATAGATATTAGAAGCAAGTAATTATAATTTCAGATATTTATTTTTATTCATATATCAAAACTGCATTCCGATTTTATTACTAAACTGCTTGCTATATTTTATATATTTTAAATATACTTCATGTGAGCTATTAATTTTTATTGGTTTATATTTATGACAAACATTTTATTTTACTTTGTCCTGTCAATTTTTAGTAAATATTTAAATAATGTAGAAAAATAAAAGACACGGATTTTAAATAGAATTTAATTAAAATAATAATTTATAGTTTATAAAATATTAAAATTACCAATCCACTAAACTATGGTTGTGACTTTAAATATCCTTAATAAATATTTAAAGAATTTTTACCAGTAACTGAAAACACCTATTGCTGAGCATGCACGAAAAAGAAGGTTCTTAATAAGTTCTTAATACTTCTAAGATCCTTCTAAGATCTAATACTACCGATCCTTTTGAAATTTCAACATCACCAGAAAGGTCTTTAATTGTAAATCGACGGTTCGCAAGCACCAAATCTTTAATTTTTTTGGACTTGAGCTTCGTCGATTGAGGTTGATGGTTGACCAGAGGACTTCAATGCTTTATCTGCCTTCTTTGAACTGTTTATACCACTTCTAAACATTTCTTTCCGATATATTAATGCTCACCGAATGCATTCTGCAGCATTCTATACGTTTCCGCAAATAAAATTTAATGCAAGTTCTTTGCTCAATTAATTCAGACATTCCAAAAATCGCCGGAATCAGTTTTAGTGTCTCACAAAACGTAACTCAAACACTAATGAATATTTTAACGTAAAATTTCACACAGATGTCAAGCACAGTAAATGGACAACCTAAAAAAGAAAAACCAATGAATTTCTATAATTTGAAAGATAATGATATTTTTGATAAGATATTTTTTTAATTTGAAAGATATGTTACAAATATTTTTAGTTGTGCAAAAAATTATTAAAATTGCATTTATACTTTTCTGTGCTATTTCAATTTAATTCTATTTATACGTCTTATGAATGTTGATCTTAATAAAAGAATAATCAGAAAATATATTAAATATCATAAATTTTACATTTTGATGGAATATTTCAATTCAAATCCCTATTCAATTCGATATTAAATATTTCGATGTTTTAATATTATTTTAGAAATAAATATTGGTATAGGGAATTTTTTCGAATTCTTCTGGCATATAAAGACTTAACAAAATAAATATAATGATCCTTGAAAATATTTCATGGTATGCATGTTAAAACATTCAATTTTTAGATTTATATCATTTCCTCTGACAATGCCAATATATATAAACTATTTGAGCAATACATTGAATATATAGACATAGACTGCTGAATTTATACAAAAAAAAATATTTAAATCTCAGAAATTGAATTCTAAAGTTTATTTTACTTTTAAAGATTTAAAATATTTATTTTCTTTACAAAATACACTGGGAATAGCTAATATTAGTATGTCTTCATTTTCTGCAATAATGTATATTTGAAATCTATTATAATGTTTTTTTATATGTTTATACTAGTGATAGTTTTGATAGAATTAAAACACAACCATAATACTTTTAATGCCACGTATTTGCAACCTACATATGAAAAAAAATGTGTTACATAACAACTGAGATTACTAAACAGAAAGATCAGTTAGAATTTTTTTATAATACGGAAAAAGTTTAATTTATATATTTGAAACTAATTATACTGTCATATTGTCAGAAATTAATATAATTATATTAATTGCTGACAATGGCACATATATGCTGTAATTATTATTATTACAGCATATATGTGCCATCAGTTAATATAATTATATTAATTGATGGCACATATATGCTGTGGAATATATTTTATAACACTTTCGATATTTAATAAAAGTTATTTCTGAACAATCTTACAAAAATTTGTTGTTATTGCTTAACAATGTTGCAATTCGAAATGTAAATTAACACCGTTATGTCATTTCATGCCACTGCAGAAAATCTGAGTTGCATAAGCGAACATCATTATCTGACACTGCTAGGAATGCATGTTATTGATTATTGAAATTCCAAGTGTTTTGAATAATAGATGAAAACATGCTTATGCTTTAGTAGTTTTGATGTATTTAATATGTAAGTTAACAGCGCAAATATATGTTTTAACTATTAAAATATACATGCAAGTTTAATTTACATAAAAAATTAAATATTCACTATTTATTATAACAATCAATTAACATACATGAACAAGACATTAATAGATAAACATTATCATAAGTAAAATATCAAAATCTCTTGAAACAACACAAATCGTCCTTAATATTAATATAGTCTTACATTGCAAGAAGTAAGGGAACAGAGGCATTTTTCTCCAATTTACAACTGTGTCCAAAAAGTAAGACTACTTTTTTTTCTTTTCAAAAGCTCTTCATTTATTCTTCCAAATTTATTTAATCGCCTTCAAAGTAATCCCCTCCGGACACAATGCACTTATGCCAACTTTGTTTCCAATCCTCAATGCATGATAAAAAAGTCCTCAACATGGTTGGCCATAAAGGCGCGCGGAGATTCACGTTGAATCTCTACAATCGACTCAAAACGGTGTCCCCGGAGTGGTCTTTTGAGGGAGGGTCTTTTGTTAGAGAATAGCCAGAAGTCGCACGGTGTGAATATTCTGGTACTATATGGGTTTCATTTTTGGCGAAGAGGTCACGAAGAATCAATGCCGTGTGAGCTGGCGCATTCAGTGTTTTCGCTACCAATCGATATTTGACGCGTTTGTGGCCTAAAATGGAATTAACTGATCCTTTTGAAATTCCAATATCATCAGCAAGGTCTCTAACTGTAAATCGACGGTTTGCAAGTACCAAATTTTTAATTTTTTTCAGGTGAGCTTCGTCGGTTGAGGTTGAGGGTCGACCAGAGGACTCTTGTCTTCAACGGGCTCTCTGCCTTCTTTGAACTGTTTATACCATTTGTAAACTCAATTACTCAATTATTTCAGACATTTCAAAAATCGCGGGAATTTGTTTTCATCTCACAAAGCCAAGCGTAATTCAAAAGCTAATGAATATTTTGACGTTAAATTTCACATAGATGTCAAGAACAGTGCCAACAACCTAAAAAAGAAGAAAAAATTGAATTTCCATAAGCCTCGGGAATTTTAAATTGAAAATTGGTCTTACTTTTTGGACACAATAGTATTATTTATTATAATAATCAATTAACATACATGAATAAGACATTATTAGAGAAATATCATTATGACTAAAATATCAAAATCTCTTAAAGCAGCACAAATCTTCCTTAATATTAGTTAAAGCCTACATTGCGAGAAGTAAAGGGAACACATTGTGGCACTTTTTCTCCTGCATGGGGCTCTTTCTTTAACCAGTTTACATTATCCTCTCTGCCGTCATATTGGGGCGGCACAGGCAATGGGAAAGGCAGGGGCAAACGCCATCTGGGAGTGACGTCGACGAATGAAATATGGAGGCATTAAATTTCGGTTGGACATCCAGCGTGTGTTTCTTTATGAGCAGGAACGGGGCTGAGGGAAGGGAGAGGGTTTGTTAAGTGATTTTCGCGGGGCGAAGGTATTTTCCGGTTTGTTCTTTTGTCCATGTTGACTTGGCTCGCGTGTTCTCGTGATCGTAAAGTCTGTTTCTTTGCGGACCACACGAGGAAATGCGATCGCCCCGATAAATGGTTTCATTCTGTGTTTCTGGTGGACAGGACAGATAAGAAAGTCAATAGTTCGTTCAGAGAATGGATCATGTTGTGGTTAATTATATCAATTAACGTAAGAGTAGCTGCGATTGTTTTAAAAAATGTTAATATTTTCAAAGGAATACCTTAATGTCAGAAGATGGCATTATTAACGAAGATTTCAATATTGCGAAGATGTCAGAAATTGACGTCATAATTTCATTTCACTTCAAGAAAGTTACAGTTTCTTATTCGTTTTTTAATGCACAGAAAGTATTATTAATAATATATTATTAATTAGTTTAGGTTTTCTCTTGATGCATGATTTTTTTAACTTTCTTACAATTCACGCTTATTTGATCAGAATCAATGCTATATATTTCATACTGTATTCTGCAGGTTGGCAAATTGGATTGTAACTAGTTGTGGTTGGGTTGAAATACTTGAGGTACAATTTGGAGACGTTTATTGGCCCATGTACAAACACCCCACACACACAATTAAACAAAGACAATATTTAACACATTCAAATACATATAATTAAAGATTCTTGGAAGAATTCCACTTCTAAAGCGAAATCCCGATACTCAGATACGCCCAGGGTGTGCGAAAGGTATTTCTTCTCTGGGTGAGAGTTTATAGGCCAACTGTTAAATAGGATTGTTTTAACTATATTTCCTCTCGGAATGAGAAATTAAAAAAATAAACATTTCTCAACAGGAACATAAGTTACGTAGTACTTCTTCTCTGGTCTCGAGGCCTACTGGCCATTTCTCCTGAACTCGACAAATGGCCTCTTGAGGTACGTAGGAGAAAGCATGGTTACAATATTAAAATTTTCTTAATGAAAAAGTAAATATATATTTAGTGATTCGCCAATAATTATAATTTTTATTATTTTATAATATTAATTTAATAAAAAAATATATATTTTTGCTTTATATTTCATTGTAAAAGCTGTTATAATGCTAACAAAAAAATTCTGAAAACTAATGAAAAAAATAAAACCTAAAAAATATTTATTTCAGCAAATTATCAACATAAAAATTAATTATGATAAAATATTAAGAGCCAAACAACTATGTAAATGAATGGATTACATCAATACATCAAATAAGCAGTCAAAACAAAGAACATAAATATGTAAAATAGGAATATACAATTCTTTAAAGAATTCCATTTCAGTATGACAGCATCAAAGTGTCACGGTTTCATAGTAAAAAGCCACGTATTAATTATTTCATTTATTTTACGGAATAGTTTATTAATATTTGTATGCTTCAGTGTACAGTTACTTTAAGTAATTAAAATGATATTTTTTTTTATAATTTATAATGCATGCACGTACAGTTCAATCATTACAATGACGTATTGAATGAAAAAGTCACGTATAAGAAATATTAATTTTCAATAAAAAGTGTGCCTTCAGTAGTATAAAATGTTTTATTGTTATTGAAAAATAAATTATAATAAAAATCTAAAAATATACATCATTGCAACCTAAGAAATATATAAAATAAATTATATTATATTTATTTATAAAGTAAATGTAATTTTTTTTTTTGATAAAGAGTAGAGTATTTTTTTTTTTGACTCAGACAACAACAGTTTATAAATATATCATATTTGCATTTCATATGAAGCACAAGAACGCAACGTACAAACATACAGTCCAAATAAAGTCTAGACATGCTGCTGGAATCTACGAGCTCTTTTTTCTTTCAAAAACAATGAACGAAATGAAATATGCTTTTTTTTGTAAAAGGCTTCCATTTGTAACATTTTATATAGGAATTTATTTTAATATTTATGCATCCTGATATCACGAGACAAAAAATTAGAATTAAAATATATACCACATTGAATATAAAATTCATTAAAGCAATTTCATTTAGAACCCCACGAGAATACTAATGGGCAAACATAGTATTATGTTGAAAAAAGAAATGAAGCATTTAACCCCAAGTAAGTATTATTTTGTAGACTGATATAATATATATATATATATATATATATGTGTGTGTGTGTGTGTGTATACGTGTATATACAGGGTGATTATAATTAAAGTCCCACATTCAAAATGCTGTAAAAAAAGAAACACTCGTCACAATGAGTTCAAATTTAAACTGAAGATACTGGACGGTAGGGGAAACGGTACGGCATCAAAAAAAGTTCCAAAGTGTATAAATAGCGTAAAGAAAATGAATTCGGCTTCCAGGGATATTTTGAATCGAAATTAAAATGTATTTGTCATGAGTTGCACATTAAACCAACTATAGCGTTCAATGTACTTAATTGTTTCGGTTTTTTGACGGAAGAAAATGACCAATTCATTCAACAGTTGTGAAATAGTTAGTGGAAAGCCCATCCACCGTGGTCATACCAAATTGGATGAGAAAAATCGGAGGAATTCTTTTTTTTTTTTATGCTAGGCCATTTCTTAATTTTGCAAGTATCTTCAATTCAAATTAAAACTCATTGTGACGAGTGGTTCTTTTTTACAGCATTTTGAAAGTGGAACTTTAATTATAATCACCCTGTATATATACATACATACATACACACACACACACATATATACACATCTAAAAATGCTGATCTCGTATTAACAACATTTGAAAATCTCCATTGAAGCCGAATAATATATCAAAATAATAAAAATTTTCAGTACAACAAAATTTTATATTAATTAATAGATCTTAAATTTAATTGGAAAATCATTCTCTTTTTCTAGATATAGTTTCAATAAATTTAATTACTTCAATTTTGCAAACATGATACTTCTAGTACTTTTTTTTACAACATAACATCATAAACTGAAACAAATAGCTTTATATAAGTATATATATTTTGTTATCATTACATACAGTAGGTGCTTTCCCTTTGTTTTCTCAAACATTCGGTTTTGTAATCCATCATTCTACTATTAAACTGTACATTTCTTCATGAACGTGTTTTCGTTTCTTTTTAATGTTGTGGCTTTATTTAATTTACCGGAATGAATCTTTCAATGTTTTCATATTGCACTAATTTAGTAAATAATATTTAATTTAGCGAACTATTTTAGAAAACAAATGAGGGAGTATTAATTACACTCGCTTAATTTTTCAACTATTGCAAATTTGTTTAGCGTGTTCTTCAAACATGATTTAAACACAAAAGACCTGACGAATAATTGTGGTAAATCAGGCATTATTGTGGATTTTCTTTCATGGAGAATTTTAAAATGGTATTCAAAAAGCTTTTTCTTAAAAAATACTAGTTCAATGAATTATATTTATACATTTAATAGAATCCTATTTTCATTCAGAAAGTAATTTTAATTGTTTAAATGTTAATTTAATCTGTTTACATTGCAAATTAACTTGCACTTTTAATATATGCATTTTCTTTACTTAATGCAATTAAAAGTCATCTTTAAATTTATTCGTAAACATCTATAATAGAGAAGGAAGATTGGAATTCTAAAAAGACTGCATAGAATATCTAATTAAGCATGGTGGTGCCTTGCCAAAATAAAAAATAAAAAAAAGAAACTAATAATCGAAATATTATTACGCAAATAAACTTCTTTAATCATTATAGCTTTAAGAGAAATTCAGTTTTATTACAATAGCGGAGGAAAATGTGAAATTTCAAAAGTCTGAATAGAATATATATTTGCGCGTGGTGGTGGCTGGCCGAAATAAAAAAAAAGAAACTGGTAATAAAAATATTATTAAGGAAATAAGCTATTTCAATCATTATAGTTTTAACAGTAATTAAGTGTTAATTTTCATAGTAACTTATATGCTAAACTGAATACGTATTGATCCAATAGTTATGAAATTTTAATATCTAGTAAATTATTCTTTTCTAGCATGATTGAAAAGTAAGCGAGATACGGGTTAAAGAAGTCTCCAGAGACTTGCTTCCTCCGAACACAATAATTAATGTAGTTCAGGGAATCAATGAATACAAAAAAGAAACATGATTCTAAGAAACGCGGTCAGCATTACAGATAATTGATTAGACGTTTGGAGGCTATAAATGACACTATTATGGTCTTTTTTTGGGGGGTGATATATATGATTTGACCAAGCATTCACCTAGTAATTTGATATTATTCATGACAACATTAATATATCTATCTTATGCCATTGTATTGTAAATCTGTAATAAAATTGCTTGATATGATGATACTTAATAAAAATTATTCGATAATTATTAATTATAAAAATTTAAAATTAATTTTATTGTTATTAATTTATTATTGATAGTTTAATTTAATTTTTAATTTATTTTTACTATTAATGAATTTTTTTTAAATTTTAATTAAATATTATAATTTTTATTAATTTAAAATTCATTGATATACTATTATTACTTTAAATGAAACTTAGAAATTTATTATATCGTTGCTTATAATTTGATTGAAATATTGATTAACCCTGAAAAAAATCTGTATATTTTGTACAATAAAATAATTATCAAAAAATTAGTTTCAGCTTCTTATTTAAATTAACAAAAACTCATAACTATTATGCTTATAATTTGAAATTATTCAATATTTTAACTGTAGAAATAACGATGGAACGAAACTAAATTCATTTCCTAAAGGTTTTAAATGACCAGAAAAAAGAATAATTGATACAAATTGAGTAATTATATAAGTGAAGCAATGTAGTGTAATTAATAAAATTTATTTTCTTATGCGTTTTAAAACCATGCAAATATATTCAGAAAATATAAAAATAATTATTGTCAAAATTCTGAGTTTTTATATCTACATAAAATTTTCCCAGTTATTTCAATAATGGTCAACACTAATTATAAATGTATATTTTTATTTATTAAATTAAGAGATAAATCTTACAAGGAGAGGTCAGAAACTATCCGTTACTGTCAAGATTAAAGTCTATACTACATGTTTAGGATGCTATCTGCCAAAGTTGTAAAACCGATTTCGTAATTACTTTCAAGAATCATAATGAAAGAAAATTTTAAATATTTCAATATAATTAAAGAACTAAACATTGAGGCAAAGTGGCATTGCGGCTAAATACATTCTCAAGCAACTATATATATATGTAAATATATAGAACGAGCTTAACACTTCAATCAACAAAATCATCAAATCCGAATGTGAAACATGTTATCCAGGAAATCCGTAAAATCCAAATGCAATTAGTAAAACCGAAAAATAATTACTTATAAAATCTCAAATGATAATATTTGAAATATATAAATATATTTAGGATTGTTTTATTAAGGGATATTTATCCTTAGTATATTGAAATATGTGTTATTTATATTCTCTAGATGAATAGATTCAGGAATTATATATAAGGTGCAAAAATATCCGTTTCGTTTAAAATATAAATTCTTTAAAAACTCTAATTTTTCCTGTTTCTTTAAAATTAAAATGTAAATAAAATAAAATTTAATAAATAAATAAATTACAAATACAGGATATGTACGTTTAAAATTGTTTGACCAGTTTTCGATTGAATAAGAAATTAATATTAAATTTATTTTTTAAATTGCACGAGGGGATGTTTCATGTTATATATAACATATATTAGGATTAATTAATCGATTACACGGTCTTATGAAATGCAGGAAATCTTTTATACTTGAGAAAAAACAGCAGGATCAGTACGGATATCATCAATAGATTATATATCATCAATAGATTATATATCAATATATAATCCATGCATCAATAGAGATTTTTGAATTTATGAACTGAGGAATAGACATTGTTCATACGAAAAATTCTTGCTTTTTCAGTTTTTACTGAAAATACAAGTGCATAAACTTTTTAATTCAAAATTATGCATAATGTTTCTTAATTAATTTTTTCTGATCCTTTTCTTGTAAATTTTATTCTCTAATTCTGCAATTCTTAGCAAGTAAATCATTTCAAAGAAAATTCTTATTCAGTTTTTATTCTGCTACAATATTCTGCAACTAGAATGCATTTTTAGAATACATTTTTACCTGCCATACGCGAATAAATTTTGTTCTTTTTTTGCCGAATAATCATTTTATAATTTTCCAGACACAGTTGCATTGTAAGAAAACAAATTTGGTTTAAATTTGGAAAGTTATTATTCAACAACGTTTCCGTAAGGTGGAAAAATAAAGGTATAAATAAAGGAAGAAACTGTATAAAATTGTTTCTAGTAGGAAATACGAATTAATTTTTCTTTTTTACTCAAGATGACTGTAATGTACAAAATTGAGGAAATTAAATTGAAAAAAAAAAAAAAAAAAAAAAAAAAAAAAAAAAAAACCATCATAGAGTAACTCACGGTCTTTGAGTTGCTGGTGAGTTTCTTAGATAATTATGCCATGAGAAAATATTCCAGCACGCAAAAGCGGGTAAAATTTTTAAATATAAATTTTAAATTTTAAATTTCGGTTTTCATAAGAACTACTTAGAGTTACTTTTATATTGGCCAGTTTATAACCTAAAATTTTAATAAATTTGGTTAAGGATAGTTCCTGACAAATTTTTTAAGTAGCAAGCCAAATAATTTCAGCATATTTTACTTACTAGCCATGTGTTTAATATCTCAGTCATACATTTTATTTAAAGCATATATTTAATACTAGCTTAAACCATACCATCACTTAGAAAACTACTTAGATTTCTACAAATTTTTCAGATGCATATAATAAACGAATTTGTATAGCATATATTAAAACATTAATTATAAGAAAGAAACAACAACAAAGATATAAAAATTGCCTTAATTTAATATTACCTTTTTGAAAATCAGACATATAACATTTAATATCTTATTTATAAACATCGTAATGCTATATTATGTATCATAGCACTTTATAAAAATGAAAGGAAACAAATCAGAACAATATTTTATTACACTTAAATTCTTTATCAAACATTCAAATTATTATTTATTTCTTATGTATTCAAATAAATTTCAATAATATGTAAGCATTTTAAAAGAGATTATTGAGAATGTTTATGAAATTTGAAAAAGAATTGAATACCATTTGCTTAGAATTGAATATATGGAATTTGATAAGATAGCATTTATTGTATTTCAACACAATCTAAATTGATTTAGAAATAAAATAAAGGATAGAAAAAGGAAAAATTGTAGATAAAATAATTCAGCCAGCTTAAAAAGAATTTCATAATCTAAACGATTTCCAGGAGAAATATTGCAACAGTTCTTCATAGAGTTGCGAAACAAACTATGTTAAAAATAATTTATTGTACTATGTATCAGTAAATAATACGAATATGTCCTTTTTTTAATTTAGGAAATGCTAATGTTGGATACAACTTTAAAAACATAATTAATGTTATTGCGATATTCAGAAAATTATAAAACAAAATTAAAGGCTAATGTGTATTTCTTAATGTAAACGCTGGAGTACGCCATATATTATCATATTACGTAATTTTAAATTAATATAAAATGCAGTCTAGCCTATGAAGCAAAATTCAATGTATGAATGTGGTTATTTATTCAGAAAGCTGCTTTAAATTAGGCGGTTTATGTGAGAGGTGGCTTACATGCTAGGTGGTTAACAGGGAAAGAAGCTAACATGCTAGGTAGGTTACAGAAGGAAAGGTTTACATGTTAGAAGAATTGATAAGGTAGTTTATATTAATTATAATAATATATTTACTAATTTAAATGTAAATATAGTGTCTAATTTACAATATTTTTACTAACTTAAAATGTAATTGTATACGTTAAATCCTATATGAGACTTTTTGGAAGCTCGTATTTTATACAAGGCAGTACTTTTAATAGATACTCAATTTTTTACCGGGTACTAAAAAAGCATCCATGCCTTAGTGGGTACTCCTTAAATTACACTTTATAGGTCTTTTTCCTGCTGAATTGTGAAAAAGATTGTTCCTTGTAATAATTTACTAGAACTGAAGCAACTTGTCACAACTTCTAATAAATCCTTAACTGTTGCCAATGTATGGCATGAAACAGAGTATGGATTTGGATTCTCTACAAACAAACAAATGATCTCACATTGGTATAGATTAATATTTGAACTTAAATAGTAATTAAGAATGAATATTTTATTTGTATGTTTTCGAGTTACTGGGATAAATAACGTTGTAACGTGTTTAATAGTTCTCTGACACCCTATACTGTTTTATCAAGTGTACCTTTTATAAATTTGAAAAATATAAATTTAATCTATGTTTATAACTTAAAGTATTTAGAAGCTGGCTTTTAATGTAATGACTGAATATTTAAACACAAATACACATCGTGTTTATCCAAAGTGAAGTTTATAAAAAAAACCAATACACCCTATCAGCTAGATATTGCTGTTGGTATAAGATTGCCGCACCAGAATCTTATGTACTAGAAGGGTTGATTGATAAGCCTCCACATTATACCATGACAGGTATTTAATATCGGCACGAGGCATCGTTTTTTTCCCCACTGCTTCCAAATAAAGAATGATGAATGAATCCAGATGATAAGCTAAGAAGCCTATATCTAAGGCAGTGTCACGCCACATTGTCGAAGAAGAGGGACTAACTGATTTAGTATCTTATAACATGAACGAAATTAATGGACCGACAGGAAACCCAATCAAAGAACAAAGGGACGGCTTCTTTTATTCGAAATTGGATAGTTAACGCGATTGATTAGGCTTAACCTTCAATTCAAAGAGGAAGCATCGAAGCAATTGCACACTTTTTATTGTTGATTTTATTTCATTTAATCTTTGGAGTCCTGTATCGAAATGTTGAATTAGTTCCGAGGAAATGAGATTTTTTTTTTTTATTATGGTTTTTATTTTTAAATATATTCATCAATTCACATATATTTTAATGTACTTAAATTATTTTAGGTTTGCATCTTTATGAAGGAATTTCTAAAATTGGTAAATTAAGTGCTTTCTAAGTAATGTATTTAGATTTATATTTCTAGATATATTTGATGATTCGATTTCTGAAAAAAATTAAATTTTCCTGAAATATTTTTGAGTACAATTCGATGAAAAATCAATTGTTAATATATTAATGCTTCTGTTATTCGAAATTGGATAGTTAACGCGATTGATTAGGCTTAACCTTCAATTCAAAGAGGAAGCATTGAAGCAATTGCACACTTTTTATTGTTGATTTTATTTCATTTAATCTTTGGAGTCCTGTATCGAAATGTTGAATTGGTTCGGAGGAAATGAGACTTTTTTTTTCAACCTTGTGATTATTTTTAAATGTATTCATCACTTTACATATATTTTGATGAACATAATTTTTTCAGGTTTATATACTTATGATGGAATTTCTAAAATCTGTTAAATTAAATGCTTTCTAAATGATATATGTAGATTTAAAGTTCTAGATATATTCGTTTATTCGATTGCTGGAAAAAATCAATTTTCTTAAATTTTTTTGAATACAATTTATTGAAATATTAATTGATAGTATATTAATGTGATATAATTAACGATATACAGTTATTATTTAAAGTATTAATAGAACAAAACTATGTGAAAGAAATTAATTTTGTAGAATAAATATATGATAAAAATCTATTTTTATTCTATTCTATACTGTTAGATTTAAAGTTAAATATATTTTTGAAATTTTTCTATTTGTATATTTTTATCTTTGTTTCATATTATATTTTATCTATTTACTCTATTTTGTTTTATCATATTTTTGAGCCTACAAATATAGAGTACTAATTAATTATACTATTCGCCTTTATTTGGCAATTTTCCTTACAAATTTGAGGAAGAATCATTACTTCCACAAAATAATGAGTAACTGATATAATAGGAGAAAATTTCTAAAAATGTCCACAAGGAAATTCGCCCATTAATATAAGAAATTAAAATATTCAATGTGAATTTTAACCATTCTTCAAAGTAATCATTGAAATGTAAATCATTAGTAATATTTAAATTGTTCACATCCAGACTAGTTGTTCATTGGCTACAGACTAATAGGTTCATGCAGCAATTTAAATTGAATACAAAAAATTATACCTTTCATGTGGAATAAAAAATATTTAATTAAACCGATTGCCTAATACAACATTATTAATTCAAAAATTTAAGAAATTCATTAAATTAACGAAGGATTTTATTTTCTTATATTTAATTGAAAGGCAATGATATTTCATAATTTTTAATAATTCGTCTTTGCAATTCAGTTAAAGTTTTTAACTATTTGTTTTGAATTCGGATTTATATAATTTGCATTTACAAAAATTTATTTACTTACAGTTTTTATTTATTCTTTAGAAAATACGTTTTAAATCATTTAATAAATTTATATCAAAAATGCTTTATTAAGTAACATAATACCTTATTATTATAGAAAACGTATTATTCGTTTGATGTAAAATATATAAAATTTGAATAAAAAAAGTTATATACCGATATATATATATATATATATATATATACTCCTTTCCTCCCCTTAAAAAAAACGAAATTTGAAGTAAGTCAATATAAAACTTTTTGAAAATATTATTCATTCGTCAAATTAATGTTTTCATGTTTACTATTACATACCTGTTAATATTTTAAAAATATAAATTTTCTTATTTTACTGGTTATAAAATATTAAATTAAATTAATGGATTATTATAAATTAAGTTAGATTTACTACAAAATATGTAAATTTATACAATTTATTTAATAATATATTAAGAATAAAAATTTTGATAGACTAATTAAGTAAATAATTATTGATTTAATTATAAGAAATATATATTTATTAAAATGTATGTGTTTTAGAGAAACTCTATATCATTCAAAGTAAATAATAAATATCAAGCAATTTTTATGCTATAGTGTAATCTAATGCAATTTTATTTGTTTCACGTAGACATTATGATTTAATGCAGTAGTTTAGCTAAAATTTTTAGGTTAGTAAAATGTTACAAATGATTAATCAATTTGCTAAATATTTGAAAAGAAATATAAATATTTCTTATTTTTAAAAAGAATGAAAAATTAAACACCGCACATTAAAATTATTAAACCTTAACTTAGACTTCTTAGCGTTAACTCCTGTTTCATTTTCATTTCTTTATATATTCAAATTTTAAATTTTAATTCAAAATTATTTAAAAAATTTTCTGAATTTCCAATCTTAACATTAATTAATACGTTTTTAAATATGATAGACACAAACAAAATTTTAAATTAATATTACACATTATAGTTTTAATTAATTTTCTATTTTTATGAATAATAAGAGTCTGATAATATGTTCTATTATTATTTTAATTTTATGCATAAAGTTTAATTTTTATTCAATTAATATTTTTTGAGTAAAAGCAAAGACATAATTTTTTTTAATACTTTGAATTAAAAGAGAAAACATTTCAAAGACTTATTTTGTTGTAAAATATTATATTCTAAGTTAAAATAATATTTACTATGAAATTATTGTTTTAATTATTCAGTTAAATTCTTGCTTTTTAGGTGTCTTTACAACAATAATTATCGTAATCGTAAAACGACTACTTATGCTGAAGTGTATGTTTTTTTTATTAATATATGTTAGGAGGCATAAATAGAAAAAAAATAATATATTAAATTAAAATGTCATTAAAATTTCTTAAAATAAAAAATATATTAATATATTCTACCATACTTAGAAATTTTTAATATAATTTTATCCAATATGTACGAATCGTAAAACAATAATAATTGCCTAATGACTTTTCCATTTTAATGAACAATAAGAATCTGATTATATATTTTGTTAATAATTTGATTTTATGCATGAAGTTTAATTTCATTCGATTAATATTTTTTGAGAAAAAAACTTATATATAAGATTTGTTAATACTTTGAATTAAAATAGAAAAAATTTCAAAGACTTATTTTGTTGTAAAATATTATATTTTATGTTAAAATATTATTTATATTGAAATTATTGATTTTAATCATTAAATTGAATTGTTCCTTACAGATGACTTTGCTGACTTACAGATGATTCCTTACAACAATATTTTTCCTAATCATAAAAAAACTTATTTATACTAAATATTTGTTACTATTATTAATATATTTCATAAATATTTGTTTCAAAGCATAACCAGAAGAAAGATTAATCATATATTAAATTAAATTGTGAAAATTGAAATCCTTAATACTTTCTGCCATGCTTAGAAAATTTTAATGAATTTTTATCCAGTTGATATGAATCGTAAAACGATAATTAATGCCTACTGACTTTTCCCTTTTAATGAATAATAAAAATCTGATTATATTTTCTGCTAATAATTTATTTTTTTAAGAAAAATCATTGAATAGGAAATAGATTGGTGATATATTAAATTAAACTATCATTAAAAATTGTGAAACGAAAAATACTAAATATTTTCTATGGTACTTAGATAATTTAAGATGTATTATAGATAATTTATAGGAATCGTAAAATAATAATTAATATCCACTATATATATTTTTTTTTAAGAAATCCATTTACGAAAAGTAAACTGGAAAGGCAACAAAATAGAAGTGTAACAACAAAATCCTTCTGAATTAAATCCTCTTCGTATTTGCCAGCAGAACCTTGATGCGAAGAAAGAAAGATTACCAGCAAAAAAGTAGTTCTCCAAGCTGGGTGAAAAATGAAAAGCAAAAATCAACTAATCATATTTGCGCTATCCAAAGAAAACTTTTTAGTTGCCTGGAATATCGCGCGCCCCTCTAGGTGGGAGCGGTCGAAACATAGGCGATACGGGGCGCCATCTCTCGATAGCCCCAGCATCAGGCAAAACTGCATTCACCAATCTCTTTCTGACTATGTCAACGAGTCAGAGAATGTAGCGGCAGTTTCAGATCCACGGAAAAACGGCCTGTAAAGTTCGCTTCTCTGATGGACACTTTGACGCGCAAAGATACCGCACCGACGATATCTTGAATCGAAAATTTGGATTTCTTTGTCTTTTTGGCCGTCAGTTTGAAAACTTTAAAAAAATTTGTTGGTGATCTTGTCTGAAGTTTGTTGTGTATTGTTTGAAATAAGAAACTGATGTAAGACGGAAACTTTTTGGACTTTCTTGAACATCGAGGATTATTCATTTGTTGTTCTGGTAAAAGATTCATTCAGAAATAATGAGTCCTACTAGAAAAAAGAAAGCTAAAATGTGCTTGTTTAGGTTTCTGCTAATTTTTGTCATTCCTTGGAGAGTTAAATCACATGGTAAGTTACTTTATGATTCCTTTAAATTGCCGTAAAGTGTAATTGAAAAAGTACCTGCATTAGCACATAAATATTATAAAACATTGATTGTTATATTAGTTATAAATATTATTGAATTAAAAATGGTGTTATTTGTTCATGGATAAATCTTTTTTATATTGTGATCACAAAAAATTTTACTTACTTTTACAATTTAAGGAAAAATAATTTTTAGCCTTATATGTAGAATTGTGATATATAAGTAAATAAAAATTTATTTCATTGTGAAAAAAGAACAAAATAACAAACTACTTTAACTTTAACGTTACAAATTAGATTAATTTACATTTTCGCCATTCGTAATTTGTTTTTTCTTTTCTTTTATTTATTAAATTCTATTTCATATTAATAAAAACATTTTAAATGAAAAAAAAAAGAAAAAAAGATTAGAATCGAAGATATATATTATAAAAATTTATAATTTATTTATTCGTGGATAAAGCTTTTTTATATTCGTGAATCAAAAATGTTTAAACTTATTTTTGCAATTGATGAAATTTTTAATTCTATATGTAAAACTGCGATATATAAGTAAAGAAAAATTTATTTCACTCTGAAAAAGAAAACAAAATAACAAACTAATTTAACTTTAAAGTAATAAATCAGATTAATTTGCAGTTTTTGTTCAATTTCAATGTTTCTTTTCGCAATTTGGTTTTTCTTTTCTTTTCTTTATTAATTTCTAAATTATATTAATAAAAATGTTTTTAATGAAAAAAAAATTAGAATAGAAAAGTTATAAAAATTATAGTTTATTTTTTGATGGCTGAAGCTATTTTTTATTCGTGATTACAATATTTTCTAAGCTTATTTTTGCAAATGATGAAAAAGTAATTTTTAATCCTATATGTGAAATTGATGTGATATATAAGTAAAGAAGAATTTATTTCATTACGAAAAAAGAACAAACTAAAAAACTACTTTAATTTTAAATTATTAAATCAGATTAATTTACAGTTTCTGTTAATTTACAATATTTCATTTCATAGTTTGTTTTTTCTTTTCTTTTCTTTATTAATTTCTATTTCATATTAATAACAGTATTTTAAATGAAAAAAATAGAATCGAAGATAAATATTATAAAAATTTATGGTTAATTTATTCTTGGATAAAGTTTTGTTATATTGATGAATACAAATTTATTTAACTTATTTTTGCAATTGATTGAAATAATATTTTTAATCCTATATGTAAAAATTCATGTGTTATATTAGTAAAGAAAAATTTTATTTTACTATGAAAAAAAATATATAAAACTACTTTAACTTTAAAGTAATAAATCAGATTAATTTAAATTTTCTGCACCTTTTTTAATAATTCATTTTGTAAGTTGTTTATTCTTTTCATTTAATTATTAATTTCTTTTTCATATTAATAAAAATATTTTAAATGAAAAAATCGGAATCGAAGATATATATTATAAAAATTTACAACGACTACCGAGTTTAAAGTTAATTAAAAAAATTCTCAATTTATAAAAATAAATAAATAAATAATGTGCGAAGTTTTTACAAAATGTTATTAAAAATATAAACCCGTGACTTGAAAACATATTTTTCACTGTATTTTACCTTCAATATATATTAATAATTATAAAATCGTCAGAATAACATGTTTCTTATAATATTTTTTAAATAGATTTGTTTTTTTTTTTTTTTTTTACTTAATAGAAAATAATAATATTTTTTAAGTAATATATTTGAATTAATAATGTATTATATAAAAAAAAATTTCTTCTAAAAAAATATTTTTACTTATTGTAATTTTGTATTTCTTGTATTTCGATATGAATGAAATAGTTATTCTTTATTTTGAAATTATACTATACTTAAATTATGAAGTTTTTTAAGTTACAAGTTTATTCACCATACAAAAAAATGACGAATTAAAAGAAAATAGGTCATTTTAAATAGGTAACTTCACAGAAAACAAATTTTATACAAAATTATCTTATATTTACTATTTACTACGTACCTGAATACTCTTTATACTCTTTATAACTATTACTATTATTGCGTATCTGAGTACAAGAAAAGTTAAAATTCATTTTATTAATAGCATTTAATGATTATCGATTTAGTGATAATTGCTTCACATAATATAATTTAAAATGCCTATTATACATAAATTGAATATACCCAACATTTAATTTTTGATACAATTAATTTTATTTCATTCTACTATAAATACTTTTAAATTGTTTTCAAAAATAATATTTTGTTATATATTGCAAATTAGTATGTTTTTAATAAACGTTTAAAACATTGAAAAGGTTAGTAATTTCCAATGTATTTGATTCTTATTATTTTTTATTTAAAATTATAAAATTGTAATATTTATAAAAATACATCATATATAAATAAATATATAATATTCCAAATGTTTAAGTAAAACACGATGTCCAACTCAAGAATAATAAAATCAGTAAAATCATTTGATTTTTTTCAAATTATAAAATTTTATATGTTTTTAAGTTTTAACTTATTAAAACATAAATAGTAAAGTGCAATTAATTAGTTGAAATTGAAATAAATACTTCTGAATAGCAAAATCGTATTCACTTGATTGCGATTTTGTTTTATCTGGTATAAAGTCCCCTGTGTCTGTGAGTGAAAAAAAAATTCAAAACACTAAAACTCCTGCATAATTTTAAGAGCATGTGTATATTGCCTAAAATAATATATGTATATAAAGACTAAAATAAGTTTAGTTTATATAAATCATTATTAAACAAAACTAAAAATATTTATTTTTAGAATACAATTTTGGTTTGAATATGTTTTGTGTAATATCACAATTTATGTGCGTGTGGATTTCGAAAAAAACTTCATGTTCTTCTTGATTATGCTTAATTATATGAGGTCAAAACAGCATCATTAGTAAACAAAAATAGGTATTCTATAGTCACTAAATACAAAATTATCAACAAAAAAAAAGTACTGACTATTACAAAATAAATTAATCGCTAGAATTTTGCCTTTTGAGTAACATTTGAGCTTCTATAACCATGGCCCTTGATTTAAATATGTAATGTGTAATATCACAATTTATGTGCATGTGGATTTCGAAAAAAACTTCATGTTCTTCTTGATTATGCTTTATTATATGAGGTCAAAACAACATCGTTGGTAAACAAAAATAGGTATTCTATATTCACTAAATACAAAATTATTAAAAAAAAAAATACTAACTATTACAAAATGAATTAATCGCTAGAATTTTGCCTTTTGAGTAAAATTTAAGCTTCTATAATCATGAATCTTGGCTTGGGTATGTAATGTGTAATATCACAATTTATGTGCGTGTGGATTTCGAAGGAAACTTCATGTTCTTCTTGATTATGCTTTATTATATGAGATCAAAACAACATCGTTGGTAAACAAAATTAGGTATTCTATATTCACTAAATACGAAATTGTCAAAAAGATTACTGACTATTACAAAATAAACTAATCGCTAGAATTTTGCCTTTTTGAGTAACATTTCAGCTTCTATAACCCTGATACATCTAATAATCTCTAATGCGTAGTTAAATCTGGAAGATAATGGTGTTTCTCAACTGCTGCACACACGCAAAGTTCACGTTAATGTCCTACGATGTAACGCTTTGTCGAGAAACAAAAGGCAAAAACCACTGGAAAAATAAGTCGATTTTCCAACAGGCTGAAACAAACAAAAATTCTCTTACTTTATTTAGAATCTCAAAATTTCCATGCTTGTTTTTTATGAATCAAAGTATTTTTCTAAAAATATCTTGACATTAACTGTAAATAAATCCCACGGAATGATATCTTTATGCAAAATAGTTGGGAGAGGTGGCACAACTTTTACTGATGATAAGATTGGGAGAAATTCAAAATACATAGACTTTCAAGATTCGAAATGTATATATTTACTATTTTGCTGTAAAATAAACAAAAATTCCTAGAATTAGCCTTACTTAAAATATCTTTTATTACTCATATCGATGAAAATAAATGTGAATTTAATAGATGTTTATTTAAAAAAATACATATGAATAATAGCAACTTTTTGCATTATTTGTTTTTCGTATTGGTACAAAATTAACATAAATAGGACAATATCTATTAAATTGCAATTTTCTCAAGTGCAATCTATGAAATTTAGTTTAAATATAATCAACACTATATTTTTTCAGGCAGACATTCAAAATAATAATAATAATAAAAAAAACCAGGTTAATATTTTTTTAAAAACTTTTATAACATTACATTTTTTTACTGAAACTCTGTCTCATATGCATATATAGCCGCTTTAATATTAAAGCAGTATGATATAAAACTTTATTTAAGATTGGACTTATTTATCTTACAAATATCAATTTCATTTCTAACAATTTATTTTTATAACAAAATTGATAGCCAGATTTCTAAATCAATAAAATGTTAATAAATTGAAGAAATTTATAAATTAACTTAACATTAAACATTTTAAATTAAATTAAAACAAGTAAAAATATCCTATATAGTATGACTACAAAACTGAAAGTCAATGAGTATTTAACTCACAAAACATCTTTTCCCTTTTTAAAAATTCCAGCGTTCATTCCTAATTTATATAAAAAATTTAATAGTTATAAATATCATGTTTCTAACGCATGTATAAAATCATTTTCTGTTTTAAATTCATATATGTGTAATATAGGATTTGGTCTGGTTGGTAGCTCACCGGGCCAAGTTTTGAACACTTTAGACTAATTATACCAAGTAATATAAGGAGATAAATTCAAAGATAATAAAAAAATATAGCACTTTTAAGCAATACAAGAAATTTTAAACAAACAAGCTTGTTTGAAATTTTTTTCACAATATCAGCGCAATTTGTAACAAAAAAGATTTTGTCTTAGTTTAAAATATTAGTAAATCAATCAATTGTAAATTATAATAGCTATTCTTCAAAAATTGATATGTAATATTATTGTTTATACAATTTAGATTTTTTCATTTCGATGGTTTTTATTTCAAATTTAGAATATCAATAATGCTAATATCTCTATCGCTCTATTATCATGAGTCAATTTCAACTGATACATTTATTTCAAGTGAATAATTTGAAATATGTATTGATAAATAAATCCTTAAAAAATATAAAAAAATTATCATTGAAAATAATGAAATAGATTGTGAATAATTAATTTTTAAAAAAGTGTTAAATAAATAGTTTTAACCATAATAAGTTTTAAGATTTTTTCTAAATGTAAATTAAATAAATAACTTTTGTTAGCTAAAAATTCATTAGAATTTTCTGATATCTATTTACGATTTCTTCAGATTTCGTTCATAAATTTGCATATTACTTAATTTATTCACAGAAGGTTTTTCGATTACAATACTTAAAAAAAAATTGTGAATTAATATTATTTATTCAAAATAAAAAATAATAATCAAAACGAACGTTTTTTAACATGAAATAAATAATACAAAAGAGGATCTAATTAAAATTAACTAAATGATTTTTTTTAAACACTCATTACATTTTTCAGAGAAAAAGCAATTTTAAAGCTGTGCTTAAGAAAAATTAAATGCAGAAATGTAATTCTTCAAATTATCATTCAATTAAAATTAATGAACATATAGTGTAACTTTTAAAGTCCAATTTTTTTATTTGCAAATTAAATTTGTGGATAAAAAACTACATTTTTTGGGGGTTAAACAATATTTTTATCAAGTTAATTCGTTTTTAATCATGTGAAATTTCGTTATGTTTTGCAATAAATGAACTATTCAAAATAATGTTTTGAAATTAAATGTATCAAAATTATTTTAAGAGCTGTGTTTATTATTTTGTTGAAAATTGTATTCCAAAAAGTTTTACTCTAATTGAGATAACTAATGAAATAAATATATTATTTTTAAATAAATAAAAAAAATAAATATCTCTTATCATTGAGTTAATTATTTGTTAATTTTTTACTAAATTTCGCAATTCAATAAAAGTTTTTAAAAAATATAATTTTTTTTAAACAGAAAAAAAAATTGGTAATTAAATCAAATAATAATAGAGAGGTTAAAATTACTTTTTAACTCTTATTAAATAATTCTGTTTTTTATAAATTTGTATTAAAAATGTAATATTACTAAACAGCATTTATTAATCTTCCGGCATTTTAAATTTGAAAATAATATTATTGTAATAGAAAAAAATGTATTTTTATCCCTACAAAAATTGTTAATAATCTCTCAACATAGAGAAAAAATATGTGTATTTTGAAAAATCAATAAAATATCTATTTTAATATCTTAATAAATATATGAACTTTTTGTAAGATAAAAGCTTTTAACTTTTAAAAATAATTTAAAAGAAATCATAGAAAAAATTATGATCGGTAAGATATAAAGTTTTATTAATAGGTGATATTTGTTAAATATCTATAAGAGAGTATTAAAATCAATTAATATAGAACAAAAAATTGGTTCTATTTAAATATTTCAGAATAAGAAATTCTATAAATTTTGAATAATTTTGATATCTTAAAAAAGTTTTGAGACTTTCACAACAAGAAACAAGGCTAAAGAACAAATATTTAAAAATTTGTAAAAAAAGTAATTTAAAACATAAAATAATTTTTTTTAAAAGCTATTTTTTTTTTTTTTTTTTTCAATTAAAAACATTGTTTGAAAAATTTTTTAAAGACAATATTTATTACTACATGATAATACTTTTAATAAGTAAATTTGAATTGGATAATTTTCTACTATATAGTAATCTAATACAATTTAAATATACGTAAATAAATATTTTTGTATTAAATATGCGCAATATCACTAAAGAAGAATTTTTAAGAACTTTAAAAGCAAATGAAAATGCAGCAAAGACATTTTATATTTTTAAAAACCCAGTCAATGGTGAATTCATTCAGAATAAGAATACAAAATAATTAATTGAAGCTCAAAGTGACAAAGATCGAAAAGTTCAGTGGTTACTAATGTCATTTATCATCTTCAAGTCAAAAGTTTTCCTAAGTTTCGTGCACGTACATTACTTAGAATTCCTAATCTCACAAAATCTGAACATTTATTTTGATAACTTTAATATATTTGTATCTATTTTAATCTCTCTAAAAGTATAACTATTTGAAAGTAATAATTTTTATTTCGGATGAAATTCTTATTTATTAAATAAACATCTCTTTTTAAGAATGTTAAATATATTAAAACAGTAACATATTATTTAAAAAAATGTTATTTTTGAAATAATTCTTTCATGGTTTTTGAGCACGATTATAAAAAAAAATTATAGCTATGTATCATTCTCTCTCTCTCTCTATTAATATATTATATAGTTAAGTTAAGAATTGTTTTATTAAATAATATGTATATATATAATGCACAATTCTTATTATGTAAAATTATGTACAACTGTTAACTTTATTCATTATTGTAACAATAATCAATACATTAATTAGTTTGGAAATAAGAAGGTAAATAACTAAAAACAAAATATAATAGTATTCGTGTTTCGACATGAATAATTTTCTACATGAAAATATCACGGAAATTTTGCATGGGCCAATAAACTGACTTAAAAATAATAATTTAATTTCCATAGCTAATTAATAAATTTTAATATTTTAATTGTTATTAATAATACATAATTAATCATGATTCCATACAAAATATTTACATCAGAACTTAAAGTATATTTTCAATTACACAAAAATTTTAAGAATTATAATAATTTCGCACGAGTTAGAAAAAAAATAACTATCTTCCACGTTAATATGTGTTGTGATTTAAATCAATCTCATCAGAAATTTGCTTAAAATTAAAGATAACAATTGGGGTAAATACTACTTTGTTGAAATCTTATTTGTCGAAGAATTAACAGGATATATGCATATATATATTAGATTAGGTAGATAAATTAGGTTGATATGTCAATAATTCACTAAACCATTGTATATTGCAAGTGTTAAATATTATTTTATTTGTTGAATTGGAAAACAACACATAATTTAATTATCCTGGATCCTGTTTAAGTGTATATAAACACAATCTATTAATTTATCTCCCCCTCTCTCTCTTAATATACATATATATACTATATATATGCATATTTCTGTTATTTCTTGGTAAATTAAATTTTAAGAAAGTAGCATTAGCCCAAGTAAATAGAAAACAACTAATACAATTTTAAATAATTTACTGTAAATATGTGATGACTGAATCATATAACATGTAATTTTATTTTAACTTTTGAAATTTATTATAATTTTTTTTTTTTTATCCTTTAAAATGTATCATAAATTTAGCCACATAATGTACTCTTGTATCTAAAATAAAAGGATATAAATGCTTGTTTGAAATATGATTTAATTTTAAATATTTCGCATCCAACTGTAGTCATTCGATCTATATTCATTAAACGTTTACCAAATTATTATATTAATCATCTATCTAATCAAAAAATATTTAACTAGTTCACATAAATTAAATGAAACACTATGTTACCTGAAAACGTTAAATATCACATTTTATAATTTCCTATACTCATTATTTCATTTTTATAAATAATATATACCGTGATCCTTATTGTAAATAAATATGTTTTTTGAATCTGTTTTGAATATCAAAAATTAATTTTTATTTCTAAAACAATTATTTATTAATAATCATTTTCTCAATTTTTCTAAAAAGAAATCTTGCAAAAATTAAAAATATATTAAATGCATTTATTAGATTTCGATCAGCAATTCGTATGTTAAGCATATCACTTGGCTTCATTTAGCACTTCTTTGTATTGTTGTGTATATTTGTAATAATTTCTTTTGTTTAGCAATTAATAAATTAATTATAAATTAAATGTTGGGAAATATAATTAAATTACGAATTATTTAATTTTTTAACAAATCATAAAATAGTATAATATTATTAACTAAGAAATGAAGATATTTGATAAAAGAAAATATATAAAGTTCTGAAAACTAAAAGAAAAAAATTATTACTTAACGATTTATCTAAAAATTATAATAGTTAAATTAAAATATTATAATATTTTAATTTAGAAATGAAAATGCTTGATAAAAGAAAAAATATAAAGTTCTAAAAACTAAAAGAAAAAAATTATTGCCTAACGATTTAACTGAAAAATTTTGAAAAAAAATAATCCGTGTCATCTTTTTATAGATTTTTTAGCTTCCACTGTCTTGAGATAAACAAATACATATTTAAAGAAGCGAGCAAAGCTTCGAGATATGTAAATAAACTTTGCTACTTCAATTGACAAAGTGCTTTTTTATGAATACAGAAAAGCTTTCCTATCTTAAAAACTGAAAATATAAAAATGGATTTCTTTTTGAAAAAAAAGAAAAAAATACTTGTAATACTTCTGATTGTTATCGATCTAGCTTAGGGTAGGTGTATTTATTTCTCGTGTCATGACGTATTTTTTAATAAAATTGATATTTTTTATAACTGGTAAATAACTCTAAAATCGATTCTGTTTTTATTTTAAATAACATGTTTCTAAGAAAATTATCATGGATCATATTGTTAAGAAACTGACGAATTGCATAACAAACTAAATGTTATATATACCTTGCCTTATTTATTTTGAAATATTTTATCTTATCTGTTCGATTTAACTTATAGTAGATGTACTTATTTCTCGTAACATGATGTGTTTTTTTTTATAATATTGATATTTTTTCTGACTGGTAAATAATTTAAAAAATCGATTTTTTATTTTAAATAACATGCTTGTAATAAAATTCTATTGGATCATATTGTTAAGAAACTGATAAATTTCATAGCAAAACTAAATGTTATATAGATCCTGCATTATTTATTTTAATTATCTTATCTTTATTTACAATAAGGTTTGCCAGGTAAATTTATATTTGATAATTGACTAATCTTAGACTGTAAATGTAAAATGACAAAAATTCATTTTTTGCAGTCACTGCTTTGAAAGTATTTGCCGTTTGTAAAATTAGCTAACGGATTGCTTTATTTGAATTTTCTGGGTTTTCTTTAGTATCATGTGCAAAATAGTAGCATCCCATAAAATCTGTGGAGAAGGAATTACATTAAATCTTTGAAATATTAGTTTATTTGCAAAATATTGACAACAATATTAAGTTTTTGGTTGAATTACTTATTTTATTAATTAATTTTGAATTATTTATTTAATTAATTTATTAATTTTCTTCTCCAATAAATATATATATTCATTTATTAAACCAATATATTATTTTCTAATTTTTATAATAATTAAAGGAATTCATCAATTAATATATATTGTTTTCTAATACCTGATTTATCACTTATATTCACACGATATAATCAAATCTTACTTTTGATTTCCTATGTTTTTTAGTTAAATTGAAAAAGTATATACTTCTAAAGCAATTATAATTGTTATGAAAATAAATAATTAAAAATAATCTTATAAAATTTTACAGTATAGATATAATTTAATAGTATTTGCATTATTAGGTCTCTATTAAAATTGAATATTCAACCAATTGAAATACATTTTATGTATAATATATAAACATATTATTAATATGATTTTTATATTTGATATCATAATATTTAAATTTAATTCATCAATTCAGAAAACTAGATGTACGAATATATTAAATTATAGTAAAATGATTGTAGTAACTTAGTTGATTCCATATGCTTAAAATCTTACTGTCAAAATATTTTTTGCAGTTTTATTTTTAGTACAAAATAATATCAATATAAAAGAAATAATTATTTCTTAAATATATTTCGTCATTCTGGTAAAATTATTTTGTTAACGTATATATATTTCTTTGAAATTATAAAGAATTTTATAATTGACGTGATATAACTATTTATGCATTAAAAATGTTAATGGTTTCAATACTAAAAAAAAAAAAAAAATACTTAAACAATCAATAATATATAATAATACAATACAATACGTAGATACAGTACAATGCATTATTTTACTACCTAAGCAAATATATTATCATAAATTATTTTTTGAATAGATATATCATTTATTTACATTAATTTTGAAGTTATTCTGTAAACTTCAAAATGAAAAATCTTTCAAAGGATGGAAAATACATCTTATTAAATTTCAATGAAAAAAAAATAAGTATCAAATAACAGTTAAAAGTATGCATTAGATGAAAGATTTAGTCACTAGAATAACACCGTCACTATTTATGACAGTTTTAATGAAATGGGGAAATATGAACCCTGGTAGCAAACAGAAAAAAATTAATATCATAATTGTTTGATTACTTAAGAGCTTTTCAGTTTTCAGTTACAATAAATTGCTGCCAAATAATTTTTAGATAATTGAACTAATTTATTAAATAAATTATTTTATTGAAAGTAATTTTAATTTTTAATTTTAATTTAATATATCTGTATTTTTAAATAAAGTATTCTTTAAGCTTTTAAATTCATTTTCTGAATTAATGACACATTAACCAAACAAATGCTTTTTTACCATAACAGAAGTGTTTCACTTTAATGTAAAAGATTGTCAGTAATCGCATTCACATATAATTCGTAATAAATATATAATATTTTGTATAATTGAAATATTTTTTTATAAAAATCATGATTGAAATATTGGTATCTATTTTATTAAGTATTTGGATTTTTTACAGCAGTAATTGATATATGTAGTCCATGTATTATTAATTTTATATACAACATGATTAAAGTGATGTATAAAACTAAATTGAAAAAGATATTAATACACACTGTGCAAAAAAAAAAAAAAAAAATTCATAAAATTTTCAGTTCAATAAAGATGTCTAAATACATGCGGTGTACTGAATTTTCTTTAAAATAAGTTTGAAAATTAAAAAAAAATGAATTTATTTAATTCGAAATTAATTAAAAATAATTTATTTTACTAATTTTAATTTAATTAAAAATTAAAATTTATTAATTAATTTAATTTTTAATTTATTTATTTTCTTTTATTAAATTCGAAGTTGTAAATATTTTTTTTCAATTTATTCATGCTCTTCATTGGTGGGCCAAGTCTGTGTACCTACTGGTAGATTTCGAGACAGGGCAATATATAAAAGTATTAATCAACATTTAGGGATTACGAAAAAAAACATTTTTAATGCCTTAATTCTATTGTAATATTTCAAATATATCATTGAAATATTTTTAACAATTATTGATTCCTAGAGATATTAATCTCATAAATCTATGTAAACATATAGATTTCATTTCAATATTATTAAAATAATTAATAAATTTTTAATCAAATCAATTTTTACAGAAAAATGTTTAAATAAATTATTTTATAACACATTGTCATATAGGACTTTGGCTAAATAAAAAAAAAATAATTCTGTAGGGAATTTTATTAGGAAAATATAGTCGTGAAAAAGAAAATATCATTTGTTAAATTTTTCTGATAACAGAAAACAATCATATAAAATTCAAAATGTTACAATTTTAATTTAAAAAAAAATTTTTTAGAAAAATGAAACTATATAAATGAAAAGATTAGTTTTACAGATGGTGAAGACACAAAAAAGTTTGATTTCATTAAAAAAATATCAATTTTTTTTCACTATTTTCGACAACACACCTGAGTATAGAATAGTGATTTGAATGAAAAATATTTCTAAAGCAAAGTGTTATAATTTTAATGTATGATCGCAACAATTACAAAAATGTATATATACATATATATATATATATATATATATATATATATATATAAACTAACGTACAAAATTACGTACAATAATTCATAAATATATATATATATATGAATTTTTGTAATTGTTACGACCTAACATTTGCTTTAGAATTATATAATATATATATGTTGTTGTTTTGTTGTTTCTTATCCCACTTGGCTGGCCAAGCCCACAAGCCCATATGGACTCGTGATTGAAGGGGAAGGAAGCAGCTTCTGTTGTGATGGAGCACCCGTAGGTAGAAGCCTGACTTTTGCTCCGTGACGCTCTTACAGTCATAGGAGACCGGGACCTACGGCTTAAAGTGGATTCCGAACCACTACAAACATCCATGGCACCGCCGGGATTCGAACCTGAAACCTGTGGCACCGAGCGCCAGAGCGCTAGACACTCGGCCGTTCAGGTCCCAAATTTGCCAACGGCACGCAGTGTTCCCAGGTGGTCACCCACCCAAGTACTGACCGCGCCCAATGATGCTTAACTTCGGTGATCTAACGAGAACCGGTATATTCAGCATGGTACGGCCGTTGGCTTAATATATATATATATATAATGTACACCATTCGAATTTCAATATTTGTTATCAAAATCATATTTCTTGCATTTTAACTATTTATTGCTACAGACTATTTATAATTATTTATTGATATCTTATCTTTAACAGTGTTTATCGTTAATTTAAAAAGGAACTCAGCGTTTACTTTTAGTGATTGATTTTATCCAGATTAAGACTCGCAAGATGACATGTTTGCTATTCCGTTGCTTAGCAACTTCGCTCGATTAAAAATTGAATGCTTGATAAAAAAAAAATAACTTTCATAGAAATATCACGCAAAAATTCATTGTTTAAAATATATTTTTGATCAAAAGAATTTATATTGAAAAAGTTAAGAATTGGCAATTTTTTCATCTGAAAGAAATATTTTATAAAAGGAAAAAATGCCAAATTTTAAAAATAATTTTCAACGTTTATACAATGTAGTACAAAATAAATTAATGTATTTGAAAGAATTTTTTTTTTTTAAATTTTATCATGTTTTGCAACGTAACTCAATTACATTACAAAACAATTTTACAAAGTAACAACTCAATTATATATTACAATTCAATTTTACAATATAATTCAGTCATTTGAACAATTATCTATATTGGTTTTATTTTTTTAATACCTATTTGGTGTAAAATATTTACAATATTATTGTTAATTATTTTCTGTAGCGTTTCAGTAATGAGTTTTTGCATAAAAAGCATATAATTATTAGATAAATGCAAAGGGTATTTTGTGGGCATAATAATAAAATAATAATTAAATAATTTAAGAGGGTAATTTACATTATAACTATATCTTACAATGTAATTCAATAATTTAAATTTCGAATTGCATTTGTTTTATTTTGTTAATACTTATTTTGGTGTAAAAAATGTATAATATTTTTGTTAATTCTTTTCTGTATTATTTCAGTAATGAGTTTTAGCATAAAAATCCTATAATTATTGAAGAAATGTAATGAGTACTTTGCTACTATCGAACATAGTTATATTTTCTTAAAGTTTTCGCTGTTAAAAGATAAAATTACTTAGTAAATTATGGTGTAAATATGATATGATAGCAACAACAAACAGTAACAACATATAGCAACTAATTGATTCATTTTATCTATATGCAAATTGTGTTTTGAATTTAAGAAGTAAAAAATGTTTAAAGCATCTTTTTAGTAACATCATTTATTTTCTATAAAAAAGCAAGCAAAGCGTCCTTTTAATGATGAAAGCGATTTTTTTATCTTCTTCCAAAGATTTAGGAAGCGTTCCAAAAATAAAGGCTTACAGAAAAGCAATACTTTTATTCAGTTAAAAACGCAAATCTTGCCAGAATTTTTGTGTTTCTTTCCTTTCAAGAAAATAAAAGAGGAATAAATCTATTGAAAAAGAGAGAATGTTTCTTTGCATCTACATTTAGTTTTCCAGTTGTTAACACATAATGTAGCAATGATTGCTGTTGCTGCCTTTCAATGTAAGCAGCTAACACTGTTGCTACGTTTGGCAATAGTCCATAGTTTCTTTCAATCCGAACTGCGTCACATTCATCTGTTGCTCTAAATGCTTAGTGAAACACAATTTTTCTTTCTTGGTCAGCTATTGAGGAAAATATATGAGCTAAAGAAATGGTGAAATCTGATTTCAAAACATACTCAATTGTTTTCAGTTAAGTTTTTAAAATATGAGTTTGAATAAGTTCATATTTGATAATTAGACCCAATTATTTTTTTTTAATAGTTTTAACTATTTTTGTTAAACATATAAGATATGCTGGGTTATAACACAAACAAAACACTGGTTTATGACAATAAAAAATTTCACAAAATATAATAATACACGGGAAAAATAATTATAAAAAAAAGTAATAATTAGAACATCATGCTGCAATAAAAGTAATAATTGTAGCATATCATGCTGTCATACAAAGAAAAATAAAGAAAAAAATGAAAATAATAATCTAAAGAAAGAAAATGCACCACTCCATCAAATATACAATGACTGGAAATATAGAGGTAAACATTATTCTGGAATTCACAACTTTCACAAAAACTTGTGGGTTGTTTTGTTTCTGTAAATGATGCAACCCCAACAGTAACATTCCTTCATTATTCCATGGCTGCCTTTTGCCAATTGGCTAGTGCTCTGGCCGTTGGTACCACAGCCATCAGGTTTGAATTCTGGAGTTGACATAGATGTTTGTTGCTGGTTCGAAATCCACAGTAAATTGAAGAACCCGGTCTAATCAGCCTAAAGTGTACACAAAGTGACTATAGAGAGTCAAACCAAACGAAACTAATCAATATCCAAATATTTTTCTGAAAAATTTCGTTATCGTTTACAACATGAGTACACTTAAAAATGGTTCCATATTTTATATCTCTCCAGAATACAACTATTGCAATAAAAATTTTGTATTTGTGTTTGATGTTTTTTTTTTTTTGTTTGTTTCTTATGGCCTTGGTATAATTATATTCAAAGAATACTTAACATTGTTTGCTTTGAAAAAACAAGCCCTTCTGCTTTTTTTAAGATTTATAATGATAATATATTTTTTATAGTGTCAGTAACATGGTTTTATATTTTCAATTAAGTGATAATATAGATTTTTTTTTAATTATATAGGGCTTGGAATATGTCTTTTAGCTAATTTAATTGTAACAGTTACACAAATTATTCTCAATACAATTTATCAAACATGGCATAATCGTAAGTATTTATAACGTTAATGCAACTATAATTATTAATGCATCGTAATTATCTATAGTTAATGAAACTATTTTTTTAACCAATCTTTTTTTATCCATGAATCACGAAATCTCAACGTTTATAGTTTTGTTCATAAACAGAATTCAGAACATGTTCAACAATTTGTCAAAAAAATAAGCAAATTTGTACGAGTATTGAAAAAAATAATCATATTAAATTGTACATAAATTGCTTGATTTTTATAGTATTAATATTTTAAAATTATTTTTGATTTAAGCCTAGCATTTCAGTATACATATATATATATTTTATATTGATTCATATTTACTTTGATACAAGCTAATTTTAGTTTATGTGGCAAATATGTATTTACAACTTTTTTTAAAAAAACATGTAGCGAAAATATATAAATCAACATTTATCACGCAAGTTTTTTTCTCCTTAAAAAGATTTTAGACGCGTCTTGTATATGACCAATTCTAAAGGCGTGTTCAGAATTAATGGTACTCTGTCAAAAGAAAAAAAAATAATTGTATATTGGAAGCATTTAGAAAAGGCAAAAAAATAAATGGGTACCTAATCGTTAACCTTATTTTTTTTTTTCGCCAAAAGCAACTACAGAAATAAATAGGTGCAAACACCCAGATTGGCACCAAAAGCGTTGCCAGGGAGTTTATAGAGTGAGCACTGGTACAAGAGAATGGAAGTCAGCAATAGTAAAGGCAAAATAAAAAAAAATATAAAAAAAAGCACTGCCCGAAAAGGAGCTACCGGAGATTCTGGTAGCGTTAATCAGGCAACATTCTGTAAGTGCTGACTTCACCAAGGAGGTTTAATCAGTGGACTAAGAATGGTTCATTGAGGAGTTTCTATTGGGCCAGGGAGTTGGACACTCTTCGCGTGATTTGTTTGTTGTTTTCTGTAGTGTTGTGTCCTTTAGCTAGTTATTCAATTCTTAATATTAGTTCACACTCTCCCTATATATATATATATATATATATATATCTTGTTCAAATTTGCAATCGTTCATAAAATACTTTTTATTCATCCACTCAAGTTCAAATACATTTTTTGAAGTTGTAGTGGATGACACTCGATGTTAATTCAGTTTTTTCAAATATTAATTGATTAATTAAAATTAATTAATTAATTTTAGTTTTTTTTAGATTTAAGTTGCATGTATCTAATAATAGATGGAGCTAGACTTTTCTGCAATATAGGGAAAAAAAAGTAGAAATGGACTTTACATTTTTTTTTATTACTTGTTTTATTGAGAGAAGATGCCTAGGTACCGGATCTTCAATACGGCGCAATGTAGAAATGAGAAAATTTAGCTATAACTTTTTATTTAAAAATTATGTGTGACAAAATATAATTTATAGTATTCTAATGCATTATTGATATTTATGCATATATGCTATTTGTACGTTATGTATACCATTTAATGTTGCAAAAACAATGTATTTAAACTAATTTTGTAACTAAGTCGCGTGAATCAGGCAGCATTCTGCACGTGCTGACTTCACCAAGGAGGTTTAATCAGCGGACTAAGAATGGTTCATTGAGGAGTTTCTATTGGGCCAGGGAGTTGGAAACTCTTCGAGTGATTTGTTTGTTGTTTTCTGTAACGTTGTGTCTTTTTTCTCGTTATTTTATTGAGAGAAGATGCCTAGATGACGGATCTGCAAAACAGCGCAATGTAGAAATGAGAAAATTTAGCTATAGTTTTATATTTAAAAATTATGAGTGACTATATATAATTAATGCATTATTGACATTTATGCATATATGTTATTTGTACGTTATGTATACCATTAATGCTGCAAATAAATTATAAATAACATTTTACTTAAATTCATTTAGTAATTATTTAAATAAATTGATATTTAAACTAATTACCAATACAATTTATTACTAGTAAATCCTTAATTAATTAACTATTAATTTACTTTATTAATTTGTTTCGTATTGAAATTTCATCGAGAGTAATAAGGTTTATATGATCGCTTATGTAATTTGAGTAATTCAATCTAACATAGATAAAATAATTTATACAGAATGTTGTTGAGAAAATCATGTCTTCGGACATTGTATAATATAAAATGAGCATTTAAATTTTTATATATGTATTTTGAATAACGGTACAATTTGTTTTGGGTTAATAAATTAATTTCAAATGGTAATTATTTTAAAAGTAAAGGATTTCTATTAACAAAGTTTATTCTGTGATATGCTCTCTATTTCAAAACACGAATACACTTGTTAGAGATGCAACATAGTATCTCATAATAATCATAAGACTGATCTGATACTACTTTTTCTGATTTTTATACCAGATAAAATTATGTATTGACTTATTGCAGATGAACTTGTGCATGTAATAATTGCACTTGGGGTTGTATAATGTTATAATTTCACACTAAAAATATTATATCCTTCCCATCCTACGATAATTACTTGTAGATATTTATTTGGTAAACTTCATATTATAGAAGGCAACAAGATTATGATCCATTTTACATATAAAGAAGTCTCAAAATAATAAAATATTTAGCTGTATTATATTTAATATAACTTGTTTCTTTTATTGGCCAAATTTGACATAATTAAAATGCGTAACATAAAAAAAAATATATGTATATATTTTGACAAACTTATTTTTCAAAAAATATTTTAGTGTGTCAGTGTAATTCTCATTCAAAATAAAAGAGACGTAATTTTAAGAATTAATATCTCTTATATTCATAGTGTCATAGAGGAAGCATATTAAATTTCTCTGTTTTTCAAAGTAAAAAAAGAAACAGCAGAGGGAATTACAGTCTTATATATTCATCACTATATTTAGGCAATATCGTCTACTAAATTGTTTGTAAAAAACAACGCTAAATTATTAGCAACCTCACTGTTGTTGAATATTCAATACGTATAAATGCAATTTATATATAATTGCTAATTAACTATTAAAAATGCTGTAACAATTAAGGATAAATGAAAGTTACAAAAATTATAAGCAGTTTGTATACCCAGTGTTTATAAGTATTAGAAAAAATTGAAAATAATATTGTTGCTTACAATCATTAATCATCTTGTTTGTTAAAGTCATTAATCATATCATTGTTTTGCTCTTTTACTATGAAATCCAATGGTAAATTTAATTATTTGTGTATTTGATAAATGATTTTATAATTTTAGTAAAATTAATTTAAAAAAAAAACGATGGAAATTTACATATTAAAAAATATATTATTAATGGTGTACTTATTGATTGAAAAATAAACTTAGAATTTTAAATCCAATTATTCATTTTAAAAATGCTGAAAATATGAAAACAGTGTGGAAGAAAATATTTATTTAGCTGAATATGGAAATATCATCGGGATTAATCAAGTTTACATGATCGTTTATGTAGTGTGTGTAATTCAATCTAACAAAGGTAAAATACTTTATGTAAAATATTGCTGATAAAATTATATCTACAGACATTGTGTAGCATAAAATGAGCATTAAAATTTTATCACGTATGCAAATTAATGTATTTTGAAGAATGACACAATTTCTTATTGTGCTTAAATTTCTTAAACTATTCAGGCAGACTATTGATGAAAGAGTTATTGATGATAGTGTTGTTTTGGTTTGGAGACTGCCGACTTCTCCATTGACGTTCGAAAAATTTGCTCCCCAGCGGCGTTTCTCGTGATTTCTGTCTTACTGGAAACTGTTTCACTCTCAATTTATCGAAGCAATTTGGGTGGTATGCAGAAAAATAACTATAAATTTAAAAAAATTCAGTGTTTAGTTCTTTCCTTTTTTTACGTCAATGTATTTATATTTTTAAGAAATATTTGTAACTTTTCAACTGTTATTTCAATTAAGCTTTCATTTCTTATTTTTTATTACATTACATTTTATAGAATTATTGATTTTGATAATAAATTTATATTTATAATTTTTATTGCAATGTTGCTATACTTTTAGTTAGGCAAGAAAGTAATTTAGTTTTTTGCAATAGATTTAAATGGTGAAAATCGGAGAATTTTATTTGCCAATGCAATAGATTACAAGTATTTCTGAAAAGTAATATACTTTACCAAGGCATATGCACATGGACAAGCAATAATCATTCTAAATAAATAATTAAAGTTAGAAACTAAATAAATATAAATATTTTCAAGTGATCGTAAAAAATTGTACTCTTTTAGCTGAAAGGAAATTAAAAACTATTCAAGTTAAATATAACAGTTTAAAAAAAAAATGTTTAATTAAAATTTGTGCATATCAAACAAAATATTATTAAAATTTTATCATGATTCTTAAATTTAGCAACATTTAACTAAAACTAACGAATGAAAAGAATTATCAAGATTTTATATTTAATTTTTGTGTTACAAATGCTAAAGTTAACTACTTAGAATTCAGTTACTTTCTAACTATTGTATAAATTATTTGATTAAGTAAAATTTTAATGAAATACAAATTAAGTATTCTCTTTATTCATTCAGTAACGAAACTTTATTATTTCAAGAATGTTGACGAAAATTCACCTGTTATAACAGCACTAGTTTAATCAAATATAATTTTTTTGTGGGTGCCTTAGATATACTGTATGTAAATGAAAAGTGTTTTGAGATAAAATTTAATTAGAAAAATGGTCTACCAACAGTTACACTTTGTTTACAAGAGAAAACATTCATATTCATGGTCTGTGCTCCACATTGCTTAGAAATATTCTTTCGGTTACACATTCTACACATAATTAAGGATGCATTCTTTGTTCCTGATGCTAATGGTAAAATGTTTTTGTGAGTTTTCTGATGAAAAACTGTTTTTAAGTTCATGGATCATCGCATAGTTATAAATATAAGTTAAAATTTTATTTTCTTATAAATATTGAGCTACTATAACAAAATTATTAGAAATACCTTTGCAAATAATACTATCTTAGTATGCTATTTTTTTAAATATGCGAATATCTAAAATTAAAGCTTAAAAATCATAATACTAAAAATATATATACATAAACTATTAATTAGACATTAAAAATACATAGAACAAACACACAAATATATGACATGGATATTTAAAAATAAATTGCTAATTTTTTCATGCTGTTGCATTATAATTCTATATCTTATTTCATGCACATGGGACTACTTAAACGTTATCCATAAACAATGGAAAAAATTTTCAGGAGACAGTTTAGAAGAAAATTGTCAAAGAAACTGCTCATATTCTCATATACCTCTTCTAAGAATAGTATATTTCAATGTAATTAAAATATTTTATTTACTTTCATATTTTTATATATTATTATATTCTAACACTTTGTTTTGGTGTTACCTTATGTAGACTTTTCTGCTTACTACTATTGCTAATGAATAATGCTGATAGGAAAAATTTGTAAATAATGCTATTGCTGGAAAACTGAATGGAGAATGTGTGAACGCAAAATTTCGTTACTAAATTACTAGTTAATAATAATTACTGAGTAGTTAGTGACTGATTAATTGCTAAATTTGGTTACTAAATAACTAGTGATGAATTATCAAATATCTTGCAGGTTATGTCTTTAGAAAACATATATATTAAAAAAACAGCAATTTAATAGCAGGATTCTGTTACTAATAAGAATACTGACAACAATATTTATTTTTCTTTTGAAGCATTTGATATATCATATGAAATGAACTGTCATTTATGTAATCAATCACAGATACAAATAGTACTATTGTAGTATATATAATACATATACATATATCATTCTAACAACAAAATATAAACAAACAACAAATATAAATGTGTATCATTTCAATAACAAAGTTAATCAGATTGCTAAGTATATTTATGAAAAGTTTTATTATTTCAAAAATTATATTCAATAAACCAGCGTTGTAGTTTTTTTTTTTTTCAAAAATATGGCTAAGAAGACTTTTCCTCTTAAGCTCTACAGCCTGTTCTCAGCCAAGACTGTCACAGTTAACTCCTACTAGCTAGACTCATCTGACTCTTATATCCAAGTCGTCTGAATGAGATCTGCGCGATTTCTTAATATTATATTTTTTTCAGTGGTGATGTTGCTAGCTCTTTTACTTTTTACTGCTTCAAACTTTTTAAAAATATATTTATAAATTAATTTAGACATTTATCATTAATCAGAATCACTTTTTCAGTTTCTTAAAGCAGTTATTCTTATTAATCGTATCAACAAATTTTGATCAGCTTGAAAGCGTATTCTCCAATTTCTAACGTACTATCTAGTCTTTAATAGAACACAAAAAAATTTTCAAGCCAGCGCAATTCATATTAATTTTTGTATACCATCAAATATACTACTTGAAAGTGCATACATAAATTTTTAAATTTTTAAATTAATTTTTTTATTGACAAATTTGATAAATTCATATTTTTCCAGAATATTATAAATTAAACAGAATGTAAATAAAAAAAATACATCAAATATATCAAGAAACATTTTTGAACTACTAAAAACTATAATTTCATTTAATGGCAAACAAACTCACTATTAACCAGAAAGTGGAAAAATCACAATTCTTTATCATTAATTCAAATTACGTTTCAGAAAATTTGATATGATCATTTTATTTTGCTAGTATAATGTAAATTATATTGTAGGAACTATATAAAAGAACATATTCTTTACGCAAATTTCTAAAATTCATATAATTAAATACATGCAGCTGTTTGAGTTTTATTTTAAATAAAATATTTTGTAGCGAAACTTCTTGTGTTAAAGTAACAATGATGAGTAACTGACAAAAATTAAAAAAAAATTTTCCAAGCAACATCTGAAAAGTTATATATATATATATATATATATATATATATATGTATATAAACTAGACATCATATATATATATATATATATATATATATATGAAATTAAGTTTTTAGTTAACAGACAAAAAATTACTTACAAAATAAAAGCTATTGTTTAATTAAACAAATTGTTTAGCAAATTTACTTTAATTTAACTTTTTTACATTTGCATATGATTAGTCCAAGCAAACAAAGTAAAATCTGAATCACTATGGTAAAAAAATAAAATTACAAATATTTAAATAGTTCACAATACAATTAATTCACATTTAAGGCGAATTTTCTATGAATGAAGTAAATTAAAAAAAATAGTAGAAAAATCTTTTTAATGTCATTCCAGAGATAATTATAATCAATAGATTGTAAAGATAAATTTGAATATTGCTACGTTTCCTGGTGTTGACGCATATAAATCTCATTTTTATCAAATTAAATTATCGCGTTTATTCATGTAGGTTTGTTCTATACCAAACAGCACACGTGAAATTGTAATATGCATTAAAAACTGCTTGTATTTGGAATATATTTGTGCATACATTCTTCATTATACTTTATATCATCATTAAAATTAAAACTTAAATTATACAGCAAAAATATAAATAGTTTATGTTGATATATATATATATATATATATATATATATAAATCCCATTTTATATGTTTATATATATATATAAACATATTTGTGCATATGAACATTTTGAATTAATATGTTATGAAGATATTTGCTCATATGAACATCTTTGAATTAATATGATCTAAGCATATTTATACATGTGTACATATTTGTACAAATGATCATATTTGCAATATTATGATATGAACTTATTTATATATTGTATGATATAAAAATTTATTTTTAATAATTCAAAATTTATCTAAAATTTGTGTAATATACCGTAAAAATATTAAAATAAAATCATTGGAATCTTAAGTAACATTTACTATATATTATAATAAATAATATAAGTTAAACATCTAAATAATGATGTATGCTACGTATGACAAAATAAACACTGATATTTCTCAAGTTATTAAATCAACTTTCTTGATGTCTTTATAGAACATTTATAACGAAAGAAAACAAAAAGCAAATCGTGTCTTTCCGCCGATATAGCTGTATCACACTTAAACATTCAGTTTTTACGTCCATTTTTTATCTTCGAACTTGTAGATAAGGCTCATATTTATGCGTCCCTGTTGTATCGTAATTGTCAGGATTCTTTATGCAGTAAAAATTATTCTCGCTAGTATATCAGAAGACATAAAATAAATATTTCTGGTTCTCCTTTGAGGATTTTCTTACTGATATATGACGATGTGAAATAAGTCTTTTATTCACTACTTAAAGTTTTCTTTTAACAAGATAATTTTCTACAATTGATGTCTGAATCCTTAGGTGTTATGTCATTAGAATCGTCAATAATTAATAACAGTTAGATTATTCGAATTGTTAATAAAAATATATTATTATATTAGTTAAATTACGTTATTATGTAAATTTGATTATATATTTAGATTAAAATATTTAATATTTAATATTTTAATTCTAAATAAATAATCATGAAAATATTTTAATGATTTATATATTGTTAAAAAATTTTCAAATATTTAGTAATAACAAAATAATATTAGTTTAAATATTATTTTAAAATTGTATTTTTGAGATGTTATGCAGATCAATGAATTTAAAAAAAAAAAAACTTGATTTTTTTTTCCTTGTGAAATTGTAAGACACTCCCCACAATGTTTATAGCGAAAGTTCTTGAACAATGTAATTTCAATGAATATGTAATGAATATTTATATAATTAAAAATCAGTTTATGAATATTTCTGATATGAAAATTTGATTATTATATTATTATATTAAATAAATAATAAAATTTCATTTCATTATTAAATTCACTATTATATGCCCTTACAATAAAGCATTTCTTTTATTTTACTGCAGCACTAAACACAGGTTTTCTGCCACATTCTTTTAAAATATTTATATTTGATTTATACAATACAGAGTTGTTTTTCTCCTTAATTGGTATTATTCATGTCTGAGAAATTTCAAAATCAATATTGTCCAGAGTACACAGCGAATTGTGTAGTATACTGCTTCCACATTATTTCACCACGACATTAAATGATTATTTTTTTAATTTTTTTTAACATGCACTCTCCTACTCATTCTCAAGGTGCTATATTTATAATTCCCATTCTAGGCAGGTAGACGCAAAACTTTTGTTCAGTATCCCTTGTTGAATTTCGAACTAAACACCCTCGAATTGAAAGTGCAACCTGCCACCCACCATGTCTTGCTGGTCCAATGCATCTTAGAGTGAAAGTCATATTTAAATCAGCATAAAATATCCATGTGAAAACAATTTAGTCTGTTCTTATAATTACATACGATAAAAAGATTTTTTACTATTCTATTTGTTTCTTCTGGAAGAATGGAATCATTTCTGTGAGCTACAATATATATATATATATATATATGCATGAGGATGAAGAATGTAAAAATTTATTAATACAATAAATATAAATAAATGTAAAAATGGACGTATACAAATTCATATATATGTAAATATCTACATATAAGGAAATACCAATGATGTTTAATAATAATAAAGGTTGAATATTATTAGGGTTAAGGTAACTATGTCTTAGCAGATATATATAGAATTTACACCCCTTTTCTAATGATTAATTCTAAAATAATAGTAATAATAATGAAAACTTATTATATTAGATGAACGCTACAACAATGAAAGGTATGTAAACTTTGTTTCATAGGACGACACAAAGACATAATATGCTGCAATTAAATGAATAACAAAAAAATAAATAAATTAATTAATTAATTAATTTTCTACTATGCATCGCTGGGTTTTTATTCCACATCTTATTTGCGTTTATTTATAATTATTTACATAATTATTGTTATTATCTTATTATTACATAATTATGTTATTTATTGATAGTTATTTACATAATTATTGTTATTATCGTTATTATCACATAATTATGTTATTTATTTATACTTATTTTATAGTATTTATTTACATCTTAGTATGTTTCTTATTTCTTTACTGCATAAAGAAATATACAGCGGCAGGCAATGAAAGAAGAGAATTGTTTATTGGGAGTATTTTTAGGTATTAATGCACTATATTGGGTTGGTAACTAAGAGAATAAATAAAAATGTCTCATCATTCAGTCTGACTATAGACTCAAAACTCTTGCCATATTCGCCGTATAGCTCTTTCGTATTCGAAATTGAGTTCTCATTCAAGATCGTTGCTCATATTACTACAAAATTAAGATTAAATGTAACAAAAGACGTAGATAAATTCATCTATATGTAAATATCTATATCATTTTTAAATAATGACGATTAATATAACTTGAACTGATTCATTTTCTACTTAATATTTTAGTATACTAATATATTTAAATTATTATTTTTGGATTTAAAAAATAAATTATATTCACTTTTTTACCTAAAAAATAATTGTCCATAAATTAAGCGTATATTATATTTGATATTATTAAAAACACAGTGAGCACATTCAAAATAATTAATATGTTTTTTGAAATGAATGATTAAAGTTGTTTTGGAAGTCAAACTAAAATATATATTTTTAATTTAAAATATAATTTCTAAAATGAATACGCGCATATTTCTTAAGAAAGAAATTTAAGAGATAAATATATATTACTTTCTGTTATATTAAATGTAGTTTTTAATTAAAAGTTTTTTTTTTTTATAAATTGACATTCAAGTTAAAAAATAAATGTGATTCTACATTCTGAAATGAAATTCCTGAATGAGCAAGTTAAAGGGAAAATTTTATCAAAAAATATTTTACTGCTGATTGTAAAGATATTTTATACGTGATAACTAAATTCACCATATGTTAGAAATTTCTTTATAATTTAAATTTATATTATATGATATGTATGACAGAATAATTTATTTCGGTTTATATAAATTAAAACTTTTCGTTTCTAGCTGAGAATTTCTTTACATTTGTTTCTGCTTCTAAAAGATATCGTCTTCTAAAGAGAAACAGGATTAATTCGTACAAAGTGAAGAAATTTGCTTAAAAATTTAAACTTAAAATAAAATCCGTTCAAGTTCGTATTCTAAAAAAAAATCCTTAAAAACACATCTATGCAATATTTAATAAAGTAATATTAAATCATGTATAAAATTTTAACTATTTTTCTATGAATTACGTCTAAAAAATTTTAATTGATACCAAAATACTAATATACTATCGTTATATTTGCCATGAAGTATATTTAAAATATTGTCTAACTCGTGCGACAAAGTGTTTGTAGAAACATAACATCCCCAAAATTATTATAAAATGTATTATTTTATGCTAAAATACATATATGAGATTTTTCGAAATTTTTTTAATTATATAAAATTTCAATTCATAATTTCGTATTTACAGGCTAACAGATTTATCTATAGAAAATTAATCTCCTTTTCAGCAATTATGTTCAATAACAATTATTTAGCAACCACTTTTCCTGTATGACACAGTGTTTTTGGGATGTTTAATATAATGTTCAGGTTTTAAGGCTGGATTTAAGGTTGCTAATAATAATGTACTAAAAATATTCAGCTATATAAAATTATTTGTTTATTTAGACATTTTAACAAAATTTGTTTTTGTATTGTGTATGCATATCTTGTATTTTAATATGCATTATTCTGTTCTTGTATTGCATGAATATATTTAATTGCATCCATTTTGGTCTTGATTAATGTATAAAATTCGTTCAGTATTTTCATTTTAAGATTAAAAAATAAATTCTAATAATAAATCATATAATTAAATAAATTTTATATTTACACCATGAGAGAGGACATTTTTTTATCAATCTGAAACTTATTGATAAGTTTGAGATTTAATTATCCTTTATAAAACATCCCCCGCTTTATTATTGAACATACAAAATTTAAATACTTATTTATTTGAATATAAACAAGTTTTATTTTTTTTTTCTATTTGCTTCGAGATTGTAATATAATAATATCGTATTAAACTTTTTTATGGAAAATTTACTAAAATATTTACTGAAACATTAATTCATTTCAGACGCATGATATAATCAGTTTTGACAGAAATATTTAATTTGAATTTTTGTCAAACTAATTTAGTCTTTGGATTATATGTATCGTCAAAGAAAATTAAAAACAATTTATTAGATGCTGAAATGAAGCAAGGATTTTTAAATATCCCAAAATTGCAAACATTGTTACGAAAGAAAAATAGATCAATCCATTCTTCAAGAACGATATAAGATAATGTACAAATAAAAAGAAAGTGAAGAAGGGGAAATATAGGAATTCTGGGTTGATGAACAGCATAAAAATCGATCCTTTTCCAAAATAACCTTTTGTACAACTCTTTTACTCGCCGTATCTCTTTTTATCACTCTTGTGTGAAGGTGGAAGAGCAGCCGCGTTTATGAGGAAGAAAAGCCCACAAATGACCTCCACAAGTCCGTGATTTGCCCTTACCACTTTGATTTTTATCGGGCAGAAATTACTTCCCTTGCCCGGGAAGCTCCGGGCATTAACTTGATAGTCTGGGTGCAAAGAGGAAAGGGCATTAAAAATTCTAACGGGTGCCCGAGTTTCCGCCATTAATGAAGCCTTACAGCAGAAAGAACCGGCAAAAAAGAAATCGGTCCTCAGGTGTGAATTTACGCTTCATTTTTGATACTTTCCCTCCCTCTTTTTGTATTTTATTTTGATCTTTACTTTTCATTTTTCATTCCATTTCTTATTTTTAAGAGTAGAAAAGTTTTACACGTGAACTTGCTAATCTCTCTCGATGAATGATGCTCTCTTAAACTTTCAGAAGAGATGCAAGGTGGCTTTCTACTAGTAATGATGATCGAATTTGAAGAGAATTTTTATCCATAATTTTAGAAAGTTTTAGTTAACTTTATTGTAACTATGTGTAACTTAATTACAGTAATGATTTTTTTCTTCTCATATTTTTGTGCATTATTTTATTAATTTGTATTGTTTTCATCAACGAAATAATCTATATATATATAGTGTCTTGCTAATTATCTCTCATAATCTTCCAGAGCCGTCACACGTATGGGGAACTCAGATAGTGTACACTAGATTTGATTTTACTGATGCATTTTTAGATCTGATGGCGCTACGAATACTTGATGTTTGAAATTTCTCCCACTAAGAGTCGATCTTAGTCATTATTTGAATTTTGATGTGTTAATAAGTCTCTGAGAAGCGTTATTTGAATTTGATAGATACAGAGACAGTAAATGTTATTGTTCTTATAATTTTTGTTGCAAAAAATATTTATTACATTAATCTTAAACCAATCAGATTTTATATAAATTTCGCATTTTAATTGATTTCTGTGTAGAATATAGCCATTGTTCAAATTACTAATGGGATCAAACTAAATATAAACTGTGAATCCAATACTGGTTTATTCTGTTTAAGAACATACGGTGATAAGATATGATACTGATATAGAAAAGATAAATATGGCACTTCTCTCGTATGTGACATAATATATATCTAAGATCCCAATATATATATCGTTAAAAAAATTAAAGCAATGCATTGGATACTGAAACTGAACAAGGATCTTTAAGTGACAAACATTTTTAAGAAAGAAAAATAGATCAATCCGTTCTTCAAGAAAGAAATAAGATAATGCTCAAATAAAAAGAAAGTGAAGAAAGAGAAATATAGGAATTCTAGGTTGATGAACATCATAACAATCGATCTCTTTCCAAAATAACCTTTTCTATAACTCTTTTACTCGCCGTATCTCTTTTTATCGCTCTTCTGTGGAGGTGGAAGAGCACCCGCGTTTATGAGGAAGAAAAGCCCACAAATGACCTCCGCAAGTCCGTGATTTGCCCTTACCACTTTGATTTTTATCGGGCAGAAATTACTTCGCTTGCCCAGGAAGCTCCGGGCATTAATTTGATAGTCTGGGTGCAAAGAGGGAAGGGCATTAAAAATTCTAACGGGTGCCTGAGTTTCCGCCATTAATGAAGCCTTACAGCAGAAGAAACCGGCAAAAAAGAAGAAATCGGTCCTCAGGTGTGAATTTACGCTTCATTCTTGATACTTTCCATCCCTCTTTTTGTATTTTATTTGGTTCGTTACTTTTTATTCTTCATTCCATTTATTATTTTTAGAGTTAGAAAAGTTTTACACGTGATGTTGTTAATCTCTCTCTCTATGAATGATGCTCATTCATACTTTGAGAAAAGATGCAAGGTGGTTTCTACTAGTAATGATGATAGAATTTGAAGAGAATTTTTTTCATCCATAATTTTCAGAAGTTTTAGTTCACTTTATTGTTACAATGTGGGACTGATTTGCAGTAAGGAATTTTCTCTCATCATTTATTTTTTTATTAATTTGTATTGATTTCTTAAACGAAATCTACGAACTATCTATCTACAAATAAATCTATTTACATTGTATCTTGTTAATTATCTCTCTTAATCTTCCAGCCGTAGCGTGTGTGTGGGAATCACATTAGCTTTGAATTTACTTATACACTTTTAGACCAGATCGTGCTGGGAATACTTAATGCCTGCAATTCCTCCGGCTCAAAATTCAGCTATTATTTGTATTTTGAGGTATTAATATGACTGAGGATCCATCATTGAACAGATATGCGCGACAGTTAATGATAATTTTCCTATAATTTTTGTTACAAAAAATATTATGTTAAACCTAAAACAATCATATTTGATATACATTTTATATTTCATTTCTATATAGAATAGAATCACTGCTCAAATTAGTGATGTGTTCAAACTATCTATAAATTGTGATCCCAGTACTGGATTATTCGGTTTAAGAAGATATGGTGATAAGATATGGCACGGATATAGAAAAGATAAATATGGCACTTCTCTCGTATATGACAATATATGTATCCAAGAACTCAATATATGTATAGTTAAAACAATTAAAACACTATATTGGATGCAGAAATTAAAATGGAGCTTTAAATGGCAAACATATTTACGAAAGAAAAATAGATCAATCCTTTCTTCAAGAACAATATAAGATAATGCACAAATAAAAAGAAAGTGAAGAAGGGGAAATATGGGAATTCTGCGTTGATGAACAGCATAAAAATCGATCTCTTTCCAAAATAACCTTTTCTACAACTCTTTTACTCGCCGTATCTCTTTTTATCACTCTTCTGTGGCGGTGGAAGAGCAGCCGCGTTTATGAGGAAGAAAAGCCCACAAATGACCTCCACAAGTCCGTGATTTGCCCTTACCACTCTGATTTTTATCGGGCAGAAATTACTCCCCTTGCCCGGGAAGCTCCGGGCATTAACTTGATAGTCTGGGTGCAAAGAGGAAAGCGCATTAAAAATTCTAACGGGTGCCCGAGTTTCCGCCATTAATGAAGCCTTGCAGCACAAGAACTTGGCAAAAGGGAAATCGGTCCTCAGGTGTGAATTTACGCTTCATTCTTGATACTTTCCCTCCCTCTTTTTGTATTTTATTTCGTTCTTTACTCTTTTTTTTTCGTTCCATTTCTTATTTTTAGAGTAGAAAAGTTGACACGTGATCTTGCTAATCTCTCTCTCTCTCGTTGAATGATGCTCTTTCAAACTTTGAGAAAAGATGTAAGGTGGCTTGTAGTAACGATGATCGAATTTGAAGGGAATTTTCTTCATCCATATTTTTTGGAAGTTTTAGTTAACTTTATTGTTACTATGTGTGACTTACTTACATGTTTTAGATGATTTTTTTTCTCATTATATTTTTGCGCATTATTTTATTATCATGTGTGAACATGGTGTTGTCCTGCTTAGGTGCCCGTGACGTTATACGAAAAAGAGGGTCAAGCAAATAAATCCATTGCAAGAATGGTACTTAGGCTCCTTAACTCTTTGAAATGTTTCATGAATAACGTTGGTCTTGAGGAATTTTCTAGAGAATTTGGCTTTCGTTTGAAGTGTTTTGTGGTATGGGTTTGAATCACTTTTCATGCTTTGGGTTCAGATATTACACATTTGTATATCCAATGGCTATAATTACTCATAATGCGTTGATCAATTCCTTCTTCTAGAAATTTCATATTTATCACTTTGTGCATATTCCCGTGTCTATAGAGATGTATAGTACTTCGACCTATATTTGGAATACTTCATTCTTCATTTTTGCCTAGAATTTTGAAACTTTGATATATTTTTTTGACTATTGAATGTTATAATGTTTCTTGTAGAATTTGGAATACTTCATTCTTTATTTATGATTACATTTATATTATTTTTGTAAATTCTTTTAGAGATTCTTGAAAAAAATCATTCTTCATGAAGTTCTTTATCTATTCAATATTGCTACATTCATGTGACTATTGAATTTGTTCATTCTTGTAGTATTCCAATAAATTGCTGCATATATATATCTCGCATTATTAAACATTGGTATATTCCTGAGTTTATTTATCCGTTATCTAATGTTCCCACATGATAAGTTGAAATTTGCCTAGCAGATTCCAGGTGTTTTTTTTTCCTTTTATTTATTTATTTTGACCGGGAGAAAAGTAATGTATTACCACCACCATTTAGAAAACAAAAACAATTTTATTAATTTGTATTGTTTTCATCAAAGAAATAATATCTTCATAGTGTCTTTACATAGTGTCATACATATCTCTTACTCTTCCAGCGGTGCCTCGTATGTGGAAATTATTGATATAATTGAATATAATTGAATTTACTTATACATTTTTAGACCAGATTGTGTTCCAAATACTCAATGTTTGCAATCATCTCGCTCACTTAGAATTAACTTCAGTCATTATTTGAATTTTGAGGTATTAATTAGTCTGAGGATCCATCATTTGTATTAAAACAGATAAGTGTGACAGTTAGTGTTAATTCTCTTAGAATTTTTGTAACAAGAAAAATTTATTATGTTATTCTTAAAACAATACTATTTGTTATAGATTTTGTATTTTAATTGATTTCTATGTAGAACAAAGCCACTGTTTAAATTCCTGAGGAGTTCAAACTAACGATAAATTGTGAACCTAATACTGATTTATTCGGCTTAAGAAGATATGGTGATACAATATGGCACTTCGAGTAATGCGAGTATTGAAAATTTATCCAAAATGTATCCAAATTTTTCCAAAGAGTATGGAAAATTTATCAATTCTTACTTTTAAACAATTAGTGAATTGCCACATTCAATATGAAAAAAATTGCAAAAATTCAATAGCATTAGAAAAATAATTCAAAGACATACATAATGAAGAATGACAGAAATAAATTAATATTCACATTTGATGAAAAATATAAAATGAATTTAAATGTGTGAATATTGAATTTATAATGAATAAAAAATAACACATACCAGCTGAAGTTATCATATATTTCAAAAATCGTTTAACATTATTCACAAATTAGTCTTACCAATAAGGTGCTCTTACACTTAAAAATGTTCAGTACAAAATTTCAGAAACTTTAACCTAACTCAATAAGTTATTTTCATCCATAACATTCTGCCTCGAATATTACAATCTTAAAATAAGATCTATTTCATCTCTTCTTTCATATATTATTTGAATCATATTTTTCCTGACCATATCGGCAATTTAGTAGCGAACTATTTCAAATATCGCTTTTGAAAATTTCGCCTTATTTCTAATGTATAAAAAAAGTTGCCAGGTTTCTATCCAAATATTCCCATGGGCCATCCATGTATCGTGAAAGCAAAGACTTAACTTAAAAGGATTTGGAAACTGTGTAAAAAAAGATAAATGCAAGGAACGTAGTCGATATTTTTACCACTACATTTCCTACGCAATTTTTTTCTCTATGTTTCTGGGAAATTTTTCTCACTCGTCCAGTATTAAACTTTTCACCACAACGCCGGAAATGAAAACCACAAAGATATATTGTAAGTGTGATTCTTTTTGGCAGGTGTGCAATTTTTCGCATATTTCATATTTCGCGTAGTTACTTGGAGATGAGAATATTTTCCAAGTATCTCGAAAACTTTGTATCATTATCCACAGTAATAACTGCTCGTCTAGAATGTTAAGTATGCTATATTTTTTTTAAGAAAAATATGTGTAACTTTAGTGTTAGTTCTATTATTTTATTACATTAGCATATATTACAAAAAGAATGTAGTTTTTTAAAAGAGTTTTTTTTTAAAAAAAATATTTATAAATGTAATTTTACTAACATTTTATTGTTTTCTTTTAAAAAAGTGTTTCATTCTTATTTTACTAAATACGATCAAGACATTTATTTTATACAATCATTGATAGTTAAAAATGTATATTAATAAATTATAAATAGTTATAAATAAGCAATTTATTAGATATAGATATGTTTTCAAAATCAATGTTTAAAAAAGTAATTTCTATGTAATTTGCTTTTAAAATATTGTTGTTATAATGCAATGATGTTGAATGATTATATGTTTTATTATGATATTTAAAAAATTCTGTTATAAAAAATTATTTTCACATTATACATTTATACGTGGTAAACAATTAACATCATATTTATTTGACGCTTTTTAGCTTATTTAATGCATTTTTGCGAAATCCTTAATAAACTATAAATAGATACAAAAATACAGAAGTGCTGTTTAAATATAGTACATTTTATTCAATATGCTAATATTGTTACATTTTTTATAAACAACTATTTTTTAAAAATCGCAAAAAATAATTTATGCGTGTGCATTGATAATTTTGTTTCTGATAAACGCATTTAATATTCTCAAAAAATGAATATTTGACAGGAATGTTGATTGTATGAATTATTTAAATTAAACTGCTTTAAATTTGAATTTTTAAATGCTTTTAAGTCAAAATTTATTTTATTATAAGGTAATATTAATATTTCTTTATTTACAAAATAATAAGATGTTGTTAAATAATAAGATATTTTTAATTATAATTTTAAGTAAGTACTGAAATTGTATATGCATTAAATACTATATTAAATTTAAATAAATTTTTTTCTAGCAAATTTAAATAATTGTAAAAAAAAAATTGATTTATAAAAAAAATGGAAAAAACTTGGAAATATATATTAATTTTGTATTATTATGGAGAAATGTTTTATTAATTGTATAATGCACAATAAAACAAAATTAGTTTTCTCAAATGTGATTAACATGTTTAATATTATTAAACAAGATTATGAAAAGTGTTTGTTCTGAAATTATGGTACGTGAATAAAAATCAACATTAAAAACATCAAGTCATTAGTTATCTATCTGCATAAAACCTAAATATCACACTCTCGTCATCTACTCCCAAACAAATAAGATCTCTAAATAGCATTTTTCAATACATGGTCTTCAGCAAAACCCCTTGCTTATTACTTGTCAAATTCATCATTACCCAGACTCATTTCGAAATCCAATGGCGCATCTTTAACTCCGAATGCCTGATTGTCGTCTCAGCAGCAAATTTGCTTTATCGCATTAATGCTAAGTACCATTTGCGAGTGCATATGTATTCAAAAGGGAGGAAGTTATAGGAATAGCCATCCACCTCTTTTTATGAGGATCATTAAAACATTTCGCTTGTTTTAACCCACGTCTCTTTCATAAAAGTGATTTTGCACATCTATGAAGCACAGGGCCATGCGTAAGTGCTTCCCCCATATTTAAAGGGGGTGTAAAAATTGAAGTGCCCCCATCGCCATTTGAATTCGCATCAGAAAAGCATCTTCCCTTTTGGACATGGAAATGATTTCGTTCCTCCTGATGTTCTAAGAGCAACGTCTTGGTGACATTAAACATAAATGCGACATCCCTAATAATGGGAAGCATTATCCAGTTTTACTGAGTCGCCATTAACTTCAAAAATTGGCAGATTCTCGACCCCTTATGCCAATAAAACGGTCATAAATACGAGAACTGGGAGATGCGGAACAATGCTAATAAAAATGGGAAGAGATTCTTGCCATAAAAGAACGGGAGATGTTATCGATGCATGTAATATGGATGTCAATTATGATATTTGAAAGTAAAGTAAAGTAAAGAAGATGCGTAGTGGTAGAATATAGTAATAAAAACAGAAATCCATAGTTTTTTTTTTTTTTTTCCTATCTTACTGAAATGAGCATTCAGTTCAATCAAGGAATACATTATGGAAACAATGTTGTTTTTATGTGGAGGAATGGCAAATTACAAATTTCATTTCTTAAAATATGAAAGTAACAAAAATGACATACAATTCAAAATATTTCGTTTTTGTTGTAGATATTGCCTTTTGCTGATCTTTGAGGGGTTTTCAATGAAAAAATTTCAATCGGAAAATTTATCAAATATATATTTTTTTTTTCTGCAGGAATGACATATAAGTTTTATAACATTATTTTATTTGAGCTTCAACTGGTATTTTATAAAATTATTGATTGACATGTCTTGTATATAAAACTATAATAATACCAAGAGTCTTAACTTTTAACTTTAAGTTTGAAAAAAATATTAAACTTTTAACATTTTTTTTATCAGTTTTAAAATATTGATATATTTTTGATGAACCAAAGGTACTCTATATATCTATGGAAGTCAGGATGAGTTATGATGATGATTATGAGTTATGATTTTAATATGGATGTGTCAAAGTTATACCATATATCTATGCAAGTCAGGAGGATTTATGACGATGATTATGAGTTATGATTATGAGGTTGAGGACTATGAATGTGTCAAAGGTATACCATATATCTATGGAAGTCAGTGTGAGTTATTATGATGATTATAAGTTATGATTGTGAGGATTATAACTATGAATCATTCAAAGGTATTCCATATATCTATGGAAGTCAGGATGAATTGTAATTATGAGGATGATGACTATGGATGAGTAAAAGGTATTTCATATATCTATGGAAGTCCGGACGAGTTATGATGATGATTATGAGGATGAAGACTATGAATGTGTCAAAGGTATTCCATATATCTATGGAAGTCAGGATGAGTTATGATGATGATGATTATGAGTTAATATTATGAGCAGGGGGACTACGAATGAATCAAAGGTATTCCATATATATATGGAGAATAAAAAAATGTCATTTAATAAATTTAAATTCCAGCTTTGGTGTAGTTTATTAAAAAAAATTGCTGAATAACAAGGATCAATTTGGCCATTGGAATGTATTTATTAGAAGAGTACTATAGAATGTGATTTAAATTTTTTTTAATGGTAGCTTACATGACAATTAAAACTATAAAATTTAGTAAGAAATTTCTAATTTCTAAATATTTATAGCATTTTAAAACCTCAATTATAGAGAAAATAAGAAAAAAATAGTCAATGAATTGAAAAAAAAAATAACATACACATATTCCACTTTAATTATCATGCAAAAATTTTTTATTGTAAGGTTTAGATAAATTAAAAGGAAAAATAAAAGGGATTGAAATAATACCATAAAAATAATCTAATTAGAGCATGGAATTCTTCAAATTTATTTTAACTTCTCAGCTATTCATTAACTTTTCATCTTTCAAATTAAGATATGCTGTTTTTTTAATTGTATATTTCTAGAATGTAATTATAATTAGTAATTAAAGTGAGCTACATTTTGAAGTTTTAAGAAATAAGGACAATTATTTAATTGTATTCTTAATTAAAGTAAAACTTAATTAAGAAACAAATATAAAGTATTTAAACCATTCATTTGTAACTATCTACAATTTTAAAAAGATAACCAAATTAATTACTGCATTTGTATCAAATGTAATATTTTTTCTTTTGATATTCCTGAAAAATAGTTTTAATATCATGAATTGAAAATTTTTAGGTATTATTTTTTTCATAAAAAAAGTTTACAATAATTGTATCTCTATGTTAAAGCGTTAAATTACGTTGAGTAGCAGAATGTATTATAATACAGTTATTATTTAGTATATGTCGCTTGGAAAATGGATGAAGATTAATTAAATAAGGAAAAAAAAGAAATTTGAAATTCATTTGCATAGAACATATTTAACTATAGATAAAAAAAATTGGAAATGTGTTGGCAATCTAGTAAAGAACAAAAGATCAGGAAAAAATTATTTTAAAATAATATTATTAAAATATTTAGGAAAAATATTTTTTTTAATAATTAAATAAATTGTAATGTATAATAAATCGTTAAAATTTCATGCCAAATATTATTATTATTTGATTATATGATACAATTTTATTATTCTTAAAATAAAGATTAATAATAATTGAAAAACTTTTATTAAATTATCTTTTTATTCTTTTTTATTTAAGAAACCTTCCTTTATTGAATAAAACTAATAAACTTAAATAACTTTTTTATTCTTTTAAATAAATTTTAGAACTTCAATAAAAGTTGGTTTACTAGAAGACGGACGTGAATGTTACTGCTGATTGCTCAAATGTATCTACTGCAAAAACTTAAATGTAGAAATATCTTTAAATAAATAGGGAAAACAAATAGATGAAAAGAATCAGTCTCAACTTAATTTGAATTTTAAAATCTTTTACTTCCTGAAATATAAATATTAATTGAGAATGTACAAATTGTTATTACAAGTAGTGGTAATAGTGTATTTTTGCCTGTATACTTATATTAAATATTTTAACAAATTGAGACATTTGATTGAAAAATTGTATTTTTTATTCTAACGGACTGCTTATAATATCCTTAATTTTACTGCTGTTTCCTTACGATAAATCAACGTAAACTTAAAACTGTATGCATTGTAAAAAACAACTTTTTTCTGTTTGTAAAAAACAACTTTTTTACAAACAGATATTATCAATTATAGAGAAACTTAAAACCAAAAAAATAAATTTGTTAACAAATTATTTTTATAACTTATATTTATCTCAGATAACCTGTAGTAAATAATCGAAAATATATATTCCACTTAGCCCATAACAATAATTTTTCGTACTAAAAATTACAGCGCGAGAAAAAATGTTAAAAAATTATTTATATCATGAAAATCTTTCACTGATAAATACAAACTAAAAGGGAAATAAAGGAGAAATCGCGTAAACCACATGAAAACTTCAATAACATGCGAGCGTTCCTGTTACAATGGAATCACTTATTTTTACGACCACTAACTGTCACAACATTTTGAACAAATAACTCAGCTGCCATAATGTTTCCCGATTACCTTACTGAAATGGCCAATCTTCCAATGGAAACAGATTGTTTCCTGGGAACAGTTGCTCCTGTTTTACAGACAAAATTATTCGTTCGCTGAAGAATGTCTTAAAGTTTAAAGCGACATCCAGAAAAGAGAATGGAACAAGCAAATGTTTCCATCTGTCCACGAGAAACAAGCCATGCTATCTCTTACTTTGATTGACAACTGATCGAAAATGGGGTCCGATAGAAATCCCTTTGAGGAGCGAGAAAAAATGACTCTTTTGGAGCGGAGCCATACTGTTTCTTCACGCCGAGGACTCCGTCGACACTGACATAATAATTGTCTTCCGACTAGAGTCTTCCATCCGAACAGTTCAACCATCTCATGTGTCTTCTGGTGGTTGAGTAGTTGCTCAAATTATACTTCAGTCTAAAAAAAAAATCGAACTTAAGTTTTCATACCAATTTTCGGTATTTTTAGCAGCAATGGATACTCAATATAATCAAATAAAATGACTGTTTATAATTGGTTAGCGATAACAATTCGATTGTCTCTCACTCTAAGGAGGGGTTAGTGGGGCTTAAGTAGGGGGCGATTTTTTTGCAACACTCTGTATGGTTCCTTTCCCTGTAGCTCTAAAAATTTATTTCACAAAAAACAGTTGACTCATACCGAGGGTTCCGTCCACACTGAGACAAACCGGTTTATAACTGATTCTCGATAACGATTCGCTGGGTTAGTATTCTTGTTTAGACAGGGTTTAAGGAGATAGATATTTTTCTGCCACGCTCTGTATGGTTCCTTTCTCTGTAGAGCTAAAAAACTATTTTACAAAACTGAATATTCGAAACGAATATGCCAAAAAGAACGAAATTACGAAGATTTCAAAAAATTTCGCTTCTTCAATGTCTAGAAAAGAAGAAAAAAAGACAGAAATGAATGCTGAAACATAATCTCAGCACTCTAGTTATCATCTTCAGGAGAACAAACTTGGTAAAAAAGGAAAACAGGAGAATTATCAACGAGAAATAATTTTCAGGAGAGCGATGAGGCAACGCTAGAGTCTTCCGTTCGAACAGTTCAACCATCTCATGTGTCTTTCGGTGATTGAGTAGTTGCTCAAATTATACTTCAGTCTAAAAAAAAATTGAACTTAAGTTTTCATACAAATTTTCTGTATTTTTAGCAGCAATGGATACTCAATATAATCAAATAAAAATGTATCATTTATAAAAATGACACTTTCACCAGCATATAAATAGATAATATCAGTAGGAAACTGAAAATGTCAATTAGAAGATGGTTTAAAAGTTTCTGAATCGTAATTGAAATTAATTATAATAAAATACAATTATATGCTAAAATAATACAATACAGTAATATATTAAAATAATAAAAACAGTTTAACATTAGTATAATTACTGCATTTAGTAAATAGTAATATACTTAAATTATATTTATTTACCGTATATATACTTACTTAAGCACTAAGTACACATGAAAAGCATATTTATGAAGAAATAATATTAAATGTTACAATGTTCAAATGTTCTAAATGTTACAAAAAAATTCTGTCTTTCAAGTAAAAAAAAAAAACCTTAAAAATATTCGATAGAAATTTAAATCATTATAAGTCAACAAATAAAAAAATCATCCAAATTCAATTTACTACAAGGAACATAACAATTTTCAGCATAACTGAAAAACAATTGTTAGTCAATGCAAAAAAAAATAAAATAATAATAAGATATAAGTACAAAATGGAAAAACCTGAAGTAGCTAGAAAGGATACTCTTCCTTAAGTTAATATTGATTTTTATCATAACAGTAAATAATATATCAGTTTTGAAATCGATCGGAAAACCGAGCTGGCGATATGCCGATGGTTTCATCGATTACGAAGGTAACTAGCTCATGCTACTTACGCTTTCATCACTTCACTTAAGAGCCATTAGATATCAAAGGTTTACATCATCATCATCATCATCATTATTAATATAACTTATTGTAAAATCAATTCCACCGTTCAAAGTATCACGAAGAAGACTGGAGAAGAAGAAAAAAAAATCATCCTAATTTCTTCTGCGACGCGATAGAGACATTAACGGATTCTAAGAAATCAATAATAGACCCCTTAGCTGACGACCGGAAATAAGGCGTAACATCGTAAGAAAAGAATAAAAATTATCATTACAACAGTTTTAGACAAGCTGATTAGAAAACCACAGGTTTAAAGTATTAAAAGAATCATTTTCTTTTCTATGGGGAAAAATTTTCGGTAAATAGTAGTCTGGATAGGTTTTTTGTCGTTATGCGGCTTATGGGTGGGATTTATCAGGTACATTTATTTTCGCTTATTGAATTTAAGTCAAAGTCCGTAAAGTAAAAGATGTATTATATGGTAAGAAGCTATCATTTCAAATGGATTTTTCAAGCACGTTGTTGAAGTCGAAAAGTCTGAGAGGATTGTTAAGTATTTTCATGTCATAAATAATGATTAAGTATGGAGTAGCTATTGAAATTATAGAATGAAATATGATTATACTTAAAGGTTGCAGTAATAAAAATGTTTATCCATCTATGTAAATTTTGTTGGAAAAAAAATATTAAAGAATAAATAGTAAGTCATGTAATACTGTATTTTACATTTTTAATTTTATTATATTTAATAATTTTTTTTTTCGTTTTTGTAGAAGAATATATATATGCATTGTAACGTCTCGGCCTATACTAGACTTATAACGGCTTCAAGAAGAGGGCCACTTTCAGGGAACACTTTAATGGGAACACTTTAATTTTCATTTCAAGCATTATATGCATATACAGAGAAATTATTTACAAAAAATAAAAATTAAAGATAATTTGATTCTAAAGTGCAGGTCACTCCAAGGACGGAGATTTTCAGTGTTCTTAAGTCTACGATGAATCTAGTCCACTGGATGACCGGAAATAAGGCGGAACATCGTAAGAAAAGAAAAAAAATCATTATTACAACAGTTTTAGACACATTGATTAGAAAACCACTGGTTTAAAGTATTAAAAGAGCCATTTTCTTTTCTATGAGGAAAATTTTCGGTAAATAGTAGTCTGGATAGGTTTTTTGTCGTTATGCGGTTTATGGGTGGGATTTATCAAGTACATTTATTTTCGCTTAATGAATTCAAGTCAAAGTCCGTAAAGTAAAAGATGTATTGTATGGTAGGAAGCCATCAATTCAAATGGATTTTTCAAGTGTTAAGTTTTCCCTTCTCATAAATATTGATTTAGTATAGAGTAGTCACATTATTGAAATTATAGAATGAAATATGATTATACATTTAGGATTCAGTTATAAAAAACGTTTATTTATTTATGTAAATCGTGTAGGAGGAATAATATTAAAGAATAAATAATAGATTATGTAAAATTGAATTTTACATATCAAATTTTATTGTATTTAATAAATTATATTTTTTCGTTTTTATATAAGTATATATGTATTGTAACATCTCGCCCTTTATAATACTTATAAAGGCTTCAAAAAGAGGGCAGCTGCCAAGCTCAAAGTAATACTTTAATTTTTATTTACGAACATTTAGCATTTATGAGTCCTGATTGCGAGAAAACGGAATTAACAATAGTCTTATTGTCTGTGAACGATCACGATTGCTATCACGATCTGATACTGTCACGATTGCTATCAAATATCCCCAATTATCCCTGCTTATTCAATATTTACATGTTAATGAGTTCTCTTCAATAGTATATTCGCAATGTATATAGAAATAAAGTTTATCAATGTAATTGAAAATTTTAAAGTATATGCTGTTGACATAAAAAATAATCTTCATGCACACAATTTCAATTGATTTTTATTGTGCAGATCATTGAACATTTATTTCCTTCCTTATTATATTTAAATTCATTTTAATGCCATACTTGAGATTTAAAACTATTAAACCTGATGAGTATTCATAATGACGAAAGAATTTATTCATATAAATAAATGGATCGCCCACAGATGTGGAAAAATATCCAAAAATTAATTAAAACAATAGCGTTATAAACCATTAAAACTGAATCCAAAATGTACGTAGTCATATTCATCAATTAATCTTTCAGTTATAATATAAATTAATCACATGTCAGAACGGGCAAATGCATAAGGTCATTTTAGATTCTGAAGACAATCCTAGAACCATTATTTTTCCTCGGCTATCATTAAAAATACTATTTCTGAAATCATTAAATAATAAGTTTAGACACAAAAGATTTGCGGAAACTTTACTGCTTTCGAAATTATAATTAAAAATAATGTGAGTTAAATTTGGAAACTTTTAAATAACAAACCTATTTTTATAAAAAATTGTTATTGACAACATTTTCCTTTTTTCATTATAGTCTTCGAATGGTTTATGCACGTTTCTTTAATAACAGAATAAAATGTAAAATCAATGATAAATAAAAGAATTCGATAAATAAAAGAAAAACTTTAGCTGTTTTATGTAAGTAATGATTATATATTAATTTTATAGTTTTAAATTTCGTTATTCAACTATACGAAAAAAAAATTAACTATTTCATATTGATTGCATATTTATTTTGAAATTCAAAATTTCGATTATTAAAATTAGTTATATTAGTTATTAGTTAGAAATACTTTGACGATTTAATATATACATATTAATTTCTATATACATTAAAAATTTAACTATATGCATGAAATATATTTACATATATGTATTAAAATGTAAATTTATACTTATTTTAAATTCTGCAGCCCTACCAGCATATGCACGCTTTTAATGTGTATTTTATTTTTTACTTTCCATTTATTATAAATGAAAAATATTGTTTAAGATATAATAAATTATTCTCAAAATATATCGTCATATATCTGATTTTGTTATATTTTTGTATTTTTAATAATATTGTTTTCTGCAAAATTGTTAATTTAGAACTCATAGTTATAGATTCTAAGAAACATTTAAAAAAAATAACCTTAATGTAAATAGCTGTGTAATTCAAGCTGTATTTAAATGTTACAAAATGCACTATAAATTTTCTTTCGCCTTTTACCATTAACTAGTGTTAATATTAGAATAAATAAATATTTAAGTGAATAATAATTAAGTATTTAGTTTTATAATTAAACATTTGAGCTCCACATTTACATAATTGGGCTATTACATTTTTTATATTTATTGTTTGCTAAATTGTTTTCTTACTCAAAATCAGTTTTACATGCAAAAAATTACAACTATCAAATAAAAAATTCGTTACTTAAAAAATTAAAAAAATAACTGAAGTAATTAGGCTTTCTCATATTAATTGTGCTATCCATTTGCTTACAAAAATACAGCATTATGGTATAATTTTTCTGTATATTTTTTAATGTTAATTGCACAATATATCAAGAAACAAAAAATAATTAGACTTTAAAATTTATTTTGACGGATGGTTTGTCTCATATAACCTCTTATGTACTCATGTTTTTACTAATCAAATCTAGTGATATATTAATTTAATTAAATAAAAAAAAATTAAATTAATACGAGATATTTTATTTAAATATTTGAATCTTAGATATTTCTTTAAAACTCCACTTTGTCAGACTGAATGTTCCAGGAAGATTAAAGACACAATTAAACTTGATTTAAGTGAAAAAATCTTTCACCAAAAAAGCACTGAGAAACAAATCTACAAATTAACAAATAAATTTAAGTACAATAAACAAGAAGAAGCAGTGGAAGACAATAGCGAATTATAAATAAACGTAAATGCATTAATGTCCTTTATTTACACTCCGTTTATTTCCCTTAGCACTGCGTTGAGCAAAAGACACACCAAAAACAAAGCAAAAACGGACACTAAATAATAATTTCTTTCGAGTGCACTTTTTTTCTTTTCTCGGAATTAGTAGTTTCCGGCTCAAGATATGAAGACAAGTTGCCTCATTTGTGTTATACATGAGACACGGAGGAGTAGCGCGCTACCGTGTACAGCAAACACTTAAGGTAATGGCCACCATTTATTTCAATCAAGCGTCAAGGGAGAAATAAAAAATCAGTTAAGCGTAACTAACATACTTCGAGAACCTGTCGCAAGCTAATTTTCTTCTAGATGCAGGGCTCTTGTTGCGACTTTAGCCCTGCCATGGGGCGGAAAGGGGGCTCATTACCCGTGGGGCGGTTTGTTAGGTCTTCGGCTGGGAATTAAACAAGGCGGCTAAACAACATTATTTAATTTTTTTGCTCAGTCTTTTTTGCAAGGGCGTTCAGGGTATTTGTTGCTTTTCTGTAAGAAATGAGCCTGTTCTCATAATTAATAGATTATTACAGCTATAAATTATCTGTACAGAAAACAAAGTATGACCTTACAGCTATACTTTCATTTTCAGTACTTTTCTTTTACTCGAGGATTATTTACCCATGTACAAAATAATACAATTTACAAAGTATATATACTTTTGTACATATATATATGTATAAACTTACATACATATTTTATTAAAAGCGCATATTATTTTCGACATCTTGTTAAAGTAAGACACGAGAAACTACATAGATGTTGCAGATTTAATTTTATCTAGAATGCACCATAGGGCTTCCTTGCTGCATTGACAATGTATCCCCGCCACTTTGAATGCGCTTTACCTAGAAGGATATCTAACGTATAGAACAATCCTTGACGAGTCCAACAATAGAACAATATGTCTTAGAGATTTTCCGTATCTTACCTTGTACGGTAACGAATGCTGTTAGTTTGGCGTCATATCTCAGATTTCGAGCCAATCTTCCCAATAAGTCACTCAGCTCTAAAATATATTTTTATTTCTAATTTTCTTTCGATTATAAACAATTTCAGGAAGGGACAAGAATAAAGGAAAAAAGAACACACTTTAACCATTGTAAAGTGTTACCAGGTGCACTACGGAAATGTAAGCATAAATTATAAACTCCAGAAAAAATACATTAATAACTGCTCAAACACATTATATAGTATATTTGGTAGATATAAATATGCCTAATATTTAAAATGTCAAAACATTAACATTTCATTCAAAATGATGACTAAATTCCTTTCATTCACTTCAATATATCTCGTTAATATTTCCTGATAAAGCTACACACATCTAAAAATATTTAATCTCTTTTATATTACTAGTATTGTATTACACATAGTATGGGTTAGGAAGAAGATGAAGCATGAGAAACAATATACAGAAAGATTGCAAACGCAAGACATATTGATAACGCAAATTGAGAATTTAAAGGACAACTTTAAATTTTCATGTTTGGTTTCTAACATTTTTGGAGACTTTTATTTTTTATTCTACAAATACATAACTATTATCACAATAAAAATGTGTGATACTCAATTCTGAGTTGCATGAATATCTTCCTTCCCTTTCTTTGAATAAATATTTTGTGACTTACATCAAACAACATTCAATCGTATAATTCATGAAAGTTTCATTATCAAGCTGTCCTAACATTTCTTGTTGTAGAGGATGTTCGACTACCATCTTGGCTAACACGTTCTCAAATTCTTCCGCCAATTGAGATGGAAAAGTCAATTAGTTTTCTAGAGATTGTCTCATCAATACTGGCAAACCAGTATGATTGATAAATTCTAGCAGAGTTGAAGACGCACGGAATATGGGATACGTGACTACAGGATTGTTACTCGATGGCAAATCGGTTAATAGTTGTGTTCTACTATATGTATTTTCTACTACTAGAAAGTATTGTTTTCTGCAATCCCAATCCTTCGAAATTACTTGTACATTTGACAATGTCTTTATCCATAATATTGTATGAGCAAAACAATGTGATTCCTTGCTCTTATAAAAATAGAAATTACCAGATTAATTAATTATTTGTATGCATATGTGTGTACGTAGGTGCGTGCATAGAGTGTGATTAAATTGTGTATTACTTTCATATTTTTTTCCCTCTAATGTACATATTTACTGATTAAAACTTCAAAACATTTTTGAGAAAATTTCAGTTAGATCAAAGAATTACGCAAATTAAAAATTAACACAACTTAATAATTTTATCTATATGTTTATGTCGTTAATTTTAAATACTTAATCATTCATATGTTCCCAAAACATTCATTAACCAGGAATATAAATGGAATTAATATATTTTCAAGATTTTTTATTTTTTTTATTAATAGCAATCAATATGAATATTTTAATAAATAATAAAAATATTTTTATACATTGGTATTATTTTTTTATTTTTACATTTTTAAACTATCTCAAATAAATAATTAAAAAAAAATTCTTACAAAGAAAATAAAAAAATCCATCATTAAAGTAATTTTAAATATGATAAAATATATTTCTATCGCATTCATTTTAATAAATGTTCTAAAACAATAGATAACAAACAAATGCAACTACATATATAGCTTATGTTATGAAATTATTATTATTTATTTTTTTAAAAGAAAGTGTACTTTCCGCAAACAGAGAAAAAAATGTTTAAATCTAATTACAAAGAAAACATTCGTATACATTGATACATTATGTAATTGTTGTCATGCTTACATAAATTCTTGAAAATAACTGCAAGTAATTATTTTTTAAAGTTATTTATAGTTGACTAATTAAATTTTATTTACCTCTGTTAATAAAAAGTTTCTTTATTTTTATCAGTTTTTATTTTAGTTTTTAGTTAAAGATTCCTTAATTTAAAGCTTTCTAACAACAATAAGTAAAATAACTTTGAAGATTCTAATCACAAAAGTTAGTATAATTTAAATAAAGTAATCTGGATTAGATTTTACATAATAAACTAAAAAATAATTAAATAATGATCACGGTTTGTTCTTAAGTAATTAATTTTTAAGCATAAAGAGTTTAAAAATAAATAGAGAAAAATATTTCTTTAATAAATATTGTTTGAAAAATCAAAAACAAAAAGAGTGGCTTTCTTTTATGACACTTATTTAAAACTACTAATAAACAAATTTTCTTTTAAAATATTAATGAATTCACTATAGTTCCTTTACAAAATTATATTTTTGTATTAAACATTTTATTATTTCCATTTATAATTTAGTTCTGAATAAATATCCAGAAGTTAAAAAAGAAGTAACTGGTTGATAAAATGATGAAAGTAATTGTATTATTTTTCTTTTAAATTGTCTGTAATCAACGTAAACTAAAGGAAATTTTTATAATTTGAGAAACAACTAATGACATTGTATATTTATGTAAGCACAAAAAATAAAATATAAAACATTAAATAAAAAATTTATTGAAAAATATTGCATAAAGTATAAAATTTTTATGTTAAAAAGTATTATTACTTTCTGATTGTTTAAATTTTATCAAACATAATTTATTATTAAGTTCATTATTAAAACACATATCTTTACTTTTTAAATGTATTTATATAGAAAAATAAAATTTAAACATGTATGATAAAATTACAATTCAATACATTTTGCGATTAGTAATTCGTTGTGTTGCTCCATTTGTTATGTATTTTTTAACAAGAAATTTCTTAATATTAATCTATTATAAAATATGTTCCTTATCATAAATAACATATAATGACATCATTAGAAATGCTTAATCCAATACATCATATAAAATATAACTAATCCGTTATAATTAATGATTTATGATAATAACTTAATTCATTATTTGACTTTATCGTCACCCAATGTTATTTTTTCTAGTATATCTAGGATCTCAGATAAATATTCGGAATAATTTAAATTTAAGGATGCCTTACTATTATATAGAGTTTTTTATTACATATTATGTGATTATTATCATGGAATATTTTTTAAATTCCGGCTAATTCATCAAGATTAAATTGTATTATATCAGCTTACATTAACCAAAATTATCCCTTCAACAAGCAAAACTTGGATATTGTGACACAAAAGTTAATATTAATTTTCATTAAATCCTTAACTAATTAAAAATCAATCTACTTACATTACTATTAAAATTACATTATTTATTATTATTTCAAAATTCTAATTCGTAGAAATGCCATAATACTTTAAACCGAAAAATGTAAATTAATTTGTATTTCACTGCACAAGATAAAATTGATTCCGTTATTCCAGTATAATAATTAAAAAGGCTTTCTTAATCTTATATTCCGCTTGGCTTCCCTTGGAATCATTACCCTTGTCAAGTTACAGATGTATTTGGCAAGTTATTAATTAATCTGTATCGGATAAACTAATAAATTACGGCTTATCACAAATTAATGATGCATATTTTTTTATTTTAATCAAGGCATGTGAGAAATAACTTTTCAATTATAACTAAAAGCCTCTAATCTGTAGTTGATACCAGAAATATTTGGAAAGATATTTCTGAGAAATTTCATAATTAATTATTGTTAAATACATAATGGTATTTTAGGGATATAGTTATTGGGAAAGAATGAATACATAGCCACAATTTTATTGTGCTTACATAATTTCAATAATGGAATAAATATTTATTTTTTTAAATTTACTTGTATCTTTTTTTTTTTTTTTTTAATTTTATTTACCTATATATTTGCAACAGAAAACAATCAACAAATTAAAAAACCATGGATATTGCAAATTACCAGGTCAAATGTACTTTATTCACTGACGCAAATTCGTCACAATATTTTTTTATGATTTTTTTTTACCTGAATATTAATAAAATAAATTATTTCAATTACACTCATGTCCAATTTTATCTCTTCATAAACAAAAATAATGATATTTAATAAAATATCCAATCAATGTGATCCATGTTGAAATGGAATGCGTACAAAGCAAGCTTAATTAATAATCAAATGGTTTCTGGCATGCAAATCCAGATAATAAATAGAATGTATACGTAGGTATGTATATCTGATAAACAAATATAGGCAAGGAATGCAATCTATATGCATTTATATCTTATATGCAATCTTGAAAAAAACATTTTACGCAAATTGAATATCTGAGTGAATTTCTGCGACACAGCGTTTGATTTCAGCGTGTAAAGATTCAAATCGGTTTGTTAGAGGTTCAAAGTATCATTTGGGAGAATCTGTGAAGTGGCGACTCAAGGGCTATTTAGAAGCAAGACAGCCAATCCAGGAAATAGGCAGATAGAATATTTTAAGACTGACTGTCTCTACGTTGTGGAAACAACTTCTCGGACTGTTGTAAGAAGGCGTGGACAGGGTCGTAAACAAATGATAACTACTTCTGAAGATCGATATTTGACAATAACTGCCCGTCTTAACAGTAAATATTCTGCTCTCTAGTTAAGTTCCGCCAAGGAAACTACTGTATCCCGACAAACGGCAGACAGAAGGATTAATGAAAAAATGCCTTTATGCCAGAAAGCCAAGGGTATATTTTCACTGTCTTCACATCCAAAGATACCTTTAATCAGTGCAAAGAACATCAGAACTGGAATGAACATTATTGTTGTCATGTTATCTTTGCTGATGAGTAGAGGTTTAGTTCTACGGTGATTCTAAACGCTTTTACTTAAGGTAGTTAGGAACACGAAATTAACTCTCGTTTCTTACAGATACGTGAAGGTTTTTGCAGTAGTGGAGTTGGGATGATATGGATAGAAGTAATAATCAACGGATGGAAGTCCTTACGCTTTTTCAGCAGCCACCCAGAGATATCAGAATGAAGTCTTAAAATCTTATGTAAAACCTTTTGGATTTGTATATATAAATAACTTTTTAATTATTGCCAATAATCGAACAAACCTCGTTGACGAATTCCTTGAAAGTGAAGACACTCTGCCACTCTGGCCAACAAAGTCTCCTGATCTTAACTCGAGAAAAAATTTATGAATCTACCTTGGAAGAGAAATTTTACTTAGATATCCTCTTCCTAGAGATATAAATGTTCTGAAGATGGCATTGTCAGAAGAACGGAGTTTATTTCCCAAAACTGTGGTTAACAACGTTATTGCCAGCAGGAAAACATGCTGTGATATGTATGTATAAGTACGGGGAGATCACATTAAATGTTAAATTCATCAGGCTTCTTTTTTTCTGAATTATTACTTTTTCTCTGAACTCTCTTTGTCACATTATATTATCATTTTTATTGTTTCATACTGGAATTATATATTTCATGCAGTGCTCTCAATTTTTATTTTTATTTTGGTGTCATATTGTTATGTATCATTCCAAACAAATTCATAAAGTTATAGGCTCACAGTTTTCGAGAAATCCTTGAATTTATGCATATAACGCTAATTTTGGACATGAGTGTATCTGTAGCACTAGTTGTAAAAAAAATATTTTTCTTTCTAGTAGAAACTGCTTAAACAATATTCTTTATATAGAAAAACACAACATAAATGAAATGATATAAATAAATTATTCAAAAACAATAACTATTTTTATCTATTTTAGTATTGTCTCTATTTTTTAATTTTAATTATTAATTATATATTTTTGCAACATTCTTTTAGGTTGCATATTTTGTTTTATATAACACATTCAAACATTTTACCAATCCATGAATTGATGAAAAAATTTTTAATGTTATGGTTCAATTGTTATTATAAATAATAAAACCATAAGAACTCTAAAATTATCCCATTTTTGTCAAATCTTATATATTATTTTATTATCATACTACGAAAATATTTTCAGTAACCAAATTTCATTCATTTTAACTAGAATTATTAATAACTACTTTAAAATTATCAATTAAACAAAGAAGTTATAAATTTAATCAAACTTACTAACAAATTTTTATACTGGTCTTAAAATTATGAAGCAAACATGCAACAGTTGGAAATATACAAAGGAACGAAAACCTCATAGAAGTTCATGAAGCAAACGTCAATAAAATGAGTTAAAATCAAGGAATAATTTCAGATTTTGTCATTCAAGCTATAGACCACATTAAAGAGCATAACTCGGTATATAAATTTAGGACTAGCAGACATGCACCTAATGTATTATTAGCAGAGGTCAATGAACAATCCACTTAATGCATATATTGGCAAATATCAGACCACTGTTTTATATGGTTAAGTACATCAAAATGTGGGGCCATTTAGAGATAGTAGCCATCAAACTTTATTCACGATTGACACAAACTGGGAAAAAACGGTGTTAGATGAGGCAGATAATAATGCGAAGTACTGGAATGTGATCTGTTGTCTCAGAGCAAGAACTTTTGCCATGGCAATGTACATCACGCTTTTAGGTCAAGTCCTTATAGCCATTTCATCACCCAAAATATTCATAAGAATTCTAGATATAAAATTATGTTCATTAAGCATTTTGCAATTCCCTTCTAATTTCATTTCTGTCTTCCCATATCACTTCTAGAACTATATGTTGACATTTCGTATGTGCGCGCATGTTTCCTTCTTATAATCTACCTCACATACAAGTTTTCACATTGTTTGAGGCATCTTTATATTATTTCAAGCATTTATTACTATATAAGTTCCCATTTTTAAATAATATAGTTGATTTTTTAGCAATTAAAGTTTTCAGCTTAAAATGTCTTGAAACATTCGAATATGCATGTAATTAAGCATCAGCATTTTATCTATTAACTGAAATATTATTTAATTTCTAATATTTAAAAATACTATTATTTTTATGGATATCCTTAGCAAACAAAGATTTCATTTATTATACCATTTATTAATTAATTTAACCTATTTTATTAAATATCATTAGTTTTAGTTGAAGAAAGATAAAGCTAAAATAATTAATTATTAAAATTTATGGTAATTGAATTTTTTTTTATCAAAATTTTAGCAGCACGCATTTTGATACATTAAAATTTATGAGCGGGATTTCCTTGCCTTCGAAATAAAAGTATTAGGCAACTTCCTAGGGCAAAATCGTGTTTCAAATACCTAGTTGGAGAATAGCATCTCCATAACTGTCAAAATGTTAACTTATCCTTTGAATGAACTTTCCGAAAGCTGACAAAACTTTCTAAATTGTATTTCCAAAGGGAAGTCAACATTTCACTTTATTAAAGAGGAGAGAAACTTACCAAGTTCAGACATTGTAAAGGTCAATCATTAGAAATCTTCTCAGCATCATGAATTTTAATAAATAAAGCTGATGCAGTTACTATACTTTAAAGGAATTTTTTTAAATATATATTTATTTTTTTTTTTTTATTTTTTAAACAAAGAAAAAAATTATAATTCATGAAAAAATGATAATGTAAATGATAAAAATGATAATTTAAATGATAATTTCAACAAATGATAATTTAAATCATAAAAATGATAATTTCAACAAATGATAATTTAAATCATAAAAATGATAATTTCAACAAATGATAATAGAAAATGATACTGAAAATGATAATTTCTACAAATGATAATTGAAAATGATAATTTTTAAAAATGATACTGAAAATGATAAGTTCTACAAATGATAATTGAAAATGATAAATATGATAATTTCTACAAATAATAATTGTTTCAAATATATAAGTGAAATTTCTTCATCTATAATTGAAAGAAGAAAAACTTTTGAATCCATTTTTTATAATTCTTTAAAGCTTAATTCAGCTTAATTAAAGATTAAGAAAAATTGTTATAATAAAATTTTGATTAAATAAAAAAAGTATATTTGAGTAAAATTTTTAAAGCTTGAATTAAAGTAAAGGAATCTATACATGTAAGATATTTGAATTTTACCACATTTGTTTATTTCAAATAATTACTTCTATTTATATTTGACAAATTTGTGTAATATAAATGTAATATTTATTTTAATAAATATTTACATTATATCTTTTCAGTTAAAAATAACAAGGAACTGAAATAAACTGTTTTTGCTTATCATTTCTTAACAAATTTAAAAAAAAAAATAATAAACCTCCAATAAACATAAATAAAAAAAATATCCCCCTTACAAATATGTAATGACTGAATGCCATGGTAGGAAAATTATTTATATATATATATATATATAGAAAGTGATATAGATAGTGATGCTGATTGAATTCACAGTAATGCTAGTGTTTTCTATTTTGTAAACAATAATTAATTAAAATTTTACTATTGAACATACATTTTTTTTAAAGTTTTTCTTATAACTGTTAGCAATGATGTAATTTATTTTAATAATTTTAATATTCATTAATTTATAACGTGTAATAATAATAAAATATATTAATAGTTTTATTGTGTATTAGTTTACAATTTTCATTAATAAATGTGGTATATTAATATGTATATGAATTAATAAATATGAGTTATTAATTCATTTTAGATCTAAGAAATAACTGAAAAATGGAAATTGTTATTACTATATCCCGATCAAACTTTGAATAATCTACACATTAATTATGCTTTATTTAGCGTACGAAAAGCAATTTTATTTCAAAACATTTATTTGAGGAATTATAAGAAAATATGAGGTTAAATTTATTCTATAAAAAATAACCTATTAAATATGCTATAAAAAATAAAATGTTTGTGTATATATATGTTAAAATACACAACAATTTTTAGTTAATAAAAATAAAAATTAATACTTATATAGAAATTATGCTAAAAAGGCCTCTTAACTAAATAGTGAGAGGCTTTACTATAAATTTGGTTAAGAGGCTTTTTAACATAATTTCTATATAACTATTAATTAAATTATTATATTCTAAGCTAACTACTTAATATAGAACTTCAAAACTTACGTAAATAGAAATTAATTATTTACGCTAACTACTTATAATTAATTATATTGGATGAATAATCTTTAGTTTAATTTATTTATCTTATAATGATACAATGTATTCTTGTTTTGTATTTATAATCTTCAATTTTTTAGAATAATAATAAATGGTATTTTAAGTTAATTACTTCCATAAAACTATCAGATTATAATTTTAGAGAAAATTTTTTTTTTTCTTAGTTTCTTTAAAGATTGTAGATGCATATTTCACTTAGTATATTAGTAACATAACAAATAGAAATCAGTTAATTATTAAATTTAACTAAATATAAACATGTTTTTGCTAATCGTATTTCATTTATCTATTCTAAATTTTTAGTATATTACTAAGTACAATTAATTTTAGAAGTAATTTGTTTGAAATTTATTTACTGAATATTTTCTTATTTTTAATGTTTTTTTTTTTTTTTTTAATTTGCACGAAAGATCTTTTTTTTCAGAACTAATTTATTTTGTAATAAAAATTTAATTATCATTAACATAAATTTCATTAAAATAAAATTATTCAAATTTTTATATCACAATTAATGTTTTGAGTGAAAATAAATTCTAAAGTATTTTTATTTCTCAGGAAGATCAAACATAATACATATTAAATTATTTTCTATGTTTATATATTTTATATATTTTGATAAATAATTTGGGCAGGAATTCAGTTCAATACATATTTTTAACAACGAAATCTTTTTACGGGTTGTAAACGTACAGAGTTATATGATGTTACATATACGTACAATCCTTATGATGTATGCATTAAATGTCTTCTCAAAAAAGAAAGGCAATGAATTTATTTATTTCAAGAAGTTCATGATAATTTTTGTGCATGATAATAAACATTTTCCAGCTGCAATATTGCGCTATTATGTAAGTTTCATTAGATATATATGTATAATATATTTTTGCTGCTCAATCTGCTAACATATTTCGGATGCAAGTCAGAACTATATAGATCAGGGGTCTCCAAACTACGGCCCGCCAGTGTCGTCAATCCGGCCCGCGACAGCGAATAGCTTATTGTTGCTGTAATAATTTGGATAAAAAAACACATTAAAACACTAGAAATTATAGATAATGGCCGAAAATTAAAACGATTTTGGCCCTTGGTACTTACTGGAGGAAACAATATGGCCCTAAGGCTGGAAAGTTTGGAGACCCCTGATATAGATGAACATTATTTTCATCATTACTCTGTTGTTTGCAGTTTACAATCATGTCATATAAAATATAATGTGCAATTTCGTGCTGTTTATCTTCAATGTCTTGTACAGCTCGTATTTCATAAGCACGAAGTCGTACGTTAAAGATTTGTTATTTTCAACCGTTTTGATAAAATTTATGTAGGGCGGTTGGTTGGGTTTCTTTCTAGTTTTAATTTAAAATTAAATAAAAAACTAAAAAAATTTAAAAATTTAATTTAATTTTAATGTAAAGACATATTTTTTAAATTTAATTATTTTATTTTTTATTTATTTATTTTGGATAATGAAATCTTTACTGTACTTCAAAATGAAATAAACTCGGCTAGTAATTATATAAGCTAAACTTGTGATTTTAAACAATTTGATATAATTAAGCGCTACAATGAAAATGTACTTAATTTATTATTTCTACTTTAATTAATCCAAAATTAATCCAACTCCAAAATTAATAATTAAATATTTATTAATTAAATATCTCTTAATTTTATTGATATTGTTCGTTTTAATGATACAAGTTATATGAATAGCATTATATAATATTTAAGAAAAAATATTATCAAATTTAATCATTAATTAAAAAATTAAATCTTTAAAAATTTAAGAAAACACTTTTAATTTCTTAACCTTCAGATATATTACTTCATGTTTTGAATATTGCAATAAAAAAAGGTTTCCATAAAAATTAAACACTCCTTTTAAGATCCATTTAATAATAATTAAAATAGAGCCATAAACCATTTAATCTAAAGAAAATAATTTTTAATTAGAGTATTCATAATTGGCACATAACAGTTTTAAAAAAATAACTAATAATTTATAAGTAGATAAATTTCAAACACAATTTGAATTATTACTTACTTCAAAGCTTCTGATAAAGATAATAATATCCCTTTCCCAGTATTTTACTAAAATGCATGCAATTAGATTATGAGAGACTATTTTTCTTACAGTAAATTAAGTAATTTAATTAGATGATATTGATAATCTATACATTTATTATATTGTATTGATTTTAATCTTCTGGGATTCGAAATAACGAGGTCTAATCAAAATTTACATGCTGAGAGAGTATAATCTAATAACCGACACATCGTACCAAATAATTAATACTAGTAAACAAATTCACTACTTCAATTACATCACTAGGCGCATGAAGGTTTTAGAAAAGCCAAGCCACTCTTCAATAACAGGGAGCTTATCGTGATTGGGTACTTGATCCTGAAATCAGTCAACAGGCCTGTTATTACACTCGAACACATTTCTACTCCATGTTAATGATTATCAATTCGGCAATGATCAACATTTAGCTGGCATCTTAAAGTTTGAAAACAGTGTGGGATAATAATAAATCAATTTAATATATTTTGTAATAAATTTTCACTACATATAAGATTTAAATATGATCTATAGAAATAAACTCTGTTTTAAATACTTTGTATGTATTCTTATAAGGAATAAAAGTTAATTGATTCCTTATAAGATTACGCACAAAGTATTTAAAAGTACAAAGTATATTATACCCATTATACCGGAAAGAACCTGTTAGTACCTAAAAGTACAAGTACATTATACCATTATACCATAGTATTTTATACCTGTTGTTCATTAAGTAATATAACAGTTATTAATAAATAAACTAACTATTATTCACTGTTACTTATAAGGAATAAACTAACTGTTATTCCATATTATACCTGTTATTCCTTAATTAAACTAACTTTTATTCATTGTTACTTATAAGAAAAAAACTAACTTTTATTCTTTATTATATCTGTTATTCTCTTCTGTGTGTGGTCCTTACTAGGAGGCTAGGGAACTTATGGGCTAAACATGTCACTATGTGATTTTACTTCGATCCTCGTTGTTGTTTTCATGTTCCTTGTGTTCTTTTTCTTTTTTATTTTATTACTTATTGTATCCTGCCATTGTAAATAAAAATATCCGTTATTATTTAAATAAAGTGCTACTCATTGTTACTTATAAGGAATAAACTAACTGTTATCCCTTATTATACCTTTTATTCCTTAAACAAACTTTATGAATTAAGAAGTTAAGTGATTATTGTCAAGTGAAAATTGGTACCTTATTGTCAGAAAATGAATAATTTTAAAACAATATTCAGATATGGAACATTGATTATCTGTGGATAGTCTAATGGTTGTTATAGAAGTCAATGTTATGCTTTGTAAATATAAATTCTGTAAATGATGAGCTTTAAAAGTGATGCAAAAGGAAGTCTACTACTTTTTTTTTTTTTTTTTTGAAAGTTTTTCAAGATATCTCCAACATGCCAAACGGCCACACCTACAAATATAAAGTGTGAAAATTTTATTTTATGCAAACTTGTATAAAGTATTCTCTAATTTTTGCATTTTCACAAGCATTGCTTTTGAAATAAAATATGTGATAAAATAAAATATGTAATTATCCTGATATATTTAAAGACAATTTATAAATCATTTCCATATTACTCTTCATAAATATTTTTTTGTTCCGCCAGATTAAAGAAAACAACCACACTTTACTTACTATAATTTTCTATGAAAATTTTAAGAACAAAATAGACCACATTTTAGTTTATTAAACATAATTTTAATGTTGATCATTGAATTGTTCACAAGTTGGATAAAAATAAGAAAAAATACATGTCTTTAAATGTGGTTTAATAAAACAGTACCTTATGTAAACTAAAATTTTTAATTAGGGCTTTATATACTTGAATAATAAAAAAACAAACCTTTGTGCTAATTTAATCTTCAAAATATAAAAGCAATTTTATAAAATGTATACAAGTGGAAATGTGTGTTTTTTGATGAATTAATTTATAATTTATTTTGTTAAAAAGTTAATTAAAGTTTTGTTATTATATCAAAGTTACATATGCGTTGAATATTTAAATTGTTAGAAATATATTTTGTTATAAAATTTTACTGTTTGTTAGAAAAACCAAGATTATTTTAATATTTTTCAAAATAAAATGTTTAATTTTATTTAAATTTTTATTTAATTTACTTAATTTTACTTATTTACTTTAATTTTATTAAATTAGTTTTATTTAATTTACGTTTTATATACATACTCTTTAAGACGTTAACTAAAGAATTGATACTGTAAATATTATATTATTTAAAGCAAAAGATGGTATAAAAAATGATTTGAGTCACGCTTATAACATTTTAATTAAAGAAACCGTAATTCTAACCATATAAGTATATGGTACATAGCATTTCCTATTGATTGCTTTTACTACTTAAAGTAAAAAATTTTGGTTCTCACAGATAAAAATTAAACAACAATTTTTTTACTTACATTCATTACAAAAATATTATTAATGCAATTACAAATTTAAAAGCAAGTTAATCTTGACAAAACTTTGCATGCAAAATATATGGAAACTAGCAGTATATCTGCCAAGAAACTGCAGTAATTTTTACCAATTTTGTTAACTCATTTTTATATTAAAATATCAGACGTTTATTTCTTTCATACTACATGTCACATATTTCTTCATTTTTTTGGTGTGTGTCTATGATGACGTTTAAGACTCAATGTTAACGCGTCTTGTGTGATTTATGACGCCAATGCTTACGCTTAATCAATCAAATTTAATCGATATAAAGCAGAATGTATCAAACGAGTCAAGAAAAAAGGTTGGAGAGTGATGGGAAATTCTCTCCTATTCCAAGCGATAAAAGAACCAATCACTTTGACATAACGCCGTAAGAATTTTTTTTTAAACTTTTTTTCTGCACGTGTGACGAGAAGTAATAAGCCGTGATATTTTGAGGCCAGTGTGATCAAAGTCAAGGAAGCGAGTCCGGTATAAAACCATAATTTAATTCAGCCTCCCAGTAATTAATTTGTTCAACGCATAACGATATTAAATATTAATCTTTCAAGGAGCATATGGTTTGACTTTTAGCGTAACGTCTGATGTGTGAAATAAAGAGGTAAAAAAAATATTATTTTATTTGGAGGCATACATTAAAAAATAATGTTGTTTTATGCGCATAATCCAGCTAATTTTTGTATTTAATGTTTCTAGTTTAATTTTTAAAGGTTGGATGTAATTTAAATGATTCCATGCTTTATGAAGCCTCAAGAATTTAAAAGCTATATTTAATGAGAATATTAATGTATTTATATATTTATATCACAACACTTTTCAATACAGAAATACTTTTTTTAAAAATTTGAATATTTGAATATGTACTGTATTTTTAATGTATTCAAATCAAACGGTATGGTAAATAATTATAATGCATTTTTATAGTGTATTTATATTTTTATATCATAACACTTTTCAATATAAAAATCTTTTTTAAATTCATTTGAATATTTTCCTATAATTTTTTAATGTATTCAAGTGAAATGGTATAAGTAAATATTTATAATGTAATTTTTTAATAATGTATTTATAATTTTATATCATACACTTTTAAATATAGAAATACCTTTTAAAAATCATTTGAATATTTCTTGTAATATTTTAATGTATTCAATCCAAACGTTATAGTAAATATTTATAATGTATTATTTATATTTTTATATTTTAACACTTTTTAATATAAGAATACTTTTTAAAATTCGTTTGAATTTTTCATGTAGTTTCTTAATCTATTCAATTAAACGGTATTGTAAATATGCACCTAGAATCAATGTTAACTATATTAAATAGACATAAAATATTTATGAAATATATTTTTATAAACAATGCAGAAATAATCGATTATAAATTTTAATAAAAATATAGATCTATTAAATAAGAATTACTCAAAAAGTAACAATGATATAGTATACAGTTAGTATTTTATATAACAGTAGTAATAAACTAATTGTTATTCTTTGTTTATTTAAGGAATAACAGATATAAAAAGAAATAAAAGTTAATGTTAGTTTGTTTAAGGGATAACAGGTATAATAAGGAATAGCAGTTAGTTTATTCCTTATAAGTAACAATGAATAACACTTTATTTAGAGAATAAAATATATTATAATGTGACTTAATTCATATAATTAACTTATTATATTCCTTAATGGAAACACATTTAGCATGTTCAAAATGATAAGGTTAATCTAAAATATAAAACAGCTTTCAGAATGACAATTTACTATTATAAATGAAAAAGGTTCATTTATGAACATTTAAAAAATGACGAATTAATAAATTTATCATGAAACTCGATATAGAATTTCTGAACAATTCACTGTTAAAAATCAAGCATACAGATTTAATCAAACAGAATTTTTCGAGATCAAAATATTTTTAGAATTAATGACTAAAAAGTATTATTACGACAGCATAAGCATATAAAACGGTTTAAATATTTATTATTACCTTGTTGCATATTGATTATTTTTTCATCTTGTGCATCATATGCTAAAAAAGGATTAAAAATTTAAAATAAATTTCTTCCTTTCCGCTAATCCAGTTAGAAATGTTGGTTCATTTTTATTCAGTTTATTAAGAAAATTAAAAGCAGACTTTCGTTCCGGCCATGCATTTCCCATCGACAAGAGGAATGGAATTAAGTCTGAGTACTTTAAATATGCGACCAAATTGATCTGGTAGCAAATGTTTTAATTATTGAGCTTATCGCGATGAAACATTACTTTTGAATACCAGTTTCATTTGAATTTAGGATCAATTCCTCTTTTAAATTTCACTAAACAATGTAGCTTTTTCTCCTATGTCATAGAAGATTTCAGCATGAAAAATTATAAATAAAGCAGCTGAATAAAAAATTAATTCCTTTTCCTGTCTAATAATTAATATTTAATATGAAATCCTGATAAATAATTAAAATTTAATTTACAATCTTAAATTAAAGATTAATTATTTTATTCAATTTTAATCTTAAAAAATAAATATTTTTGTTTAATGAATAATTTTATGTCATCTTTTCTGTTTAATTATACAAATCTAGTACAATTTCAATCAAATATAAGGATGTAATGACATTTATATTTTATATCATTTATAATAAACAAAGCTCAATAACAGAAATTCTTTAATTGTATCTTCAAATTTGTTCCCACTGATAATTTATGATATTCAAATTGCAGTACTTTATTACATTTCTTGCATTTGTACAGCGAATTTGTTTTAACGAACCTGTTGAGTTACTAAAGTATACAAATGCATTTAATACAATATACAATACATTACATACAATACATGATTAAGAATAGGGATATACATAATATACTGCTTGAATTCTTATAATGTATAAAAAATTTATAATTTTAATCCATTGGGCAACGAATTTTTTTTAACAAATATGATGGTATAATTTAATTCATATAAAAACACATTTAACGTTAAGAATAGGAATACACATCATATATTATTTATAATAATAATATATTATTTAGAATTTTCATAATATATAATACATTTTATAAATTGAATTCTTTGAGCCTTCTTGAAGCCAATATCATATAAAGGAAATACAAAACTCCTGTAACAAATAAAAAATACATTTGTGTACCAATATACAATACTCATGATTAATTGTACTTTAAATCGAAAACTGTATTTTATTGTTTTTTTTAAAAGAAAATAACTAAGAAATAGTTAAACAACAAAAACAAAAAGTAACTAAGTCAATTAAAAACACAGAGAAAATTGTTTTTTTTTTAAATGTTTACATAACAATATATGATATATTTATAATTTTATTATATATATATATATAATTTTATAATTTAAACGTTTTAAGTATGATGTACTATTCTCGAATTAAACTATTACATAACCATCGAACATTTTCAACTATAACAACACTTGAAGCCAATATCACATAAAGGAAATGCATTTCCGTAACAAGTAAGAAAAAAATACATTTGTGTAACAATATACAAATACTCATGATTAATTGTACTTTAAATTGAAAACTGTACTTTATCTTTATTCTTTTAAAGAAAACAACAACTACAGTCCAAACTGCTGAACCGAAAAGAAAGCTTTGAAACCAAATGCATACTGCTCAGTAAAACAAACAAACAATCAGAAACACCAAATCGAACCACTAAAGCTGACAAGCTGCAATGCATTTTCCTGGGCAGCACCATACAGTGATTATTTAGGCTCATAAGCCCTTTGGTTTGTTGTGGTCCGTCAAAGTGATAAATGGAAGAGCCATCATAGTTGGCCGCAGTGGAAGGAATTCACTTTGTCAACCCATTTAACTGGTCTTCCTTCTGAAAATAAAATATGGACGTCAGCGAATAAGTGCGAATACTCCTCATGTGGATAAATGGAGGAAGAATCGGTTTTATATTTGCTATGGTGGCGCTTTTTTGTTTCAGCCCCTTTCGTTCCTATTTAAGGGTGAAATAAATGTAAAATATGGACCAGCTCTCTTATCACAAAGTTTGAATGGAAAAGAGTTTACTCAATATGAAAAGATTTCAAATGGGTTTAGAAAAATCAATTTATGAATTTAGAATTTAGAAATTGTATTTAAAGCATGTAGAAATAATATTTAAAGCAAATATTTGCAAGAATTTCATAATAGAAGATTTTTTGCATTCGTAATAAATAATAAAAAATATAGAGTAATATGTAAGACATCTTAACTAATCTATAATAGTCTATAGTCTAATATATACAATATAATAGTCTAATCTATTTTATAATAATAATAATAATAATAATATGAGTATATATTAAACATATATTATCAAACATCATAATTAAACTATAGTGGATCTATTTTTTTTTCATCCCGTTTCGTTCCTATTTAAGTGGAAATAAATGTAAAATATGGAACTGTTCCCATATTAGAAAGTTTGAATGGAAAAAAAAAGTATACTCAATATGAAAATATTTCGAACGGTTTTAGAAAAATCAATTTATGAATTCAGAATATAAAAATTTTATTTAAAACAAATATTTGCAAGATTACATATTTTTTTTAAATATTATGAATAATAAAATTTATCAAGTAATATCTTAAAAAATCATAACTAATACAATATATAATCTGAATAATGGTAAACATGTACTAGTTTTATACTTTTTAATGATTTTTGAATAAAATGCTTAGATGTTTAGATGTTTGTTAATGTTCTATTTAATGGGAAATAAATGTAAAATATGGAACTGCTCCTGTCAGAAAGTTCGAACGGAAAAAATTTATTCAATATTAATATATTTCAAATAGCCTTAAAAAACTCAGTTTATGAATTTGGAATACAGAAGCTACATTTAAAACAAATATTTGCAAGAGTCACATAATAGAAGACGTATAATAAAAATTATCACGTAATATCTTAAACATCACAAATTATACAATTTATATTCTAAATAATAATAAACATATACTAGCTTCATACTTTTTAATGACTATTCAATAAAATGTTTAAATGTTTGTTAATATTCTATTTAAGGGGAAATAAATATAAAATATGGAACTGCTCTCTTATCAGAAAGTTTGAATAGCAAAAAAGTTGACCCAATATGAAAAGATTTCAAACGACTTTAGAAAAATCAATTTAGGAATTCAGTATACAGAAATTATATTTAAAACAAACATTTGCAGGAGTTACATATTAGATTTTTTTTTTTGCAAACATAATGAATTATAAAAAATATCAAGTAATATTCTAAACATCATAACTGATGCAGTTTATAGCACAAATAATGATAAGCATGTATTAGTTATATACATTTTTTAATGATTGTTCAATAAAACTTTTACAATTATTCTTTATTTGACTTTATTCTTTGCGAGTTATTCAAAAATGTTTCTCCAAATTAATCAAATAAATGTTTAATTACACGTTTTTTTTATTTAATTTACAATCAGATTCACTTTTCTGTTTTTTTCTTTCGTTTGCTTGAATTCATATTCAGAATTTATTTATTTACTTCATATAATAAGTGTAAAGCAAGACATGTATGTACTTTTTATTCCACCCTAATGGTATCGTCAATTATTTTTAATCATCGACACCATACTTTATTATATTGAATTCTCAATTTTTGAGAATTAACTATAATTTATTATATTGAATTCAATTTTGAAAATACATTTAGTTTTTATATTATTTCTTTTGAAATTCTCGTCATTCTAAGAATAATTTCAAATCTCTTTTAAAAACACAGAGTAAATTTTCTAAAAAATTAAGATTCCCTTTGAAATATTTAAATAGCCAGATATGAAATATTTTAATGTAGATTGTTTTTTTCAGCACATAATATGCATTTTTCAATAGAAACTCCCCCGCCTCCAGAAATTATCATATTGAAAAAAGTATAAAATAGTTCTTTTACATTTTCTTCTAAAATCTAGGAATATTTGAAGTGTCATAAAAATTTATCAAATTAAAATATAGTTTTACAACCATTATCTTGAACATGTTTAGCTTGATTGATAGTGCAAAACAACTGTCTATATATTTTATTAGTGGCAGTATCATCCATTAATAAATTAGATAAAGTGAATAAATACCTTTTAACTTCATTACAATCTCATTCAATGAATTTCTCTAACATGTATAAATAAGTATTATTTAATTATTTCTTCTATGAAATTAATAGAAATAAACAAACTGCTTAAGGGATATGTGTGTGTATTACCTAAAGTTCTCTTTGGCATCGAAAACGTTTTGTAGTAAACAATAGAAATACGTTCTTATTGCAATTGTCAATTAAAAGTAAAAGAAAAATCCTTTATACTTTCTCGAAACAAAACTGTTTGCTTCTTTGTTTTTCTCTTTAAAGTTAAAGGGTACATTTATTTTTCTAATTGAACAAGTAATCATGGATTGCACTGATTATTAAATTGATTGATATGCTTATTTTACAATAAAGTTTTCTTCCATGTAAGCTTATGCGTAAAAAATGAATTTTTATTAAATAATAAGCCAGAAGTACATAAGAGCAGTTCATTGAGATATTCAATAAATGTACTCCATTCCCAATAAGTTTGACTGCTGGAGCATTCAGGCGTATATGCTACACAATCCTGATATTCGCTCTTTTTAAAGTAGATGAGAAAGTTTAAATTTAACAAAAATTTATTTTTCAGCTTACACAAAAATACTTTCACTGCAAAATTCGGTACATAACTTTATTGATCATATGACCCAAAATACTTTTGTAATAAATAAGTGTTTTTAACTTTGAGGGAAGGAATCTTAACATAAAAAATAATTTATGCTTCCTCGTATTTTAATAGAAACTTATATATCAATTTAAAGTAATGAAAAGAACGTAATTTCAGAGTGTAATGTAAAATTAAAGACTTGGAACCTGGATAAGTATCACATCATTCATATTTTTTTGTTTTGCTTTTCAATAAAAAATAATACTTCACATTTTCCAGCAATACGTAAC